>CM059973.1:17999049-18599049 GCA_030490835.1 Annona cherimola | reverse complement strand
AAAATATATTTATACGTTTTCAAAAATAGTAAAACTTAATACATAAGTTAAATACACCTATGTTAACAATTTTATAAAAAAAATTTAAAAAAATTTAAAAAATGAGGTTTTGCATCTTGATACATTGAAATTTCAATGCTTTAAGATGCATTGAAACATTACGCATATATATATGGAACATATATATATATATGTTATGTTATGTTGCATGTTACACATCCTAGACGCCAAGTTCTATATATATATATATATTGTGACGTCCCATTCCTAGATATACTCAATAACTAGTCAATGGGTACTATACAACCTAAGAAAAATTCGGCAGCATCTCCCCATAATATATAAGGGGTGGTATGGATTACATGACCTGATATTCATAAACATTTCAATTTCATTTCAAAAATGTAACATTCAATCTTATATTTATACACTTGTATCTTCATATAATAAGGACATTCATATAGAAGGAACATCATTGAATGTTATCCTTATACATCAAGCAAACCTAATGATTATGCATATATATGCATCCACAGAGATTATAATCCAATCCAAAATATCAAATACAATATATTTGTCAAAGTAAATCTATCTCAATAATCGTCTACATATAGGAATATCAAAAGAGCACAAATTTTAAAAGAACTGAAATTAAAGATATTGTGCTAATGGTCTCTAAGATTTGATCTTCAACTTGTCCCATGTTGAGGTTCCCCACCTGGCCTGTGATCTAAAGGCAAAATAACAAACCATATGAGTCTAAATAGACTCAGCAAGTAGATAGTGGTTAGCACAAAGTGAAAATAAGTAAAATTCTAGATGCATATGTTGTGATCAAGATAAGACATATGGGTCCAAATACCCACTCCCAATATCGTATGCATATAACCACGTATAAATAGAAAGACATGAACAATCCTCTACTCATGTCTATCAAGGGTCATGAACAACCCTCTTCTCATGTCAATCAGGGGCTATGAGCAACCCTTTTACAACCAACTATTGTAGATAACACATCATACATAATAGAAAAAGATAAATGCTACAAACCACACATACAATATCAACAAGGTTTACTTTAAGTTCGACACACAAAACTGCCAAACAAGCATTTTACCAAACACATGATAGGTGCAAAATAAGGGAACCTTCAATTCATACTCTCGTTTGATCCAAATTGATTAATATCACATTTTAACAATATAGAAACTGCTAACGAATCATTTACCTCATAGAAATCGCACATTCGTAGCAAATTTTCCATGAACCTTGTTTACCCTAACTGTTACGAACCTTATACTCCATACCACGAAGTTGTTAGACGCTACACACTCACACCAGTCTTATATCATGTTTAACATGAAATTTCATCACTAAATCAAGAAGGGGCAACATCTACTTACCTTAATTGTGATTTCCCTAAAAAATAACGACCCTAGGCTTGGATTGCAAAGATTCGGAGCTTCCTTGATTGGAATTGATGACCTTAAAGGCAGTCGGTAGAGTTTTTCTTGAAGAGATCTACAGCTAGATCGAACTGAATAGAAGGAAAAGAAAAGAAGAAGCAGAGAATGGGAAGAGAAGAAGAGGGAAACGTAGTCGGGTGCAAATGAAAGATGAAGCCCTAGCTCGCGGGCTCCTCTTGATAACTGAACCCCATCGAGTTGGGTCGGGCCGGAGCATGGGTCGGGTCTAACCGCAATAAGTAATTTACTTTCCCACTCCTACGACTTAATAGTTAAAAATTTCTCTGAGGGCGCTGCCCCCTTGACGCCTGTGACCTGACTGGGCATGTCGAATCCCGTACCTACTCTGCGATGTGGAAAATAGTCATAGTGCTCAACAATGTCCATATATATTATGCATCCATTAACATCATAAATTCCTAGTAGCATGTTCATAAATTACCTCATAAATAGAGAAGGTTATAATGAAAATAAAATAAAATACCTGGTCCTTACACACATATATATAAGAAATATTCAAGTGTAGCTTCACTGTACCACAATTATGCTGTAGTTACTTCAAAATGGTCCCCACATAATCATAAAATTATAATTTACTCTACCAATTGTATTTAGAATTGTATATTCTATTACCATACCAATTTTCAACCTAATTGGATATATGATGGGCCCCATCTAATAATGATACAAATTCAATGTAATAAAATAATTTGATGTAAATAACAAAGTTAAAGTTGTTTTTTCAATATGTAAACCATTTGCTATAAATTTTATATATGAATAAATGATCGTATAAAGTATCAATACATTTAAGTACATGTAAAGCTTATTTTGGGCCAAATGCACCGTTAATTATAGTGCAGCTTCACTGCACAGGAAAGGTTCTCTCTTTCTCTATATATATATAGTTATATTCAAGCGTCGTTGCACTGTAATTACGATGGAGTGATGCTGAAATGGACCCCAAATGATGATCAAATTATATTATACTACACCCATTATATTTAGAATAATGTATTCTATTATCATATCAATTTTCATCCCAATCGAGTATGTGTATGGGCCCCACTGAAAATGGTACAAATTCAATGTAATAAAATATTTCGATATAAATAACAACTTTAAAGTGATTTTTCAATATCTAAACCATCTAAAGTATGATTTATATGGATAAATGATTGTATAAAGTTTCATTGCATTTTAATATGTGTGGGGCCTATTTTTTGAGCAACTGCACCGCTGTTCCGGTGTAGTGATGCTGCACCGGAACAACTCTCATATATATATGAGAAATATTTAGGTGTAGCTTCACTGCACCACAATTATAGTGCAGTTACCTCAAAATGGGCCTCATATGATCATAAAATTATAATCTACTCCACCCATTGTATTTATAATTATGTATTCTATTACCATACCAATTGGATATATATGGATCCCATCTAAAAATGGTACAAATCGAAGATAATAAAATAGTTTGATGTAATAATTACTTTAAAGTTGTTTTTCAACATGTAAACCATCTTCTATAAAATTTATATATGGATAAATGATTGTATAAAGTATCTATACATTTAAGTACAAGTAGACCTCATTTTGGGCCAAATATACTATTAATTATGGTGCATGTTTCACTGTACAGTAAAGATTCTCGATATATATATATATACACACACAATATTATGCTAAAAATTTCCATCCACAAATATATTATAAATAACCGGTATTGAAGGGTCTCGAGCTTCCTTCAAAAATTTAATACATCATATTATAAATAACCAGCTTTCTTGAGGTTGTAATTTTTCATCCAAAATCTATAAACATATATACATTATATTATATACGACTGGTGCTGGAGGTTTTTTGTCAAATCATCTAGATACATTATGTAATTAATGTCTTATAACATAAAGCACCAGTTCTGGAAATTTCGTCAAAACATATGAGTATATTATATAGCATATTATACCATAAAGCATCGCCCCTTCCATAAAAAAAGTAAATAATATATTATACTGTAAAATATTGGTCCAGGGGTTTTCAGGCTTCCATGCCAGACATTTTACTTAATGTGTTACATTATAAAGTGTAGGTTCCATCCCCCGGAGGTCGTAAGCTTTGGTAAAAACATATAGATAAGGGAGCACTTCATTCATCTATGTAACTTCCTCTATTTTTAATATTTACATGATTGATGAAAAATTTATTCTATCTATTACATTTAGCATAATTTATATTATCATGGAAACACTTTCATTTATCTAATATTACTGTATATATTCTCCATTTACAAACATGTAAAATCAATGTAATAAAATAATTTAATATTAAATATCAGTTTTTAATTAGTAATTTCAAAATCTAAATAATCTAAAATATCACAAATATATTACAAGTATATAGACAAATGATTCTATAAAGTATTATTATATTATAATATATATGTGAATGAATTTAAACACTTTTTTAATTTATACACAAATGCACCTAATTTTTAGCAAATGTAGCTCATGCATATATTGAATTTGGATGAAACTTGGTATCTTAGCTAGACAAATGATGTTTAATATAATGAATGGATTAAATTTTTCATCAAACATCAAAATCTAAAATATAGAGAGAATTACATGAAACTGCTTCTATATAACCCGGTTACATAAAAATGGGACCAATAGAGAGATGTCTTAGTATGCCTTAAAGTACTAACCCTAGTCCTTGGAGATTTCAAACTCTCAATTAATACTTAGAAACATATTATATGATATATAACTAGCACAACTTCCATCATAATTTACGCACAAGTTATGTAACAAAAGTAGAAGGCACAGACTCTAATATATAATAATTAATTAAAATAAATAATACTTCCACCTTGATGGTCATTACAAAGACATATAAAATACTTTGTATAATCACCCACTTAACCAATCTGTAATTTATGTACGACAGAATAGAACCAAATCAAATCAAACAAAATCTGCAGTCTCTAAATTGTATAATATCCAATTATGATAGCTTATGCTTTTCTAGTTTTCATAGAATTCTAATAGACAGAAATTACCAACTCACATACACCATTTCATCACAAATCATCATTTTGCTCAATCATTCTCTTATTGTTAGCCATCCCATTAGAAACCATTTAACAATTAATTTTCATAATTTATCTTCAAGATAATTCAATTAACATAGATACGTGGCGCAAAATGAAATATAATTATTTCTTCACTTGCCTGTTTGTAGAACCCATGAAGGGATTTTTTGAATGAAAAGAATTCCTCTTCTCACTACTCCCAGTTTGCAACAGTCCTCTCTTCTCTCTATATAGCTTCCTTAGTTCATCCATTTCTTTTCTCACTTATCCCATTTTAGAAAGAGGGGTGATTTTTTTTGAGATAGAAAATTACGATAATGCCACTGTGTTTAAAAATTCAAAAAAACTTAAAAATATCGAAAAATGATAAAACTTGGTTTATAGATTAAATACACCGAACTTTATATGTTCCTAGAAAAAAACTGAAAAAATGTGTGAAAAATCACCCCTCTTTTATAAATCTAATATCTACCGAACCGCCCCAGTCCTCACTCGTCGCATCCTCCCAAGATTTTCCTTCGTTTTTTAATTTTAACTTTAAAATAAAATAAAACAAATCTTATCTCTTTGTGGACCCCACATGCATTGATTGCTAAAAAATAACTATCTATTTCTACTAAAATTTAATTCGAACCCACTACCTCCAAATTACATGTCACAATTTCTAACCATCTTAACTTTTCAACAATTTGTTAATTTAAATTACATATGAATTAAATTATATTTTCATGCTCTTTTTTTCTAAATTATAATATCCCACCTTAGCGAACAGGTCAACGTGGTCACCTCGACTATTCTCACAGACATGTTAGATGGTCAAAAATTCAATATGCCACATCAATATGCCATATGAGTTCAATATATTTGGTCCGGTTATTACAGAAATTTTTACTAAAAATAAGAATTTTATGATAAATTTAAAACATCGTCATTGAAACCTTTTGCCATTGACTGATGGTGACTTGTTTATATAGAAATATTACATTATAAATTAATACATATAGTGACAAGTTTTAGTAGAGTTAAATTGTTGATTTTCTTATAATTAATACTCAAGGTTGTCAACAATGCTGAATTAGTATTATTATCATTAGAATGTCATAATTGTACAAAATCAATATTGATGAAGCTTTTTCCATGAAATGTATAATGCTAAATACAAAGAAGGAAATGAATTTCCTGACCAAAATGAATTTGATACATGCAGTAAGATGATAAAAGAGGGGCGACAATTTACTTCTGCAATTCCAGTGGCACATCGATGTATATCATTATTATCATTCCGTTGAAAAGACCGACAAGGGTAGGGATTAGGATTAGGATTAGGATCTGGGAAAAATGCCAGAACTTATTTTTTTCAAGTTGCCGCCAAACCATGGTTGGATAACCGGTTTTAGAACGGTTTTTAAGGGAATGGAAAAAAACATGACAGTAGGACCGGCCTCGTTCGATTCATGTTGCAACCGGCTGGACAGGACGGTCCAATCTGGTTTTGAAAACATTGTTGCCGCAAGAAACGAACATGTTATTATGTCACGTAAAAAATATAATATGCTGACATAAATCAAAATCCTTCTACCTAAGTTTATGTTAAAACTTATGCAACATCAATATACATGATCTATATATATATATGTTTATATAGGAATGTGATTATATGCGCTAGGGTGTAAATATCCATTTTTTAAATTAATTTTTTTATATAACTGTTAATTTAAGTATATTTAACATGTGTATCAATTGTCAAACGAGTGTGCTTGTTTGGTCTCGGGCAAAGAAATAAAGTTTTCATTCTCGCTCTGGGTGTTTGAATTCCATTTGTGGGGATTTCAAACCAAAATTTAGGTGGAGGCATTTAATCCCCCGTAAAAGTATGTTGGGAGCTTATTGTCTCTTCTATTGAATTTGGGAGCTTGTAATCTCCCTTTGAAAAAAATAGTAATGTAGTGATAGCTTGGATCTCCACTTGCTCTTCTCTCCTTCCTTGAAGCTTTGGTTTCCTCTCCTTTATCCAGAGCAGCCACGACCCGCTCTGTCTCTCTCTGTCTCCCGAATTCCTAGGTTTCTATTTATAATGGGCAGCTTGCGCAGCACATGTGCAGAAACTCGCACGTACGGATGCGTAGTGGCGCCTAGGCGCCAACTCTTTGTGTGTTGTGTAACTTAGAAACCTTTCGGAATGTTCTGAAATCTGATGCCTTGGAGCCTAGGCGCCCCTAGCTAGCTCCTAGGCGCCAACTCCCTAGAGTCCTTGTGGTCTGGAAGCTCTCTGGAATGCTTGTATACTATTGAAGTCGTGCCTAGGCACCCCACGCCGGCGCCTGGGCGTTAACTCACTAGGAGTTCTTGCAGTGTGAGGTGTTGGATCTTTTGGCTAAGGTATGTAGGGTGGCACCTGGGCGCCAGCCTACTTGCTTCTTCACTCTGCTCAGTTCTTCATTCGACTCACTCGCACGCCAATAATTGTCCGTCCTTCCTGCAAAATTGACTAAAACTAAATAAGTGAACTAAAAATGTCTATTTTATATTAAAAATGCATAAAAAATACATAATACTCCTAAAATGCAAAGTGAGTGAAAATTTAGCTAAATGGATGCAAACTAAACCTAATTTCTTAGACTAACAAACAAAAATAGTCTGAAATAGGCCATGATAACTCGTATTTTTACGAGTTATCAGTAAGCCTAATATGTTTTTAACCACCTATTCTCATGGGATCAAGTTAAGTAAGATTCATTAAGTTCTGTGGCCATATATGGAATTCCACAAGGTTATTATGCCTATTTTCATAGTCTTAGATTTTTCAAATTTAAACGAAATACCTTAAATAATCAAACCATAATATCTGCTACATTCGACATATGCTGCATCCTAAAACCTAAATAATCGGTTTAAACTAGCATGTTTATAATAAAATCCAACACAAAATAACATTATATCTAATCTTTATCATAAACAAGATAATTAAAATCAAAAGAAAGAAAGAAAGAAAAAGCTTATTGATCGGAAGCCCCGATAGTATCTTGACTGCTCCAAGCAACTCACCATCTTGCTTTTTGCCTCGTGCTCTTCACTTCTCTCACTCTGGAACCTCAACCCTAGCTCCACGGATGTTGTAAGATCCTTTAGGATGTCCCAAAGAGGTATTTATATAAACATCCAAAGGAGACCTGTGAATAGGGTCAATTGTATGTTCAAATTTGAGCAACCAAGGGCCTACACAATTTGAATCGTGTGGCACCCAGCACCACACTATTCAAACTATGTGGGACTCTGAAGTGCTGTATTCCATGCATAGTTTTGCTTAATTTCATCTTGTTTCACCTTGATTCATGCTGAAACACTTGCCACACATTCTAAATTGCTTTGATCCTTATTTTAACTCCTTTGAAACTTTCAAAATCATTAAAGCAAATATGGTCTTGATCCTTGATCATTAAATTTCTCAAAATAAACACACGTTGCACTAAATAAACAGACCACCTTCAACTGCTCATAACTTTTGATTAGGGAGGAGTTACGGGAGCCACAACATATCAATAGAAAATATTTTTTGACCCTGTCGACATTGTAACTTGGGTAATCTTATTTAAGCTCATTTTGAAAGTCAAAATCTTCTGTTTTTAGATGATTCAAGGTCCCAAATTTGCACGTACTTTCCTACTTAGCACAAATCAGTCAATTGTGACTGTTTAGTGCTAAATAAAGCTAAATAAATCAAAATATAATTCAAAATATCTTAAACACTTAAATTCTTCTCAATTAATATTCAAAAGGCATAATATAAAAGTGACTCAACAATCATACACTATCATTCAAGAATTCATTCAATAGGAGAAATGACACAACAGAAGAGAAAATATTGCATTTCATTCATTCATATCTTAGAACTTTACAAAATTTTTATATCATTCAATAAGAGAAACAAAAAAACAGAAGATAAAACATTGTATTTCATTCATTCATATTATAAAGCTTTATAAAATTTTCAATAAAAATCCCAAAAAAATTTCAAAATATAAACTATCTCTCTCTCTCTCTCTCTTTGTCAATCACCAAAAATGGGTTAGTGGAAGCTTGACGACAAGGGATGCTTTTTGAAATGCAAAACGAGAGATAAGGTATGATTCATTATCAACGAAAATACATAAGAGGTGATGTAGGAATCATAAGATGTAAAAAATTATTATTGATTTCTAACGGAATCTCTAGATTCCTCTTGATAAGGAAGGCTAGTAATAGGCCAACTGTGTTTAGTATTAGATGCAAATTTGTATTTTATAGCAATAAGTTCTTGCTCAACTTTATCTTGTCACCTATGTATGTTGAGAAGGGATGACTGAATGGAATGTTGTTTCTAGGTAAGTCTAGTCTCCATTGTTCGGAGATAGTCTAGAATAGATGGATGCATGGATGGTGTATGCAAATCTAACAAATGCCCTGGATCCTTGGAGTGAATGGGATGCATGAGAAGATGGAGGTTGGGGTTCAGGATGAGGTTAAGGGTTGTGATGGGAGAAGTCTTGCTACTCCCCTTGAATGGGTGATTCTTCCTCTTGAACCTCAGAAGCTGGTGGGGCTCGATCCTATTCGCAACTCATTGCAAGTGCATGGGTTGTAAATTGTAATATATAAATATCCACAGAGAATTCAAGACTCACAACGTTGCTCTTAAATGCTTTTATCAATAGTCAAGAGATAAAGTGGAATGGAAAGAAATAATAAATAAGAAAGAGAATCTTAGAAGTGTAGAGTAAAGAGCAAAAATAAATAAAAGAGAGTACTTAGGGTCTAGAGTTTCACATGCAATAACTGCAACAAATATTTGGTATGATTATTTAATAAGATATTAAGTGTTAAAGGAGAATTATCTTTATATTATTCTTGCACATTCTCTGAAAGCCTACAAGGAATACCCTAATTATCTTAATTAACTATTCTTATAGGATTAAGTTAGTTAGAATCCATTAAATTCTGTGGATGTTCGTAAAATTCCTCAAGGTCATGAAGCATATTCTCATAGCCTTAGATTTCTAGATATAAAATCTTGATTATCATATATTAGATTTTCACCTCTTAATTCCATCACCTAATATATGAAATCATGCTATAGTATGAGACATGCATCAAGCAAGTATTAAAAATATAAGATATTAAATTAACAACTAATATCTTTTATAAATAAATCAAAAATTAAAATATCTGCTATATTGTACACATGCTACATCCTAAACACAAGATTGATGGCTTACCCTAGCATATTCAAGTTCAAATCCAAGCATAAAATAGAATAATAATTCAAATCCATCTCAAACAAAGTAATTAAAACCAAAAGAAATATAGCGCCCCAGACTACCAGCTCACCACAATATGAAACTTTACTCTATAGATCTTTTTAAGTTGTGAAACTTGTGAATGAAACTAAAGTTTCATTCTTATACAAGTGGAAGCCTTTCTAATGTGATTGAAAATCGGTTTATTTTTTTTCTTCTTTTTTTTAGAACCTATTTCGATTCCATGTTCTTAACTAAAATCCTGTAACATGTCATCTATGTTTGTGTAAGGCAAAACCTAATAATTATTACATAATCAAAATTTTTTTGCTAAATTCATTCATATCTATTTCAGTGCATCTGGTACATCGCTTATATCATCATACCTTTTTATAAAAAGCTAACTTCTATACCATATAACCGCAACATAACAAATTTAAACTTGAAACATACAATTTTAATAATTATATCTATTCTATCCCCAAGCTCAAAGTACCTCAAAAGCAGTACAAATCATGTCTTCACTACTTTGTTAGCAGTGAAGACTCTTCTATCAAGTCTGCATCATCTACATTCACTGGTTATTTGAAAACAGTGAGAAGAAACTACTCAGTAAGCAAGTATCTTAAAATACTTGTAATTCCATAATCCATTACATAAATTAAAAATATAAAATTTTTAAATTCCTTTTATGTATGTATCATAACGAAATGAGTATATACATGTAATATGACTGATTCCTCATTTGGTAGATAACACTTACCAAGTGAACATTCACCTATAATAACATTTCTAGTCTTACATGCTTAATAATGCAATGCATGAATCATATATATCCTGCTTAACTCTAGAGGGTACTTGAAACGCCTCTTGCGCCATCCTTAAGACCCAAGGTTAAGTGACTGGGCTCAATTTCTTCAGAAACATCATCCACTATCTTACCCTAGAGGGTACTTAATGCATACAAGCATACCGTGAATCATGATCACTGTGATGAAATATGCATCCATCATTAAATAAACTAGAAATTTTCATTTCAAAGTGCACAATTTAAACATATAAAAGAAAATAAATTAATCATTCATTGGAAAATATCATTTCATAAAATGAAAAGGCAATAATGGATTTTCTTACTAGAAAATTCTTTTGAAATAAAATTTTGAAAGGCTTGCTTACATTAGCTTTCCTCCATCTTTTCTTTATGCTTTCCTGTCATAATGAACAATGCATACATCTAAGCATATCATGTATGCTAAACTATATGGCTACTTATCTTTCCGATATACTCATTTCTGATTGGCCTTTAGATAAGAAATTTCAGCATTTTTTTGTTGGAGCATCTCATTTAAATATGATTCATCCAACACTTGAATGAGCATTTTATTCTCATTTAGGAATTTCATATATAAATTCAATCTAATGATATTGTAAAATTACGCTAATATCAATTTTATAAATCTTATAAATCTTACATACTTAGAAAATATAAATTTCAATCTAACTCATATCTTCATTTCATGTATTATAGGCTATTAAAGCCTTTTCACCCTTTTGTACTAAAAAAAAACATTTAGATAACTTATACAAGTATAAACTTTACATTTAACATATGAATTAACACATGACAAAATAGACCTTACAAACGATAGTTAAATGACCTGTATATATTGTAAATGCTATTTAAACATAATATAGCCTTTACAGCTCATATAAAAGGTATGAAATATTCTCACATAATTAAAACAAGCCTACTACAAAAAAACCTCATTACATATAAACTAATCCATACATAATCTTAACCCATTTAAGATATATGACTAGAAATCATATACCACATCAAACATAGCTCATAAATTTTCATATATACAAGAATACCTTCCCCTTGTAATTCTTTTTCTTTTCTCATTTTTCATATAATTATGATAGAAATATTAATTTTTAGTGTTCCTTAAAATATTAATTCTTAGGTTGTTCCTTAAAATATTAATTCTCAGGTTCCATTTCCTTTTTATAAGGTTCATATAAAAATTAGTATTATTATTTAGTTATTAAATTTATTAATTATAATTTGAACCCACAACTTAATCCATGAAAATTTAAAGGTCCAGTCCTTCTAATAATCATTTCTTAAAGAAATTATATTCCTAAACATTTTGGTCTTTAAATAAAAATAATTTAATTTTTAAAATTATTTGAACCCTTATCATAACCTTAAAACTTTACCACATTGTGATTCACTTTAACTAATTTATAAATATTATATAATATTAACATTAATATAAAAAATCAAAATATAAGTCCGAGGTTATTTGAACCTTAGATCTCATCATCTATTGACAATGTTATGTAGTTTTTAACTTTAAAATATTTAAACTAAGTTTCATGCTGATATCTCTTTAACCCTTAATCTTATTACTGAACTATCGAAGCTTTCTTAGTGTAAATTGAGTTATATTAAATTGACGATACATAAATCTTATGATTCACCTTATTTTGTGCATATATAAGAAAACAATTTACGAGAAAATTTTCTGCTAAGGTATGTGATAAATATCCTTTAAAAATTATATTAAATTATGATAAATTAAATTTTAAAGGTTCAAAATTTATGTTTACATTACATCTAAATCATTAACATGATCATACCACCTACTTTGATCATTAAATTAATGGTTGGATTTAATCATTAAGGGTCGTATCTAGCTATCTAGTAAGGTGCTAAAAATAAGTTTATCTTGCGTCCCAAAAATGACCCCTTAAACATCATTATTTTGAAAAGTTGTCAACATGACATTTGTAAATCTCATTTTTCACTCAATTTTGGCTACTTACTAAATTCCGTTTTAATATGAGGAATATATCATTGATTTACTGAGACATCTCTAAAAAACATTATCTTAAGACACTTCTACTAAAATAATTAAATCATCACAATCTAATCTTTATAATTATGATCCAAACCATTCATTTGAAAGAAAATTAACCCAATATATAGGATAAATAAGAAAAAGTCTAAGACCTTTAGTTTTTGCTAATCTCTCTACCTATCACAACTACTTTGCTCCTTTCCTTTATTGCTTCAACTTTCATCCACCCTTGCCTGTACATCCGAATTTCTCATCTAAGTACACTATTTATGATCATAAATATTTCTTTATTTAATATGTGCGATTTACTCTTGGATAAGCTATAATCAGTTTTTTGATAAGAGCCCTCAAGTTTGCACCAATGGGAGAGCTCCATGTGCAAATTACTAGAATTTGTTATATCCCACATGGCCAGAGCTTATCTTGTCGTGTGGCAAATCCATTGCATCAAAATTTCCTCTTATCCATCTAGAATTATCTTTAATTGATGTGACATCCGAATCCAACTCAAATTTGCTTATTATAGTTGATGATGGCCCATTTGCGATGCTCTCAATTGATGTGCCTAAGTTGAAATCTATATTGACCACTTGATTTTCAATAAATTCTATTTCTATATTTTCTCCCAAACCAATCTACTATATATGGATGAATTCAAAATTTCATATTTTTTATCATAATTTTTTAAAAATTTATCTAACCATTAAATATATTTTAACGAATTAAATCAGAATTATTTCTATTTTTGTCATAGTATAGAAATTAGAATATACCTTCACTTTTTTCCATATACTTTCTCATTTTAAGCCCGATTTAGATGATTCTTTTTGAGTTATAAAGTTGACTTTAAGGGCTTTCAAATGACACTAGTTTCATATTATTTGCACTTATATATAATATTTTGTGATTTTTAAAGTCAGCTATTGTGTAGTTTTTTTACTACTTTGCAACTTTACCATAATTCTTGTAAACATTTTATAATTCTCCTTTCTTAATTTCTAAATTTTTTGAGAATTTCAAGAATTTTTTTTCTGTTATCTTTCTTTCATTTAAACTGATTTTTATAATTTTTTATGTTTTCATTATTTGTCCAATTTTTATTTTTCTTCTTATTTTGCTCTAATGAAATTTCTTGTGATTTCTTCCACCTATTTTCTTATAATATTATTCATTCTTATTAGTTTATTGTCTTATTAGTCTTAAAATAGAAATTATGCACTTCTTTAATCATATGCTAAATAAAATTTAGTCTATAACTAAATAATATTTTAATGTAAAAAAAGTAAATACGAGATTAACTTAATCGGTCATTATATTCTCTTTCTCCTCGTTCCTTCTCTCCTCCTCCTCTTTCTTCTTCCTTCTCTCTTTTCTTCTCCTCCTCCTCCTTTTTTTAGATCATTTAATTGCCATTAATTAAATTAATTAATATACTTTGACATTATTCCGTTCAATATTAGTAATTATCATTGTTTATTTATTAATTACCTCTTTCCTTTTACAATTTTGGGCCATTAATAAAATTCTAATTTTTAAGATTTTAACGGCTTAAAATTTTCTTATATATATTGCAGTTTTGCATTACAATTTGAAAGTCGTGGGCGCTAAAAAAAGAAAGAAAAGAAATGCTTATTAATTGGAAGCTCCAATGATGTCTTGAACACTACAACCAACATGCTGCCTCACTTCTTTCTTCATGCTCTTCATGTTCTCTTGTTCTCTGAACTTCAGCTTAAGCTCAATTCTAAGATGCTCTAGGATATGTACAAGTGTTGTTTATATAATGCTCCTTAAAGGATTTGCGCTAAACCAACGCAATTATTGTGTAACTCCATTATCCCTCAAAAGTGTTTAGGTCAAAGAACTATAGAATTCTAGATTTTCTAACCTGAAGTCTCGAGTGAAATATGTTTTAACCTGTGGTGATCATTGCTTTACCTCCTCTTGATTCATCTAAATCATCAACTTGAACGGTTTTTGTTGAAACACGAGGAAAATTAGGCACAATCCATGTTTTAATGATTAACAACTCAATTTAAGAATCATTTAAGTACTAATGTGTTTGTTAAGTGATGTCAAGGTTCATATACTCAAAGGTCAAAAGAATGGCAGGCCAAGTTGCATGCCAAGTCGACTCAGGCATTGACTTAGACAAAGTTGATACCGAAGTTGACTTCAGTATCGACCTCAAAGCCTCAAAAATCGACAATGCCAAAATTTGGACTCCGAGACAGACGAAGTCGCAACTGAAGTCGACTTCTCCTGCGACTTAGGTGAAGTCGCAACACCAAGTGGACTCCAACTGCGACTTGGGTGAACTTTAGTTACAGGTATTGAAGCTGACAGAGTTAAGTCGCATATCAAGTCGACTCCATCATGCGACTTGGGTGAAATCGCATCTCAAGTCAACCTCAACATGTGACTTGGATGAAGTCGCACCTCAAGTCGACTTAAACTTGCGACTTAAGTAAAGATCAACATTAAGTTGCTTATAAACTCTTTGTTAGAATGAAGAAGTCAAATTCAAGAGGCAATGACAATCTTGAGTTAAGACTACTGAAAAGAATTATATCAAGTGCATCAAGGAATATTAAATAAACTCAAGTGTCATGATAAAAGTTAAGGACTAATGGCTCAAATAAAGGTCTATACACTTGAAATATGAAGAACAAGGAAAGACTAACACACAAGTAGATCACAAACAAGTCAAAAGTTCAAAGAAGACAGATGCCTGGTGAAGTGGCATCCGAAGTCAACTCCACTTGCGGCTGGGTCAAGTCTAAAGACTAAGTCAACTCACGTATGGAACTTGACTAGGAGGCTGAAGGCCGAAGTCGCATCCGAAGTTGACTCCAGTCCGTGACTTTGGTGACGAAGTTGACTCCATTCTGTGACTTGAACGAAGTCGCATCCTCAGGTCACACTTTGAATCGCAACAATCGAAAAAATTCAAACGTTGGCGCATTAAATGCGCGTCACACCTACCTCCAAACATTCGAATTTGCTCCCGTCTATTTAAGGCACTTCAAATGAACGAGGAAAGATAGGCAAGTGAGCATTGATTGAGTTCAACTTCCTTATTCTATAGCATTTAAGTGATCTATAAGAAAATTTTCAAGAAAAACACTGCTTCAAACTGCCATGTGCTGAATTGCTCCATCTTCAACTTCTTCTATAAGTTATTCTATGTGCAAGAATCTGCTTACATAACCGTAAAGTATAGAATATTTTTTATTCATTAATTATTTGTATTCCACTTGGTTTAGTATTGAAGACTAAGACCAAGTGAAGGTAAAGTAGCGTGTGATTGGAGTAGAACTCATCACCTACTTGTGCTGGGTTTATATAAGGCCACCTAGAGCTGAAATCTAGATGAGAGCAAGGGCTCTGCTGTATTGAAATCCTGTTTAGTCCTAGACACTAAGGAGTGTTCTTGGAGGAGTGAAGTAGGGAGGATTGTCTCGAACCACTATAACTTCCTGATTTTTATTGTTTACTGCTTTTATATTTCACGTTTTTCATTCAAGGCGACAAAACTTCCAAGCGGTTGAATTTTGCAGCTACAAAAGAACTCTTAAAAAGACCCAATTCACCCCTCCCCTCTTAGATTTTGCCATAAACTCGGAACCAATAAGTGGCACTAGAATAGGTCTTTGAATTTCTACTAAAGAGATCTTATTAAACGGCATCCCAATCAACTTCCACTTCTGCGTTTGTTGAGGGCCAGTCATTTACAAGGCCACCGTTATTTGATGAAGGTAACTTCGGTTATTGGAAGTTGAGAATGAAACAACTCATCATGACTACTGATATAGACTCTTGGATTGCTATCCATGACGGAGTAACTCTACCTATTGGTGAAAGAGCCTCCAAATGGACTGAAGAAGAAGTCAGGACCATAAAGAGTAATACTAAGGCCATGAACTCCCTCTTTTGTGCTCTAACAGCTGCAGAGTATGATAGAGTATCCTCACGTCAAATAGTCAAAGAAATATTGGATATGCTAACATCAATATACGAGGGAATTTCTCAAGTCCGAGGGATAAGAAGAAATATATTAATTGGAGAGCTAGAAAGTTTTAAAATGTTAGACACTGAAAATATATCTGAAATATTTGCATAATTTTTTAAGATTACTAATGCATTAAAAGGTCTTGAAAAAGCAATATCTGAATCTGAACAGGTCATGAAGATCTTAAGAGCTCTACCTGAGTCATGGACTCCAAAGATCACGGCTGTTGAAGAGGCAAAGGACCTGAATACATTAAGACTGGAAGATCTTATCAGTTCTCTCATGTCACATGAACTGATAAAGAGAAGGAATGAGGAGCAACATAAAGGAAAGAGAGCTATTGCTTTGAGGGCTACATAAAACTCAAATGAATCAACATCATCCTCACAAAACGGTGATGAAGAAATAGCTCACTCACCTGGAGATTCAGAAAGTTTGTAAGAAAAGAGAAAATTTTTAAAGGATTCAAGGAGTGAAACAGAAAGGAGAAAAAGAAGAAAATAACTAAGTACTACAGGTGTGGTGGAGTAGGACATATACAAGCCCAGTGTCCTACACCAGAAGATAGCAAAACAAAAGAACGACAAGAAAAGAAGGACAGAAATGAAAATAAAAAATTTTAAAAATTAAAAGGAAGAGGAATGTACGTAAATGAGGAGACGTCTACAACAAGCAGCTCATCAAATAAAGATAATGAAGCAGCAAATTGTGCTTGAATATGCTGTATGGCAAGGGTTGAGGAAGAACACAACATGATCTGCCTCACTGTAACTAAAATCATAGATGGACAAATTGCTTCAACAAATTACACAAGCAGTGAAAAGGTAACCTCCAAACTCAATCACTCAAATACTAAGTCTATCTACTCCTCTACACATGATTGTCTCAAATGTGCTGAACTAGATGAATTCAACAAGCATATGATTCATTACATGATGAAATCAAAAAGATGAGAAGTAAATTCAAATTAAAGAAAAGACAATGTGACTCGGACATTATTGTGAATGAAAAACTAGCAGCAAAAGTCAACCACTTAGCAAATGAAAACAATGCCTTAACTAACAAAGTCGAAGATTGAAAAAGAAAAATGAGTCATTAAATGAATCATTAGAAAAATTCTCTAACCCAGGAGAAAGTGTAAAAATATTTTTAAATATGACTAGCCAAAACAACAAAAGAGGACTTGGATATTCCACATTTGAGAAAGGCAAAAGTAGTAAATTAAATGTTTCAAAATTTGATAAAAACCAAGCCAAGCTTTACACCTTTTAAACCAAGAATAAATCATGTTACTTGGACAAAAAGGCCAACTTGGGAACCACATACTACGTGGATTCCCATTCTAAGACTTCTAAGAGCATGCAACTTCTGTAACAAATTAGGTCACAAAATTTATTAATGTAGAATAAGAAATTACATGACCATGGTGCCAAATTGGTTTGGGTACCAAAAAGTATTAGATTTATGTCTTCCAAAGTAGAGCAACGTAGACTTCAATAGCTTACTAACCCAAGTGGACCCATAAAATGGGTACCAAAGAGATAAGCACTACATGATTTTATTTTACAGGTATGTCTTAAAGCAAAGGCTAGCAACATATTGTTCATGGATAGTGGTTGCTCAAGACATACGACAGGAAAGAGGATTGTTCTACAAAATCAAACCATATAGTGAAGGAACTGTTGCATTTGAAAACAATGAGAAAGGTATAATAAAAGGTAAAAGAAATGTTTATGGTAATACAAATGCATGTATTGAGGATGTGTTATTTGTTGAAGGACTTAAACATAATTTAATGAGTATTAGTCAATTGTGTGACAAAGGCTATAAAGTTGTGTTTGAATCTTTTATATGCAATATTTTTAATGAAGATCACATAGTTTTTAGTGGCAAAAGATACGAAAATGTATATTTAGTTTCCCTTTATGAACTTAATGGACAATGTCTCATATTGATAATGATCCATGGATATAGCATAAAAGACTTGGAAAAATAAATATATCAAACATAAAGACTTTGTGGAAAAAGAGCTTAGTAGAAGGTTACCAAAGCTCAAATATAACAAAGATAAAATCTGTCAAGCATCCCAACTATCCAAGTAGCCAAAAATGTCATTTTCATCTAAAAAGGAAATCTCAACGACTAGGCCACTTAAACTATTACACATGGATCTGTATGGGTCATCTCACATCTTGACACTTAGAGGGAAAAAGTATGTTTTTGTCGTTGTTGATGACTTTTTAAGATTTACATGGATAATGCGTTTAGCTAGCAAAGAAGAAGCCTTCTTAATGTTTGTTGCTTTCTAAAATTTGGTGCAAAACAAAAAGCAAAACACGATCATATCCATTAGAAGTGATCATGGTGGTGAATTTAAAAACAAACGATTTATAGAATTCTGCAATGAAAAATGAATTCATCACACATTTTCTACATCAAGGATTCCCCAACAAAATGGGGTGGTTGAAAGGAAAAATACAACAATACAGGAGATGACTAAAACTATGTTAAACAAAAGTAAATTATCCAAGAAATTTTGGGGAGAAGCTGTAAGTATGACATGTCATGTACTAAATCGAGTTATCATTAAAACAATCTTAAAAAAGACTCCATACGAGCTATGGAAAGGTAGAAAACCAAATATCTCATACTTTCATGCTTTTGGTTGTACTTGCTATATGCGGAATAATGAAAGACAAACTTTGGAAAATTAGATGCCAAAAGTGATGAGGTAATATTTCTTGAATATTCATCAAATAGCAAAGCATATAGAGTTTTTAACAAAAGAAATCAAGTAGTAGAAGAATCAATACATGTTATAATTGATGAATTTAATCCTAATCCCAAAAGGAGGATGAGCTAAGTGATGCAGACGACCAGCCAAAGAATCTTGAAAAGCCACAAATGGAACAGCAAGGAGAATTGGAAACAAAATAAGAGCAATCCCCGAACAAAAAGGTAAGTGAAGGTAATGATTCCTATAAACCTCCAAATGATTTGAAATTAAAAAATGACCATCCAATTGAACAAATTATTGACAATATATATGAAGGAGTAAGAACAAAAGGATCTAGACATGATATATATGGACGTTTTGCCTTTGTATCTAAAATAGAGGCAAATTCAATTGATCAAGCTCTTAATGATGCAAATTGGATTTTATCAATGCAAGAAGGACTAAACCAATTCAAGAGGAATCAAGTATGACACTTAGCTCTTAGACCCAAAGCTTGCATGGTTATTGGTACCAAATGGATTTTCAGGAACAAATTAGTTGAAAGTGGACTTGTGGTGAGAAAAAAACTAGGCTTGTGGCCAAAGGGTACTCCCAAGAATAAGGAATTGATTTTGAGGAATCATATGCTCCAGTAGCTAGATTGGAAGCCATATACATTCTACTAGCTTTTGCATCTCACATGGATTTCAAACTGTTTCAAATGGATGTAAAAAGTGCATTTTTGAATGGATATCTAAACGAGGAAGTATATGTCGAACAACCTCCTGATTTTGAAGAAAAAGATCAACCCAAATTTATTTTTAAATTAACTAAAGATTTGTATGGATTAAAAAAAGCTCCAAAAGCATGGTATGAGAGATTAAGTAAAATTTTGATTGATCATGATTTTTAAAGAGGAAGTATTGATACCACATTATTTATCAAATATAAAGGGAAATATATATTAATTGTTCAAATTTATATGGATGATAGTATATTTGATGCTACTAATGAAACTCTATGACAAGAATTTTCTGAGATATGCAGAGTGAATTTGACATGAGCATGATAGGGGGACTAAACTTCTTCCTTGGGCTACAAATTAAGCAACAAAGTGAAGACATCTTCATAAATTAGTCTAAATATGTCAAAGAAATGCTCAAGAAGTTTGGAATGCAAAATAGCAAAGGGGCAAACACACCCATGAGCTCAACCATCAAAATTAACAAAGATGAAAAAGGTAAAATAATTGAACAAAAGTTGTATAGAAGCATGATAGAATCTTTGTTATATTTGACTGCATCTAGACCATATATTTTGTTTAGTGTTTACATATGTTCTAGATTTCAATCATGTTTCAAAGAATCACATTTAGTAGCTGTAAAAGGGATTTTTAGATACTTGACTAACACCACTAATCTAGGGTTATGGTATCCTAAGGGCTCAACATTCGATCTAATTAGTTACTCGAATGCGGATTTTTTTGAGTTATAAGGTAGATAGAAAAAACACTAGTGAAACATGTCAATTTCTTAGAAACATGATGGTTTCATGGTTTTCAAGAAAATAAATAAGTGTTGCTCTGTCTACTGCGAAGCCAAATATATTGCCGCTGGGAGCTATTGTGCCCAACTATTTTGGATGAAACAACAACTTAAAGATTATGAGATTGAATACAAAGATATATCAATTAGATGTGACAATACAAGTGCAATATGTTTAACTAAAAATCCCATACTGCACTCTAGAACCAAACACATAGATGTGAGACATCGTTTCATTAGAGAACATGTTGAAAATCATGATATTTGTCTAGAATATGTTAAAATAGAGGATCAAATTGCTGATATTTTTACAAAACTATTAGCAAAAGAATCATTTTACGAAATTAGAAATGATATAGGTATGATTGATATTGATTCATAAATTAGACATATTCATGTGAAATCTATGCAATTAAAAAGGGGGATAGAAAATAAAAAGCATGTTGAACTTGGGTTGGAGGAGCGAAGTCGACTTCGCTCATCCGAAGTCTCTCTCACTTCTCTTCTCCTCTCTCTCTCTCTCAAGGTTGGACTGAGCTACTGAAAGAAAACAACAAGATATATCCTGATTTAACTAGGTTATTCTATTACCTATGGGATCAGGAGTATCTGAACACCTAAGTGAAAGGGGTGGAAATAAACCTGAGGCTCGGACATGGAATAAGTAAGAGAACTACGGTTGATCGAGTAGCCAACATTCTAGGAGTACCTAGAGATGACGAACCCCTTCCAGATGACTTGACACTTACCCAGATGTATAATCAGTTAACAAATAGCAACAAATACCATCCAGGTATCAAGTTTCTGCACTACACGGATCTATCTTCAAGACTACGGGTCCCACGGCTGCTCATCGCCCACTATATCTACCCTAAAGGAGGAGGTCGAAATCAACTCAATCCTCAAGACGACGAAATCCTATGGAAAGTAGCCAATCGGGTCAAAGTCTGTCTTCCAAAACTATTTCTGAAGACCCTTGAACTGAAAAAGGAGAACCGAAGGGGTGTTTTACCATATGGCACATGGATAAAAAAGATCTTAGCCTATTATCATGTTGATTTGGATGGCGAGCCCTATGAGGTGCTAAAACCCACCAACGCCATCAATCGTGCCCTGTTGACCCGAATGAAGATCGACTTGAAGGCATTTCGAGCTAATGAATTACGGAAATGAATGGGAAATGAGTTTGAAGAAGCTCCTGCTCAACCAAAAGCCGAGGAAGCTCATCCTTAGGGGGAGGATCTGCCCCATCGTGATCCCATCCCATCTGCACTTCTCGTTCCTCCAACTCTAGCCTCACCTGCGCCTCATGGATCATGTTCCCTTCATGGATCACGGGAAACCGATCATTTTGCCCGCTCTCCGGATCAACCGTCCACTTCCAAGGCAATTTTGGAGTATCTGCAATACATGGAGAGCCGCATCTCTTAAGAATTATGAGCAATCAACATTTATTGATGGAAATGCATGGACGGTAGGACAAGTTGGATTAGGAACTGACAACTATCAAATATCAACTTGCCTCGGGTAGTCGTCATGGCCAGCTTATTCCAAGCCTACCCGACTTTCATCCTTATTGGGGCGAATCTGTCCGAGCTAAACCCACCATTCATGCTCCATCATCCTTGTTCTTCTCAGCCTGCACTCGTCCTATACCTCCATCTCATCTTGTTGCCTACCCCATCTCTGCCTTTCAATTCCACAAATCTTGCTTCCCATACCTGATTTTTTGATGTTTTGACAAAAAGGGGAGAGAGAAACTAGGGCATAGATACATAGATAATTTTTGGTTTGGGTAGAATGTATTGAACTTGTATCATTCTTGTATATTTTTGGCTTGCATTGAATGAAAACATCTTTTTCATTTGCGTGACTTGAATTGAATGAATGTCTTTACCTCGTGATTTAACTATTATGAAATATTGTGTAACCAAGTTGACTTGACAACAAAATTCAACGTAAAGTGATTAAATGATAAATGAAAATTTTATCTCAAATTGGTTTTATCAAATCATCAAAAAGGGAGATTATTGAAACATGAAGCAAATTAAGAACAATCCATATTTTGATGATTAACAACTCAAATTGAGCATCATTTAAGTGCTAATGTGTTTGTGAAGTGATGCCAAGGTTCATATACTCAAAGGTCAAAAAGATGGCAGACCTAGTCGCATGTCGACTTAGGCATCGATTTAGGTGAAGTCGATACTGTAGTCAACTTCAGTATCGACCTCAAGGCCTCAAAAATCGACAGTGCTGAAATTTGGACTCCGAGACAGACGAAGTTGCAACTGAAGTCGATTTCGCCTGTGACTTAGGTGAAGTCGTAACACCAATTCGACTCCAACTGTGACTTGGGTGAACTTCAGTTACAGGTATTGAGGCTGACAGAGTTAAGTCGCATATCAAGTCGACCCCATCATGCGACTTAGGTGAAGTCACATCTCAAGTTGACCTCAACATGTGACTTGGATGAAGTTGCACCTCAAGTCTACTTAAACTTGCGACTTAAGTAAAGATCAACACTAAGTTGCTTATAAACTCCTTGTTAGATGAAGAAGCCAAATTCAATAGGCAATGACAATCTTGAGTCAAGACTGCTGAAAAGAATTGTATCAAGTGCATCAAGGAATATTAAACAAACTCAAGTGTCATGATAAAAGTCAACAACTAAAGGCTCAAATAAAGGTCTATACACTTGAAATATGAAGAACAAGGAAAGACTAACACACAAGTAGATCATAAACAAGTCAAAAGTTCCAAGAAGACAGATGGCTGGTGAAGTCACATTCGAAGTCGACTCCACCTGTGATTTGGGTCAAGTCTGAAGACCAAGTCGAATCACGTATAGAACTTAACTGGGAGGCTGAAGGCCGAAGTCGCATCCGAAGTTGACTCCAATTGCGACTTCGGTAAAGTCGCCCTTGAAGTTGACTCCACCCTGCGACTTGAACGAAGTCGCATCCCAGATCAACTCAAAGTGCGACTTGAATCGCAACGGTTGAAAAATTCTGAATGTTGGCGCATTAAATATGCGCCACCTACCTCCAAACATTCGAATTTACTCCCCTCTATTTAAGGCACTTCAAATGAACAAGGAAGGGTAGCAAGTGAGCATTGATTGAGTTTAACTTCCTTATTCTATAAGATTTAAGTGACCTACAAGAAAATTTTCAAGACAAACACTACTTCAAACCGCAAAGTGCTGAATTGCTCCATCTTCAACTTCTTCTACAAGTTCTTCTATGTGCAAGAATCTGCCTACACAACTATAAAGTGTAAAATCTTTCTTTATTCATTAATTATTTGTATTCCACTTGGTTTAGTATTGAAGACTAAGACCAAGTGAAGGAAAAGTAGCATGTGATTGGAGTGGAACTCGTCACCTACTTGTGCTTGGTTTGTATAAGGCCACCAGAGTTGAATCTAGAAGAGAGTAGGGGCTCTGCTGTATTGAAACCCTGTTTAGTGGAACCCAAGACACTAAGGAGTGTTCTTGGAGGAGTGGAGTAGGTAGGGTTATCCCGAACCACTACAACTTCCTGAGTTTTATTGTTTACTACTTTTATATTTCATCTTTTTCATTCGAGGAGACAAAACTTTCAAGGAGTTGAATTTTCCAACTACAAAAGAACACTTAAAAAGACTCAATTCACCCCTCCCCTCTTGGGCTTTACCATAAACTCGGGACCAATAGTTTTTTGTTATCATACTTCAAATCTTCTCAAAATAGGCTGTATTGTACTGATTTTATTTGACATTATACTAATCAATCAAACATGAGTGATTTGTATTTAATGAAGCTAAATCCATCAAAATATGACTCAAATCATCTTAATCATTCAAATTCTCATCCAATTAATATTTAAAATACACATTATGAAAGTGAATTAACAAATTCCCCCATACCTAAACCTTTGTGATCAAATTATAGAATTATAGAATTGGCATTTTTAAAAAACTTCAAATAAAAGTAAGTACTATTAATAAAAAATTTGTGATACTGTCAAATCAAAACCTTTGAAACATGATGCTTGTTAAAAATCCCTTCCCATTCAATTACAACTACATATATTGTCACCCTTTTCTACTTGAAAAACCAAAATATTAGGAGTTCAAAAATCTCACAATAAAAACTCCTAATTCTCAAGTATCCTTCCCTTTTTATCTAGTTATTTCGATATACATATTCAGCAATTCAATCACTCAATGGTAGTGACACTAAAACACAAAACTCAAATTATTTCATACACATCTCATTAAATCCAAGCTTTCAAATTTCCTCCATCAACTCACTTATCTATTTCATAGAATCATAAAGACTTAATGGGACAATGGTTAAGTTCAGAACAAGATTAAAAAATTGAACCATCTTGAACATTGATTTGAGCCTTACATACATAAAGAAATAAGTTACCCCCACACTTAGTATTTTTATTCTCTTTCAAGCCAGTTCTTGCCCCTAGTTTAGCAACTTCTTTCTTCTTTTTCAAAGCAAGTCCAACAATAACTCCCTCACCATATTTCAATGTATTTAAAGAGTCATTTTCATTATTGCATAGGCTGTGTGGTTAACCTCGTTTCGATTATTTTTTAGCTCAAAATTCAAACTCAAACTCAATTCAATCCAATAAGTGGGAATTAAGGAAGAAGAAATCAAATTTAGGCTGAAAATGGGTGTGCAATAGAAATATTTTCATAAATAAGTGTTTGCAATCTCACCGCAAGTGCACAGGTCGTAGATTGTAGTATAGAAATATTGATCCACAAGAAATTCGAGACTTAAGGCATTGAATCTAAACACTTTCTAACCAAATAAGATAAGGAGAAGAAAGAATAGGAAAAAGAAAAGTTGATCTGTAGAAAATAGAACAAGGATTAGAAATCACAAGATTGAGAGTACCTAGGATATAGGATTTCACATATGTCTTCTACAACGGATACCTGGAGTATTTACTTAATCCGGATATTATATGTTAAAGGAGAACTATCCCTATTTTATCCTTGTACCTTCTCTTGAAACCTACAAGGCGTACCCTAATCTTCTTAACCACATATTCTTATGAGATTAAGTTAATTAGAATCTATTAAGTTCTGTGTAAGTTCATGAAATTCTTCAAGGTCATAATGCCTATTCTCATGGCCTTAGATTTCTAAGTTTAATATCTTGATTTTCATATATTAGACTTCCACCTCTTAATTCCATCACCTAATATATGAGAATCATTGCTATAGTGTAGACCTTTACACCAAGCATGCATTAAA
Organism: Annona cherimola; assembly: GCA_030490835.1. Taxonomy (NCBI): domain Eukaryota; kingdom Viridiplantae; phylum Streptophyta; class Magnoliopsida; order Magnoliales; family Annonaceae; genus Annona; species Annona cherimola. Next base: position 18,572,812 of record CM059973.1, on the reverse strand, counting down.
TCATAAGATATTAAATTAACGCGCAATATCAATCATAAATAAATCAAACCATAATATCCACTATATTATACGTATGCTACATCCTAAACCCTAGATTAAGGGTTTAGCCTAGCATGTTTATAATAAAAATCAAACACAAAATAATATTATATTCAAAGTCCATCACAAATAAGACAATTAAATCAAAATAGAAGAAGAAAAGAAAAGCTTATTGATTGGAAGCCCCGATGGTGTCTCGACTGCCTTAAGCAACTCGCAGCCTCTCCTCTTGCCTCATGCTCTACGCCTTCTCTTGCTCTTCGGACCTCAACTCAAGCTCCCGGGATGTTCTCCAATGCCTTAGGACATTCTCCACAAGTGTTTATATAGAAGTGAATAGTGTGCATGAACAGAAACATGAATAGTGCGCATGAACAATGCACAAATAGTGTGCGTATGAACAGTTGTGCATGAATAGTAACGCCCATGAACAGTTGCACGTAAACAGTACCATTCGTGAACAGTAACTGTTTATGTATAGTATCTTGCTTTAAACATAGTTTTGCTTCAGATATAAGTCTTGAATTTGCAATTTACTCTTGCTTTCATCAAGGCTTGTCAATTTGTCCATGATGTATACCAAAATTGCATATATTCCTCCTGTTTTACAAATCGTGAGTGTTTTATGCTTTGTAAAGCTAAATCAATTAAAATATAATTTAAAGTATCTTAAATACTCAAATTCTTCTCAATTAATAATGAAAATTCATAATATAAATGTAACTCAACAATAAGAGCTTTAGACAAAGAATGTCTTAATTGTGTTCCACAAATAAGCCAAGTTGAGTATTAGCTTTGAAAATCTTTTAACCAAAATGAGATTTTCATATATATGGGAAAAAAAACTTCCTTATTCAATTCATCACTTATGCATATTAAGAATAATTTTGATAAATTAAAGGGAATTACTCAAAGTTTGAATGAAAGTGGAATTGATGTCTCAGTACATCAGTTTCATCAAGTGATCTAAGACAAAAAAAATAAAATATTCAAGAAGTACATGTTCAAAAATAAATTCACCATCTCACAAGAGTTTAATTAATTGCCTAACTCATAATTTATGAAATTCCAATTATGGTCTGCTTAAAGGGACAATAAAAGTTTAGAGTGGGTTTCAAATTAATCCAATGTCGTTATTTGTACAAGAATTACCAAAAATCAACAAAAAATTTCAAAATATGTCACAAATATAATGCCACGATCAGTCAGAGTAATCATCAGGGTGATGAAGGAAATAATCAAAGAAATAATGCAACACATTCACCCCTGCACTTGAAATTGACATTATCTTCAATCTCAAGGACAATTCATTCAATCAAACTTGTAAATCAACATTAAGCGAGTGTTTTCAAGAATTATAGATGTTAACTTCCCTGTTCAAGCACTGATATTTTCGAACAACATTCTTCTTGAGCGAGTTCTTATAAAACACCATGTGAAAATTCCAAGTAAAAAAGCATCAACATTCTAAAAGTAAAAATAAAAAATACTTGAAAGAAACTAATGCTCCCCTAACTAAAATCATAGATTGCCTTCTAAGTTACGCTAAGTTTAACATCTTCAATCAGACTGGCTCAATTTGCATAAACCAATGCCCAATCTTTTAAATACAAGTTCATGGAGGGCTGTCTCCAATTTTTATTGTTTTGCATCCTTAATTTCATGTTATGCTTTTTATAAAAACTTAGATTATCACCAGACATGACATCCAACATTTCCTTCAGCAACATCATCTTATTATGATTTCTTGCCAAATCATTAATGTAGTTAGTAACTAAGGGTTTAAATAAAATGAGAGAGAAATTTTCCTACAGTTATGACATCAATATCTGATAATTGAAAATTAATAATATATTTTGCAGGTATATTTATTAAATTTGGTAGGTAATTAATTGCGTTCAATGTGAAATTTGTGTTAAAATATGTTTTTGAAACAATTGGGTATTATATATTAATTTCAAGTTACTTAAATAATTTTTGTAATCTTTCGACTTGAAATTATATTTTATTTGTCGCCATGAAATTAAATGAGCTTGAAATATTTTTATTAATAACCTATGATGAATTTGATGAATTAATAATTTAATTAATTTTATTACAGAATAATAAGTCTAGCTGTGGGGCCCACCAGGAAAATCACGTGATCAGGCCATGATCAAGCGGTCCACCATCAACCGTCTAGATTTCTCCAATCATTCAATAATTCATCTACACCATCAAAAGCAAAGCACCACCTTCAGCCATGAAAATAAATTTTAGCAATTGCTCAAAGAAAATGTGGGTCGTCTATAAAACAGATCACATCCAACGGATCAACTTGGGCCATCCATTCTCCATCCAAGCAGTCATCCAAGATTTCCTTCCATCATGTACATTCAACAAATCAGCTACCAGCAATTAGCCATTCGTTTCTAATCTCAACCCATCCAGTCATCCTTTGAATTTCAGCCACACAATCTAATGCATCTAGCTGTCTAAATTTTTGATGGGACCTACTTCAGCAGCCAAAAATTCAATCTATTCATCACCATCCAGAATTTTTAGAACTCAACCGTCCATGTAAAGCATCCAGCAAACAGCCATCAAAGTCATCCACATCATCTTAGCCGTCCAAAGATAATGCAAAATCCAAACTATCCATCCGGCTAAAAAATTCCAGCCATCATTTGCATGTAATCCGTCCTTTCAAATTATGTGCAAGCTGTGGGTCCCACCATCATATGCTTTGAAACTAGATGTTACGCAATTACATATTGGATTTTGAAGGTGGATGTGAGATATGAAGCTATAAAAGGAGTTGTGGGCAAGGGAATTAGAGGAGGTTTTTACACACAAAGAATACGAAAGAAAATTGAGAGAGAGAGTAAGGGGTGAAGACGAGGTAGAGAGCACGAGGCAAAAAGCAGATGGCGAGTTGTGTGGAGCGGCCGACACACCATCGGAGCTTCCAACTAATAAGCATTTCTATCTCTTTTCCTTTTTAAATTTAAATGTCTTATTTAAGATGGATTTGAATTTGAATTTTATTTTGGACTTAAACATGCTCGGCTAAGCACTTAGTCTATTAGGATGTAGCATGCGTACAATGTAGCATAGTGGGTGGTTTTAATTTATTTATGATGGATGTTGTTGTTAATTTAATATTATATGATTTTAATGCTTGCTTTATACATGACCCTACTTTAGCATGATTCCACATATTAGGTGATGGAACTGAGAGGTGGAAATCTAATGTACGATAATCAAGATATTAAACCTGAAAATCTAAGACCATGAGAATAGGCATGATGACCTTGAGGAATTCCATGAACAACCACAAAACTTAATAGATTTTAATTAACTTAATCCCATGAGAATAGTTGATTGAGAAAAATAGGATGTGTCTTGTACGTTTCGAGAAAAGGTGCAAGGATAAATTAGGGTTTGTTCTACTTTAACAAACAATATCCAGATTAAATAATTATATCACTACCTGTTGCAAAAGTCGCATGTGAAACCCAAAACCTTAGGTACTCGCATACTTATTTTCTAATAACCATTCTAGTCTTCAGTTTTATTTTCTCTTCTCATTTGTCTACTTTGTATTCCATTTTATTCTCTTTATATTTGACATGAAAGTGTTTTAAAGTAAAGTTTATAGTCCTGATTTTTTGTGGATCGATAATTTATATACTACAATCTATGATCGTGCACTTGCGGTAAGATGACAAACAATATCCATCTATTTAGGATTAATGCAATGTTTAGTGGCTCTCTTTAGAAAAACAAAGGATGACTTGTGTAGCTCAAATGGTATGGATGACTTTGAGTTTTCTGTTTCTTCGGATTGGTTAATCATCATCTTTTTCTTAATGATCTTATCTTAAGATTCCTCATGATTTGACTAATTTTAAATTTGCTCTTCATAATCATCCCGCACCTTACCCTCCTCTTGATTCTCACTAATCAAATTATCTTCATAATATGCCTAATTTTGTGTCTGCTCTTATTTATTTACATGCATCTCATCCTCTACTTGATTCTCATCACTCGAGATGATTTCATAATAATCCTCAAAAAAAGTCAGAGAGCCCATCCATGGATGACTAGGAGGCTCGTCAGAGTTTTCATTTAGATGAGTGGCTTGCCGTGCGACTTATTTTCCTAGAATCAAAAGAGACTCATTTAGTTGATCAAGTCGTTTTAAAATTTTATCAATAGTGGACTCTTCAGACTATTGTGAAACTATTAGTGTAATTGAGGGAGAAAATTTTTCCAACATATTTTTATAGTTTAATTCATGAAGTTGAAGCAGAAAATAGTTTTGTGTAAATATAAAAATATGATCATTGAAATAAGAAAAATTGGAACATGTGTTCTCATCATTATTATAAGTGTTTGAGAAAGGATTTTCAACAAGATGGGGGTTGCCATAGTTATTATAATTTTTCAACTTATGTACCCAGTCTTGTTGGTATGATACATTTATCATTGAAGTCTCTTCTCCATATGAATTTTCCCTATATATTTTTATAATCGACAACAAGTCTAGGTTTCTCGACAACAATTCAATCTAGTCCATCTTATCATTACGAAAAGATCTAGCACATGTTCTATAATCATACTACCAATTATAGTATGTCATCAAATAACTTTTAGAAAGATAATAGAAAAATAAAAGAAAAATTACCTACAAAAAGAATATACAAAGAGAGACAGGGTAGAAGAGAAAAGAAAATTATTTAAAAAGAGAGTATACAAAGAGAGAATGGAAAAAGAGAATAAAAGTATTTAAATACAAAGTCCTAAATGACACTAAATTCTCTGGCAACACCTCCAAAATATTCGTTCGCAATCTCACCACAAGTGCAGAGTCATAGATTTTAGAATATAAAATATCAATCTACTAGAAATTTGGGACTTAGAACGTCACTTTTAAATAGTTTTGTCATTAACCAAGAGCGTCAATTGGAATAAAGAGAAGTAGCAAATAAGAAAGAGAATCTTAGAAGCGTAGAGCAAAGAGTAAAAATCAAGAAAGGGGAGTACATAGGGTCTAGGGTTTTACATGCAACAATTGCAACAAATATGTGGTATGATTATTTAATCCAAATATGAAGAGTTAAAGGAGAACTATCGTACATTCTCTTGAAACCTAAAAGGAGTAACCTAATATTCTTAACTACTTATTCTCATAGGATTAAGTCAATTGAAATCCATTAAGTTCCATGGAAGTTTACGGAATTCCTCAAGGTCATTATGATTATTCTCATAGTCTATTCTCATAGTCTTAAATTTTCAAATTTAATATCTTGATTATCTTATACTAGATTTTTCACCTCTCGTTTCATTATCTAATATATGAAATCATGTCATATTAAGCACCAAGCAAGCATTAAGAATACAATATACTAAATTAATAATGAATATCCTTCATAAATAAAAAAAACCATAATATCCATTACATTGTGCACATGCTACTTCATAAACCCTATATTAAGGGCTTAGCCTAGCATGTTCAAGTTCAAACCCAAGTACAAAATAAAATTATAAGCCAAATCAATCTCAAACAAGCAATTAAAAGCAAAGGAAAGAAATAAAAGAAAAGTTTATTAATTGAAAACTCCAAGGAATGTGCCGCATCATTTCTCTCCTCGTGCTTTTTACTTTCTCTCACTCTCTAGACCTCATCCCAGGCTCAAGGGGAATTCTAGGATACTCTAGGACATGTAAAAATGTTGTTTATATCGTGTTCTTTAAAAGATTTGCACAAAACCAATGCAATTGCTGATTAATTGCCTAACTCCACAAAATCAATGCATTGCATATGAATTGCGGAACTCCGGATTTTCTAACCAAACCTAGGAAGAATTCATGTCTCGAGTGAAATACATTTTAACTTGTATTGATCATCGTTTTGCTTCCTCTTGATTTTTCTAAATCATCAACTTGAATGAGTTTTTGTCCTCATACATCAAATCTTCTCAAAATAGGCTATATTATACTGATTTTACCTAACATTGCACTAAAATACGAGTGATTTGTATTAAACAATGCTAAATCCATAAAGATATGACTCAAATCATCTTAATCACTTAAATTCTATCGAATTAATATCTAAAATACATAGTATGAAAGTGACTTTATAGATCCCCTCTCATTCTTGACTGAATTTGTTCTTGCCTGAAATGCTAAATATCAATCTTCATTCTTATAAGAAGCGCCTTATTAATTGAGTTTCTTGGATTTGGCACTTCAAATAGTTTCCCTTCCAAATTAACCCTGTAATGCTCCATAACTTTGGTGATCCACATTCCACATGATATAATTCACCTTGGATTATCTTGTTTTAGTTCCAAACACCTCCATAATTAACCTTGTCAAGCCTATTTTCTTTTTGTTCACTAATTTCCATAGAATCTCTATCTTGAGGATTTAATTGATTTCTTCGTCCCCTTTTAGATATACACAATGAGTAACCAATAATCTAAGCACCCTCAGTGTTAGCAATCTCTACACAAGTGTATAGGTCATAGATTATAATATATAAAATATCAATCTCACAGGAAATTGGGAACTTAAAATGTTAAATTTAAACACTTAATAACCAAAATGAAAATAAGATAAGAAGAAGAAAGAAAATAACAAGAAGGAAAGATGATCTCAAGAACGTAGAACAAGAATAGAAATCACGAGATGAGAATACCTAGAGTCACATACATCTTCTGCAATGGATATGTGACATGATTATTTAATCTGGATATTAAGTGTTAAAGGAGAATTAACCCTAGGTTATCTTTGCATCTTCTCTCGAAACCTACAAGGTGTACCCTAACCTTCTTAAACTCCTATTTTCATGGGATCAAGTCAATTAGAATCCATTAAACTTTATGCAAGTGTATGGGACTCCTCCAGGTCATTATGCCGATTTTCATGGTCTTAGATTTTAATGTTTAATATCTTTATTATTGTACATTAAACTTTCACTTTTTGATTCCTTCACCTAATATATGGGAATCATTGCTAAAGCAAGATCTCAAACACTAGACAAGTATTAAATCATAAGATATTAAATTAACAATAATATCCTTCATAAAATTAGAAAAGCCATAATATACGCTACATTGTACACATTGTACATCCTAAACCATAGATAACGGTTTTAGCTTAACATATTTATGATAAAATCTAAACAAAAAATGATATTGTATTCATCCATCTCATACGCAATAATTAAACTCAAAGGAAAGAAAGAAAAAAAATCTTATTAATTGGAAGCCTGATGATGTCTTAACTGCTTCAAGCAACTTTCCACCTCGTTTCTTGCCTCTTGCTCTTCACCTGCTCTCACTCCTGGACCTTACCCCAAGCTCCAAGGACGTTCTAGGTTGCCTTAGGACATTCCTAATGGGTGTTTGTATAGAGCACAAGGGATTACTTGTGCACATAGTCCAAACGGACTAGGAATTGTACAACCAACGCGTAACACGACCTAAGCCGTGTTAGTTTCTGGCTCAATTAGTTTTAGTCTGAATTTTTATACTAGACCTATGACGAGTTGCGTATATGTCTAATTAAAATACTCATTTTAACGCAAGTATATGTGTCAGTCAAGTAATAAGAGTGAGTAAAGTATCGTTCCTACGAGGATATTGTCCAACTAATGCTATTAATTACTTCAGTTGCTTTCAGTGATGAGAAAGAATTTTCACAGAAGAAATCAAGTATGCAAAATAAGTAAAAGGAATAAAAGAGAGTTTAACGGAAGAGCTGGAATACCAAAATTTTTTATCGAATTGGGATGGCAGATGAGATAGTTGGGAATCCTTGAATCTAAACTATATTGAATTGGTTCCTCTTCTTTAGATTGTGCAGGGATTCCCTAATCCAAGTTCAATGATCTTTATATATGTCTTCTAACATATATAAAGCTAATTACATAACACCCAATTACTATTTTCCCATGAAATGAAATGTGATGGAATTGATCTATACATAACCTGTTCATGACTACATAGGGTTTAACGGTATATTCCTATCAATTAAACATTCTCCATTAACCACGGAAGAAACCTATGCCCTACACATGAATCCTGCTTGGATTTTTCTTTTCTAAGGATGAATCCCGCAACTAAATCATCTTACAAGGTAGTTAGTCTTATAAAAAATATTAAATGACATATGCAAGGGTAAATCCACACAGCACAATCATGCAGCAAATCAAATATTCATTCCTAAATACATTAATTCATCTCAACTTCCCATCTATTGACGTTTAGTTCATGAACATGGCATTAGATCCCATTAAAACCCAAATTGAATATATTCCCAACAAATAGAGAAAAGGAAATAGATAGAGAAAAAGAGAAATTAAAACTCGCAAGTCTCCACCAACAAGATTGGATCTTTTCTTCGGATGCTCTGGAAATGGAAGTCCTTTTCTTTTTCTCTTCAGCCACTCCGTCTATGCCCTCTTACCTCGCATGAATCCCTAGGTATAGGTTTAAACCTCTCTAACTCCGTATGAAACACGTGCAGAAACACACGTGTGCGGGGGTCGTGTCGTGCCATCGCGGTGCCTAGGCGCCAACTCTCTTGAGGCTTGTTGATTGAAGGGCTCCTGATTTCTTTCTGCATGGTGGTGAAGTGGCGCCTAGGTGCCAACTCTCTGGAAGCTTTCCAACGTAGGAAATTCTGGGATGTCCTTGTGAGGCTGTAGGTTGGTGCCTAGGCACCGCTGGTCGACAACGAGGCACCAGCCTGCTTGCTTCTACAATTAGCTTAGTTCTTCATCTCGACTCACTCCACACGCTGTTAGTCGCCCGTGTTGGTCCCGAGTTAATGGAAAAACCCAAGAGGGGAGGGGTGAATTGGGTTCTTAAAAATTCCTTGGTAAAATTAAAACTTAACCCCTTGTAAACTTAATCCCCTTGATTGAAACAAATAGAGAGCAATGAAATAGTGAAAGCAATAAGGTAAACAGTAGGCAAGATTTATAGTGGTTCGGGCAACCTCTCCCTACTCCACTCTTCCAAGCTCACACACCGTTGTGACTTGGGTTCCACTATGTATTCCGCGAATACACTTAGAGACTCCGCTCTCTTCTAGATTCTAGCTCTAGGGGGCATACACAATCAGAGCCTATACTCTCTTCTAGATTCTAGCTCTAGGGGGCTTGTACACTTGATACAAGTAGGTGATGAGTTCAACTCCAATCACAACTCTACTTGCAACGTCTTGGTTTGTTACAATACACTCAAACCAAAACCAATAACAAAGAGTAATGAAGATAAGGAAGATCTACACTTTACAGAGTTGTGTAGGCAAGATTGAGCTTGAGGAAGAACTTGTAGAAGCAACCGGTTGTATATCGTTGACGCTACTTGCAACTTGAAGCTCGTTCTTCCTTTGAAAGTATATAGATCACTCAAATTTAGAGAAAATCAAATGGGAGCTCTTGTTTGCACTTCTTTTCTCTCTTTTGACAATGTAGTGTGTTTATTCTTGTTTGCTTGAGTGTCTATTTATAGAATGGGGAAGATTTGAACGTTATAGAAGTGGTTGGCGCGCAATAAATGTTCCAACGTTCAAAAATTTGAACGTTGGTTTCCCAAGTCGCAGGTGGAGTCGACTTCGTCTGCGACTTGGCTTCCCAAGTCGCAACTGGAGTCGACTTCGTGTGCGACTTTAGTTCCGCGTTTCTCAAGTCTAAGTCTGGGTCGACTTGGTTTCAAACTTGACCTCAAGTCGATATTGGAGTCGACTTGGGTTGCGACTTGACCTGTCTTTGTGCTGAAATTTGCTTGGTCTTTATTTGATTTTCTCTAGCTTGCTTAGCTTTCTTTCTTGAATCTTCTTACTTCTGAAATGGCTTCTTATATTTGTAAATCTTCTTGAAGGACTTGTCTTAGATAGTAGTCTTCATGACTTGAACTTCTTCATCTTCAACTTATGTTCGAAGCTCTGCCTTGGACTTGAGAATTGATAATGAGATTGATTTGAAAAATCCCAAGTTGATCTTGAAAATGAGCTTGAGTCTGTATTTTGGTCTTTGAAAAACTCAAGTCGATCTTGGGGTCGACTTCATCTGCGACTTCACCCAAGTCGCACATGGAGTCGACTTCGTCTGCGACTTCGGAATGTTCTGTCCCAAAATCAACTCTGGAAGGAACTGTGCATCTCCAAGTCGATGCTGGAGTCGACTTCGTCTGCGACTTGGCATCCAAGTCGCAAGTGGAGTCGACTTGGCCTGCGACTTCAGCTGCTCTCCTTCCAATTTCAACTCTGGCCATGGGGTTTCGTTTGAGGTCGAAGGTGGAGTCGACTTTGGGATCGACTTCACCCCAAGTCGAAGTCCAAGTCGACTTGGGAATCGACTTGGCTGATTTCATTCCTTAAGATATTCAACATAATCATTAGTAATCACTTTATACTCAATTTTGACTTTGTTAATCATCAAAACTCATGCTTTGGTCAATTTTGTTTTGTTTTAAACATTGTTTCCAACAGCCCGTCCTTCCTGTAACAAAACAAAAACTGAATAAGTGAACTTATAACTATCTATTTTATACTAAAAATGCATAAAAACTACATATTGTACCTAAAATGCATAATGCGTTAAAACTAAGCTAAATGAATGCAATTTTGCTACATTCTCTTGACTAACATGCAAAAATAGTTTGAAATGAGCAGTGATAAATCAACCTAAAAAGTTTTTAATGGGTCATGTTAGTTTCTGGCTCTATGAGTTTTAGTCTGAATTTTTATACTAGATCTAAGAAGTTTTTAAGTCTCGAATGGAACACATTCTAAGAATTTTTTATCACTGTTTTACCTCTTAATTCTTCAAAATTATCATATTGAGTGGTTCTTGGTCATCATGATTCAACTCTCTAAGAATTACGCTTATTTTGCACCGATTTTACCTGATTTTGTCCATACAAATCAATTTTGACTATTTTATGGTAAAAAAAAAAACAATCAAAATATGATTCAAATTATCTTAAACATTTAAATTCTTCCCAATTAATATTCAAAATACATAATATAAAATTGACTAAATAAATATCACACACTTGAACATTTGCTTGTCCTCAAGCAAATACAGAAGAAATCACAGAATTTCAAGAATTGATCTTTCAAAAATTTAGAGCAAAAATTAAGTACAAATCAAAAACCAATGGGAATATCAAATCAAAAACTTTGAAACATAGTACTTGTCAAAATCCCAAATAAAAAATTCCTTCTCACTCGACTAACGCTGTACACGCCTTTACCTTTTCTGCTCAAAAACTCCTGTAATACAAACTTCTATTTCTCAGGTATCCTTCCCTTTTGATATACTTGTTCAATGCACACATTTAATCATTTAATTAATGGTAGAAATGCAAAAAATAACTTCACATACATCTCATCAAATCCTAGCATCAAATTTTCTTCCACCAAATCTTGACTAGATCATAAAATCATAAGGACTTTAACGGGGCAATGGTTAAGTTCATAACAAGATTTAAAAATTGAACTATCTCCAACTTTGATTTGAGCCTTATATGCACAAAAAAATAAAATCACCCTCACACTTAGTTCTTTTATTATTTTTTAAAGTCTGTTCTTACCTTGGTTTAGCATTTTTTTCTTTTTTTCTTTTCTTTTTTTAAATCAAGTTCGACAATAACTCTTCTCACCATATTTTAGAGTATCTAGGGAATTATTTTAATCAACAATTTCCCTCACCATATTTCAAGTTATATAGATAGTTATTTTCATCAATGAGCTAGCCATCTGGTTGACCTCACTCTCATTATTCTTTTCAGCTCCATATTCGAATTTAAACTCAATTCAATTTAAAAAGTGGGAATTAAATATCAAAAAATTTCAGGCTCAAAGGGGTGAACAATAGTAATGCTCTAAAAATAGTCGAATCAGATAAAAGAATCCCTTAATCATATTTCACAAATAAGTCAAGTTGAATATTAGCTTTGGTAATCCTTTAACCACAATGAAATTTTCATGTATATGGAAAAATTACCTTTATAGTTAACCGATTGTGTGTATTAGAAACAACTTTGATAAATTGAAGAGAATTATTCTAAGTTTGAAAGAAAATAGAATTGGCGACTTAGTATATCAATTTTATCAAGTGATCAATGACAAAAAATATGGGTATTTTCAATAAGTATATGTTCGAAAATAAATTCAACATCTAATTAGAATTCAATTATTTACTTAACTCATAGTTTTTAAAATTCCAAATATGGTCTGTTTATAGGAACAATAAGTGTTCAGAGTAGGGTCTAAATCAATCTAGATGCAACATTCATGCACATGATGTTTGAAACATATTCCATAAAATTTGTCATAATAATCATTAAAGGCAATCAAAGGGGTAATCAAAGAAATAATGCAAGCATTCATCCCACACTTAAAATTAACATTTCCCTCAATGTTAAAAATATTTCATTCAATCAAATATGAATCAATAACTAAGTGTTTTCAATAATATTTATCAACTTCTCTATTAATTTGTGGAGGCTTCCAAACTGCATTCTTCCTTAGCGAGTTCCTATAAATTACCTAATTTAAAACCCCAAATAAAAAAGCATCAAAATTCTAAAAGAAAAAACAAAAATACTAGAAAGAAACTAATGCTCTCCTGACTAAACCCTAGATTGCCTCCTAAGCAGTGCTAAATTTAACATCTTTAGTTAGACTAAATGAACAGGAATCAACTAATACCCGATCCTTCAAAAATAAGGTCATGCGGATCTTTCTCTAATTTCTATTGTGCATCCCACACTTTCATGTTGTGCTCTTTGCAAAAATTTAGACTATCGCTAGACGTGATATCCAATCCTTCAGCAACTTCATCTTTTTATGGTTTCTTACCAAGTTATAAATGTGGTAATGTCTAAAAAGAGAAACAAATAAAAAGAAAGAGATATTTTCCTAAAGTTATTATCATCAATATCCATATTTTTAGGATTTATGCATTGTTCAACTGCTTTCTATGGAAAAAAAAGAGGGCTTGTGTATCTTTAGTGGTATGGATGACTTCTCTTTCTTTATTTTTTTGATAGGTTGATCGTCATCTCCTCCCCATTGCTTTTATTGTGAGCTTCTTCAGGATTTACTTGATCTTGAATTTGCTCTTTATCATCATCCTGCATTTCATCTTCTGTTTGATTCTCATTATTCAAAATATCTTTATGATATGCTTAGTTTTGCATCAGCTCTTATTCATCTACATGTATCTCATCATCTACTTGATCCCCATCACTCAAGATGATTTCACAATAATTTTAAAAAAAATTCATAGAGTCCATGCATGGTTGACTAGGAGGCTTATCAGAGTTCCCGTTTAGATGATTGGCTTATTGTTCAACTTTTTCTCCTAAAATCAGAAGATGCCCATTCATTTGATCAAGTATTTGAAGAAGTCATTTTAAAATTTTGTCGGTAACGTATTCTTCAGGTTGTGGTGAAACTATTGGTGCAATAGAGGAAAAAAATTTTCTCACATATTTTCATAGTAAAATTCATGAGATTGAGTTGGAAAGCAGTTTTGATCATATTAAAAAGAAAAATTATAAAACCAAGAAAAGTTTGAATGTGTAGGCCTATCAAGATTGTGAGTGCTTGAGAAAGGGTTTTGAATAAGATGAGGGTTGTCATAGTTGTAAAAATTTTGTTGCTCGCATTATAACTCTTGTTAGTATGGTGCATTTATCATTAAGGTTCATTCTCCATATGAATCGTACTGGTCCTCTATTTCATAATTTTCCTGAAATTTACTAGCGACTATCTTATCATCATGAAAAGATCTAGTACTCATTCAAACATCATACCACTGATTATAATATGTCATCCATTAACTTCTAGGAAAAGAAAAATAAAAGAAGAAATACATACAAAAAGAATCTACGAAGAGAGATAAAGTAGAGGAGGAAAGAAAGATAAAGAAAAGAAAATTATCCAGAAAGAGAATATATATATAAAAAAGAGACGAAATTTTTTTAAATACAAAGTTCTAAATAACGCAAATTTTTTTGGCAACAATAAAATATCAATACCCTAGAAAATTCAGTACTAAAGATGTTGGATTTAAACACTTAATAACCAGAATGAAAAGAACAAGATAAGAAGAAGAAAGAAAGTAACAAGAAAGAAAGTTGATCTCAAGAACGTAGAATAGGAATAAAAATCATGAGATGAGAGTACCTAGAGTTTAGGATTTCATATACGTCTTCTGCAATGGATACGTGATATGACTATTTAATATGGATATTAAGTGTTAAAAGAGAACTATCCTTATTTTATTATTGCATCTTCTCTTAAATCTACAACCTATTTTCATAGGTTTAAGCTAATTAAAATCCATTAAGTCCTGTAGAAGTTTATGGGATTTCTCAAGTTCATTATGCCGATTTTCGTGGTTTAGATTTTTAGGTTTGATATCTTAATTATCATATATTAAACTTCCACCTTTTAATTTCTTCATCTAATATATGGGAATCATTGCTAAAGCGGGATCTCAAAAATTAGGCAAGCATTAAATTACAAGATATTAAATTAACAACAATATCCTTCATAAAATAAGTAAAAGAACAATATCTGCTACATTGTACACATGCTACTTCATAAACCTTAGATAATGATTTTAGCTTAGCATGTCTATAATAGAATCCATACACAAGGGTTTATCTCAAAAACAACAAATTAAACACGTTTCAAGCTGTTTTGTAGCGCCTTGACATGCGGGCGCACCATAGTGTGAAACCTTACTCCATAGATCTTTTTAAGTGGTGTAGCTCGTGAATGAAATTGTAGTTTCATCTTTGTACATGCAGATTCCATGCTTATAGGAGCTGAGCTATTCTAATGTGTCAGGAAATCAAGTTGACCTTTTTTTCTTTTCTTTAGAACCTACATTGGTTTTATTTTCTAACTAAAATCCGACAGCGTGCCATCTGTATTCAGGATATTTGAACAATACAAAACCTGATAATCATTATATAATCTAACATTTTCTACTAAATTCATTCACATCTATTTAAGTTCATTTAATCTCTTACTTATATAATCATACCTTACATGAAAATCTAACTTCTACATTATATAATATCAACATAAAAGATTTAAACTAAATACATACTCACAAATTCAATAATTACATTCCAAGGCTCCGATTACCCTAAACACATGAAAAATCACATCTTCACCACTTTAATAGCAGTGAAGACTCTTTTATTAGATCTGCATCATCTACATTCACTGGTTAATTGAGAGATAATGAGTATAAAATACTTAGTAAGCAAGCATTTAAAAATATGCATAATTTTTTAAACCCGTGGCTTCAATTGAAAACATAAAATTCCTAAATTTCGTTATGCATGTGCAGGAATGAGATGAGTTTGGGCACATGCATCATTCAATGACATCATTTTCATTTGGTGGTGATACTTACCAAGTGATCATACATCCATAAAAACCTTTCTATTGATAGGCGCTAAGCCACTGACTTGACTACATCAAGGGCGAACAACTTATCCTCTTCCAACCTTGACAAGCCTTCTTAATTGACTTTCCATGCATGGCTTACATTCACTCATGCATCATATCAATTTATGGCATGACTTGAGTTTTACCAACTCAATATGATATCAATGTTTGTACATGTAAATCAAGTTGTGAAACATATCTTAATGCACATTTTTTTTTTTTACACATATGCATAGGGCAATGGTCATCTCCAAGTACCTTTTAAATGCAAGTCAATTTAAACAAGAATTTAAATAAAACAACTCATTTGATAATTATTTGTCACTAGACATATAAAAGAAAAGTTACATAATCATTTATGGACAAATATCCTTCCTTAAATAAAAAGGCAAGAACATATTTTTCTTATCATAAAATTCTTTTGAATAAAAAGAATCTTGAAAAGCTTGCTTATCTTTTTCCTTGAAGCTTCCCTCCATCTTACTCCTCCCTAGCATAACCAATAGGAAATAATATCTAAGTATATCATTTCCATCATCTTATATGCAAATCTACATGCCTACTTATTTCCTACTAGCCTATTTTTCATTGGCCTTTAATAAGAAATTGAGGCATTTCTTTGCTTGAAAATCTCATTTAAATATAAATCATCCTACACTTGAGTAAATATCTTATTTTCATTTAGGACTTTCATATATGAAATTCAACATAATAACATTATGAATTAAGTTACTATTAATCCTATAGATCTTGCATATTTAGGGTGTGTTTGGTTGGAGGTAAAACTTTTGATGAAAAGTTTTTGGAGTAGAAGTTGTCAAATCAATAGAAAGTGATGTGATATAACAGGAGTAATGATGAGGAGTAAAGAGAATAAAGTTAAAATAGATAGGTTAGTTGTATGGATAGTTGTGTAGAAATGATTGAAAAGTAGGGTAGTTTGTATAGAAAAATGTGAAAAAATAATTAAAAAATAGAGTAATTATGGAGAGTGAAAAGTTTTAGATTGAAAAGTTTTAGTTGACACTTTTTTACCCTAAACAAACACACCCTTAGAATTTATAAATTTGAATCTGTATAATCTCTAAAATTTCATATATTATAAGCTATTAAAGCCATTTCATCCTTTTGTACTAAAAAATATGCGTAGATAAACTTATACATGCATAAACTTCGCATTAACACACGAATTAACATATATTTCAAGATAAACTTTATACATAATATATAAATAATTTTTTTTTTACTTATTGTAAAGGCTATTTCAACTTGATAGTCTTTGCATTTCATGTTATGACCCAAAACCAAATAGATTACCTAATCATTACATTCTTAGCCATCAATTTCTTTAAGTAGTATAACACTTCTTACTTTATTCTCTTAACCTTCAACATGAATCTTTTTGTTAACTACCCTCAATAACATCTCAACCATTAAAACAAGATTCTCATCCTTATTTGACCATTTCCTTTAAGAGTTATCTAACTCTACCCCATTGTTTCCTCATTTCACATTTTGAAACACCATATCGCTTTTATAACTAGACACCAAGGGATCTAGACATTTCATTTTTATTATAATTCATAATACACATAGGTAAATCATACATATTATACTAATTATCTTTTTTATGCATATAAACTTAGTTTTACTTTGAATGTCGTATCATCATGGATAATCCACGTAGCTAAAGATGAAAATTATACTTTGTATCATATTTGACCTGTGGACTCATCTTACAACAAAAATAAATCAAAATTCATTGAACTTATGAAGTTCAAATTACATATCCAAATATATCATTATTTATGATAACCCAAATCAAAATAATACATTAAATAGCCCGCACAAAAATTCATTAGATATTGACCATACCTAAACATTAGGTTTCTCTTTCAACTTTCACCATCTCCATCTTGTATTTTCATTAACCTCAATAATTAACTTCTCTACATACAATTAAACTATTACTGAACGTGAGTAAACCCCATGTTTTATACTAAATTTATTTAACTTACCATCTAAGCATTAACTTTACCTTCCATCATTATTTACATGTAAAGCATAGCCAAACTTAACCCTACACCTAGTTGTCCATTTATAAACTCCATTTGGCTTTCTTGAAATTCCCATATATTTTATGTATAATTTCAGCTTTTCTTAACAACTTATTTATTACAAATACATTATCTAACATACTCTTAAAATGCAAATTTAACATTTAGAAGCCCCCTTTTAAGCCTAAATTCATTGTCACACATTACCTGACTATGGCCAGTTAGTTGATGAGTTTTACACTATAAAATTTAAAGATTTTACTTCCTTTTATTTTCATATGATATAAATTCAACAAATTTAATATTTTAAAGCAAATCAAATAACCTCCACATGTTACCTCCACATGTTCCTACACATGTCATAAAACTGTCATTCATTCTTCTCTAATTTTTCATATCTATTTAACACCACAATTATATTAAAAATCATTCCATATATATTAAATTAAATAGTCCCATGCCCCTATATAAATTCCATAATTTTCCAAGTTCATTCATTATATATGCCTAATTTTAAGCTTCAAATTTTAGAAGATTCATTCCATATAATAGTCCTTTACATGATTTACATAAAAGCCTCATGCCAATATTCACTTTCCCCAACTGTCCTACCTTTTGGGTTGAGTTAAAGTTCAAATCTCTATTAAAATGCATCATTAAATGCTCTTATACCTTAAATCATACACTTTACTTCCTTATTTATGCAAAAATAAAAGATATTTTTACCTAAAAATATCAAACCCTAACAGTAAAAATTTAGATTCGTGCATAAGATTCAATTTTCATATTCCAGTTACATTATTAGGCTCCCAAAATGAAGACATACATAAATCTAAGAAAACCCCCATGATTCCTACTTATTTTAGGAAGAAATTTCAAAATCCTATCCTCCCCCTTTTACCCTTCCCTTTCTGGTGATTTCATGTCCATACATATAAATTTATAACAATTTGACAAGACTCCCATGTTTATAACATGATTTGGCTAGAATTTCTTAAAAAATAAAAAAACTCATCTTCCTTACCTCTCACTAGTGACAAGATGGACAACGACGACAACAACAACAACTCACGTTGGTGATGGTGTGTGGTGGACACGGCAGCCTCCTGTTCCTCCTCATCTTCTCCTTGTCCCTTTTTTCTCCCCATTCTCCCTACCAGAAGTGAGAAGGGTTTGCCCCTTTTTATTGCTTCTTTTTTTATTTTGGTAGTCCGCACACACGTTACGACTACTTCTTAAATTATTTACATATATTTTTAATATGACCTCATATATTTATATTTCATAAATCATATAATTTTTTTAATTTTTTCATTTAAACACATGATACATATATATGATCATTAAATCACAACCATTTATTACCTTAAATCAATTAATTGTTTAATTAAAACTAATTAATTTCTATTAATTAATATAGTTTTCATTTTTATCATTCAATAATAGAACTTCAACTGATCTTTACTTATTTATTATTTACCTCTTCTTTTATTTTACAATTTTATGTCATTTATTTATATTTAATTTCATTAATTTCACGGCCTAAAATTTACATTTATGGGTGCATATGGTTGGCTTGGGCTAAAAAAATCAACTAGAACTTTTCAATAAAAAACCTTTCACTCTCCATAACTACCATATTTTTAATTTTTTTTACATTTTTCTATACAAACTGCCCTGTCTTTCAATCTTTTCTACACAAATGCCCATATAACTGACTTATCTATTTTAACTTTATTCTTTTTACACCTTACCATTACGCCTATCATATCACATCACATCATTTTCTATGAATTTGACAACTTTCATACTAAAAGCTTTTCATAAAAATTTTTACCCCCAACCAAACACTCTTGATATATATTAATGCTTAAGGTTGCAATTTAAACATTACGGGTACTAAATATTTTGATTGCAGTTTTACCTCCTCTTAACTCTTCAAAATTATCAAATTGATTGGGTTTTGGTCATCATGATCCAACTCTCCAAGAATTATGCATGTTTTGCACCGATTTCACCTGATTTTGCACATACAAAATCAATTATGAGTAGTTTATGGTATATAAAGTTGAATCAATCAAAACATGATTCAAATTATCTTAAACACTTAAATTCTTCTTAATTAATATTCAAAATACATAATATAAAAGTGACTCAACACTTAGCTCAGGGAGCAAATTCATATAGCGCAAAAACTTCATGCCTTCAATGTATTTGTTGCTTCTAGTTAACTAATTATATATTTGAGCTTGAGTTAAGTCCTCTAGAAGGCGTTCCTCTTCAACCAGAATTCCTAGAATGTTGGCCAGTTTAAATCTTATGTTGCTTCTTGAGATCTCATGTCTATGCCTTATTGTAATCTCAATATCTTTAACAAATGTACTCAGTTCTTCTACACTCCAGGCATAGTAAAATGGTGCAGTTAGATTTGGATGAATTTTTCTTCTTCTTTCAAGAGGTTGGTCTACCCTTGATAATCTAGTAATTCTTCAATCCCAAACTCATACTCCTTTAAGAACTCAAAATCAATGATCTTAAAGAGGAATGTTTATCTTTCATAAAAATGACTATAAAAACACCTATGTTGAGTAGGAGTTATAAAGTATTCAATGGGAATTTTTCTATCTTGAGTTCTCATAATGGGAGTCCCCTTCTTCTTGCTAGTTCTTATTTTCTCTTTGCTACTATAAGATTCATTTATTTCTCTAGGTTGGTTAGAAGCTTGGTTACCTTCTTGAGAACGAACCTAACGCCCAATGTAGGTAGTAGCTTTATCCCTTGGCCTTTTGGAGGCCATTCTTTGCCTTCTTAGAATTTCTCTCTCGGTATTCAAGTGAGAGGGGCAATAAATGGGTAGTTTTGATGGTTTGCTAATCAATTTCTTGGGTTCTTTTTGCATATGAAGTAATGGGAATGAAAATGTAGGGGATTTGAGATGAATTTGAGAGATGGAGATAGCAAGGTGAAAATCTTTGAAGCTTGAAAGGGAATTTTGAGTTTTCAGAAGCTAAAGTGGTGAAAAGGAGGAAGAAGAGAGTGATTTCAGCCTGAAATAATTGAACCATCACACGTTAATGGGATTAACTTCGAACCCTAAGTTGTGTTCAAAGTTGACTTTGCCCAATAGAAGTTGACTTGGGCTGTGAGGAGTTGACTTGACTCTCTTGCCCATGTCCTAAATGTAACTTCTAATGCAACTCTTACTCTCAAATAACTTAATGCTTCATTAATCATTTCTCATTACAATTTTAGCACAAATAATACAATTCCAATATATCAATCAAATAAAATCATTAGCATCTCAAGCTTGTATGTCAATCATTCCCATTTTTTTCTAATTTTATAATAATTTGGTAAATATATCTGCAATTTTCTCCTCAATTTTTACATTTTCCAAACGAACATCATGATTTTCAACAAGCTTTATAATGAATGCTGTCTAACATCTATGTGTTTGTTCCTAGAATGTAATACTAGGTTTTTTTATTAGATAAATGGCACCAATATTGTCGCATCTAATTGGTATATCCTTATATTCTAAACCATAATCCCTCAATTATTCTCTCATCTATAAAAGTTGGGCATAATAACTACCCACTATTTTATATTTGGCTTCTATGGTAGACAAAGCAACGCAAGTTTATTTTCTTGTAAACTATGATACCATCATGCTTCTAAGAAATTGGTAAGTGTTGGTGCTTTTTCTATCTACTTTGCAATCGGCAAAATTCGTATCCAAATATCCAACCAAATCAAATGTTGAGACTTGGAATACTATAGTTCTAACTTTTTTGTATCAATTAAATATGTGAAAACTCTTTTAACAGTTATCATATGAGATCCTTTAGGATTTGATTGAAATCTAAAACATATACATACATTAAACAAGATATCAAGTCTATAAGCAGTCAAATATAACAAAGATCTGATCATACTTTTATATAAATATTGATGTACTTGTTGACATTTTTCATTCTTGTCCATTTTAATTGAAAAGCTCGTGGGTGTGTCTGCTCCTTAACTATTTTTGCATTCCAAATTTATTTAGCATTTCCTTGGTATATTTTGATTGATGAATAGCCCTTCTCTTTGTTACTTGATCTGTAATCTAAGAAAGGAATTGAGTTCACCCATCATGCTCATCTTGAATTTATTTTGGATATACTTAGTAAACTATTGGCACAAGTATTCATTAGTAGCACTGAAAAAATATCATCTACATGTATTTGCATTATTAAAATGTCATTATTTATTGTATTTAATGAATAAGATGGTGTTGACTTCTCCTCATTTGTAATTATGATCAATTAAAAATTTACTTAGCCTACCATACCAAGCTTTAGGAGCTTGTTTCAATCCATATAGTTCTTTGATTAGCTTATAAACATTCTTTGATTGATCATTTTCCACAAAAATCGAAGGTTGTTCAATCTATACCTCTTCATTAAGATAATCATTCAAAAATACATTTTTAATATCCATTTGAAATATTTTAAAACCCATATGTGATGCAAAAGCAAGTAGAATGTGTATGACTTTTAATATAGCTACAGGAATGTAGGATTCTTCAAAGTCAATTTCCTCTTCTTATGAGTATTCCTTAGCTACTAGTTTAGTTTATTTCTCATAACTAAGCCGCTTTCATCTAATTTATTCTTAAATACCCATTTGGTACCAATTACAGTGTGATGCTTGAGTTTAGAAACAAGTTGTCATATTTTATTTCTTTTAAATTGATTTATCTCTTATTGCATTGCTACTATCCAATTTTCATCATTTAGATCTTGATTAATGTATTTTACTCAATTTTTGTATAAAAGCAAAATGTAAATGTATATTTTGTCTTGAGCCTCTTGTTTTTACACCATCGTATATGTCTCTTATAATTTGTTCAATTGGATGATCATTTTTGAATTTAAGATCCTTGGGGGGTTTATAAATAACATTAACTTACCTCTTGATCTAATTTTTAATCTTCTACATCTTATTTGAGCTCTTCTCCTCCTCTCTTTTTCACTTATAGCTTCTCAAAATCTTTTGATAGATTATCTGCATCACTAAGCTCATCTCCTTCTTTGAATTTGGTTAAACTCATCAAAAATAACGTGCACAAACTCCTCTACTGCTTGAGTTCTTTTGTTAAATACTCTATATACTTTGCTACTAGAGGAGTAAATAACGAATATATCTTCATGTTTCTTTTTTAGGATCTAATTTTCTAAGGTTATCTTTTCCATTATTCAATACATAGCATATACAATCAAAAGTATAAAAATATGATATAATTAGTTTTCTACATTTCCGTAACTCATATGAGGTCTTTTTCAAAGTTACTCTAATGATAACACGGTTTAATACATGAAAATTTGTACTTATAGTTTCACCCAAGAAGTTTTTTTGATAATTTTCTCTCACTTAGCATAGTTCTAATCATATCTTGAATAGTTGTATTAGTTGTTTCATTCTCAACTTCCAATAACTAAAGTTATTATTATCAAATAGGGGAGGTCTTATAAAAAGCTGACCCTTATCAAATGCAAGGACAGAAGTTGATTAGTTTTCCATTTCTAATATATCTCTTTAATAGAAAACTGAAAGACATGTTATGATACCACTTGTTGGTCCCAAGTTTACAGCAAAACTTTAGGAGGGAAAAGGTGAATTAGTTTCTTAAAAAATTATTTAGCAATTTAATGCTGAACCCTTTGTTAGTTCAATCCCCATGAATGAAAATTAGAGAGTTAAAGAGAATAATAGTAAAGAAAAAAAATAATAAGCATAAGAGACACGAAAAATTATAGTAGTTCAGGTAACCTTCCTTACTCTACTTTTTCAAGCACACACACTACCGTAGTGTGATACCCAGACCCAAGTAGGTCTATAAATATGAAACATGTATTATTTGAATGAATAGGGATGATTTATGATTTTTTATGATTTAATGGTATGTTGTAATTAGGGTTTGCAATTAAGAATGGTGATTAAGACTAATCACCATAGCCCAAAGTGAGTCAAGATGACTAAAGGGGCTTAATGAGGATTAGGATGTGCTAATGTGGCATGAATATTTATTTTAATTTTTATGATTTAATTAATGGAGATTAAAATAGAAATTATGAAATAATGTTGGAAATCATAGAAAATTCATAACTTTACGCCTGTAAGGCGAAATGAGATGAAATTTTAAAAGCAAGCTCATAATTTTGGGCTCGACCATATGAGAGGATTGGATTAAGGTAAAAGTGATGATATTAAGGTGATAATTATTGATTTTTAATCTCATACTCCAAAGAGAATTTCAAAGGTTCATAACTTGATGTAGAAACGTCAGTTTGAGATGAAATTTGAAACGATAGAATAAAATTATAAAATCTATGAGATGAATGGAATGGATTAAGCTAATTATCATGAGAATTTTGTTTCTTGGAGAGCAAGTAATAGGTTACTTAAGAGCTAAGTAAAGAGGGGTAATTTGGAAAGATTAAAATAGAAATTACTTAAGTACCCATGGGGTTGCCTGGGGAGCAAGAAAGGAAGAAAATAAAAAGAGAAAAGGGGCAGCATAGGCTGGCCATAGAGAGCAAGAGAGAGAGCAAGAGAGAGAGCAAGAGAGAAGGAAAGAGAGAGAAAGAGAGAGAGGAGAAAGAGAAGAGAAGAAAGAGGAGGCCATCATGGAAGTCTTCTTGGGGATTGATTTCTCTCCAAAAAATCCAGGTATGTGGTGATTTATTAACATGTTTCAAGGATTAAATATTCTTAGTGAAGTGATTTGATATATAAAGTTTAATTTGGAGATTAATCAACCCATATCCTCTAATCTACACTTATGTGTAGTAAATCTGGACCTGGAAAGGAAAATAGGAAAGAAATAGTTAATGAACTAATTTTATAATAAACATTTATGTTAAGACTCATGATGTGGTGATTAAGGAACGGACCAATTTTCAGCTTAAAATAATAATCAAGTTACAAATTAAAAATCCAGGAAAATCGACCTGGACAGGATTGAATGGGTGGTAGGATCAGCTGCACCAAAGGATTTTTAATAATTTTTATACAATGAATTTTGAATTAAAAATTTTAAAATATATATAATAAATATTAATTATTAAACTAAAAAAATAAAAATTAGGTTTTTATGGGTACAAATATACCCTATAATTTACGTGATTCAGGCTATCTGAAAAGGGATGCTGCTGTCCAGCAGAGTAAAAATACCAAAATAAATATAAATGGTTAATTTTTTATTCCGAAAATATTTATTTTTGTTAATTAATTAATCTATTAAGGTATGATAGAAATTTCAGATAGAAACTAATTGATTCGATAACAATTCAAGATTTTGAGAGTTCAACATGTATGATTTCAGCATTATGGACAGCTTAAAGAATAAATCAAGATAAATGTTAAATTTTAGATTTTTGGGATGAAATTTAACTTAAAATGGTATATAAACAAATATAATAAGTTATTATGAGGATTTAACCTATTAGAGGTGGATTTTAGAAAGGATGGAAATTAGGGTTATGTATATGACCCGATTTTCATCTTTTTATGGTATATATGAAACATGAATTATGACAATGAGTTTATGAATGTTTTAGAGGGTAAAATACCCTAGGATTAGGTTACTTTAGACAACCAAAAGAGGTTGAGAAGGTATGCCCTAAATTTGATTCTTAAGGGTATGCAAAGGGGTGTCCAAAGAGGGGTGCAAAAGGTACCCAAAACATGTGTAGAAGTTGTTGTTTTGGGAAGCAACCAATATATGAATTTTAAATAGATGATATTACCCTAAATTAGGGTTAATAAAATCATGATTAATTTCTGTAATATATGGATTAAAAATCTGTTTAGATTTAAGTCATGAAAGAAGCTTTGAAAGGATGAAAAACGAGTCCTAACGTTGCTATTTTGGAACCCTGTGATGAATGGATTAAAAATCTGAAATTAGACCCTAAATTAAATATTAATTAAGGGGTTTAATCATGGTGAATAAGGACACAAGTTGCTGACTTGATAAATTTTAAGAAACACCCAAGTGATGTGCTGTAAGATGGGTGTATGTGGAAGGCTAAGCATGAACGGATGATATATGATTTACGTGAAGTTGCTAAAATGCAAAATATGCGTGAATATATGATGAAATGAATAAGGATGTTGCTGTATGAATTATTATTGAATTATCTCAAAAGTTGAGATTTATTTATGAAGCTTAAAACGTCACTTATGTGCTTAAAATGAGCATAGACGTAGAAAAGGTGAAAAATGGATGAAAAATGATAAATGGGTGATATAAATCCCCATATGTTGATTTATGAATGATAATTATGTTTTTACCTTAAATAAGGATTTAATACACAATAAGGAATGGATGGTATGATGCACAAGTGAGTGCGATGTATGTATACCTGACTTGGAATTCAAGTGGGTTATGTATGTTAATGGATTATGGGTTGGAAAACTAAGCAAGAAAATGAAAATGTTATGAATGCAATGTCATTCTTATATGTATAGGCAAAGGCAAAGAGATAAGCGATACGGAAAGCTAAGGCGAAACAGGTAAGCAAGCAGCTTTCTAAATGAGTTTTGTTTTAAATGCTTTCTAAGGTATTTAAGGATGGTCCTTCCTTTATTTCAATGTGTATTGAAATTTTATTTCAATTATAACAAGTCATTTGCTTACTATTTCACAAGTATTTATGAAAATTGATGAAGCATGGATTTAAATGATGTTTCATTAAAACGATGTTTCAAATGGATAGTGCAAAGAATTCTCTACATGAGAATGGCAAGATGTCATGTGTAAAAGGTATATAATGCCGGGGTGACCAAAGGTCATGCATAGAATGGAAGTCAAGCAAGCTAGTCGAGGTAGTAAGTGGACAAGAAGTCCCCCTTGACGTTGCCAAGTCGGAAGGTCCGGCGCCAAGGATGGAAAGGATCATGTCATGGAAGAGGGTTCCTCGAGCTAGCATACCGTCACATGAAAGATAATGTCATGAATGAAAATGATGCATTTGTACATCCAATGTTTATGAATTAATGCCCAAAAACTCGGATTTATAAATGGTTTACATGAATGGTTTTCATGAATAATTTTCATGAAATGTTTATGAAAGGTTTATGAAAAATTTTCTGCTCTGCAAGTAGTTGATCACTTGCTAAGTGTCTCTACTGAATGGAGAGAAATGTTTTTAAAGAATGTTGCTTTTAAAAAGAATTTCTTGAAAACCCTATAGCTTGCTTATTGAATTTCGACTTACGTTTTGTTTTCCAAACCCAAAGATAGGTGAAAGGAAGGAGGCAAGGAGCACAGGTGGAGATTCAAGGATGAATGAATTTCCATGAGTACCTGTGTATGAATTTAAGGGTTAAATGTTTATATTATGTTATGGTTTTGTGACCATAGAAGGCGAAATTTTTTTATGGGTAAATGCTAAGGCATGAAATATGCTTATATGATTAAGTATGAAGATTATGGGATGACATGTGTAATTCTCAAATGGTTTAATGGCCTAAAAAGGCATTTGATGGAAAGTTGAAACAAGTGGAATGATATAAACTCTTAAGAAGTTAGGATTAAGTGGATAAATATCCAATAAGAACCCGTCGCGTGATCAGGGCAATAATCCTGATTCACATTTACCAATCAATAAGATCTCGGAGTAAGGACTATGTGGACGCCTCGGTTCGGGATGCCACACGAATAATCTTGGGTTCCACTATCTCAACTGAGATTACAACTAGGGCCTCTGCTATCTTCTAAATTGTAGCTCTAATGGACCTTTACAGCATTTTGCATAAGTAAATAGTGAGTTCCACTCCAACCATACACTACTTGTCTCGACTTGACCTTAGTTTTCAATACTAAGCCAAATATCATACTATAATAAGAATGACTTAAAGGAAAAAGAATTAAAAAGAATTTGCACTTTACAAAGTCCTGTAGAACAATTTCTGTACTCAAGAATACTCTTGAGTACTTAAGGAAGACAGAAATTGTATCCCTTTGAAGTAAAAGTGAGAGTCTCTCCTTGAAGATCACTTAATGCACAATTAATTTCTTGAATGTGGAAAGATGAAGCTCAATGAATGCTCTAGCTAACTCTTTTAACTCTCCTTAACATATCTTAAATGGTCTTGAACATTAGAAGATTGGTGGCGTGCATGAAATGAGTCAACGTTTGAATTTTTAACCTTTACAACTCAAGTCACATTTGGAATCAACTTTGAATGCAACTTCACCCAACTTGTAGACTGAAGTTGACTTAGTGTACGACTTCATTCATCAATTTTTTCAGATGTTTTTCCTCCTTATCTTGCATTTCAAGTTCTATCCTAAGGTCGACTTGGTTTGGAATTTGACCCAAATCATAAGTGAAGTCAACTTGGTATGCTTTTTCACTATAGGTTGAAATGTAGGAACTTAAACTCCACTCTTTTGGCTTTTTTTTTTCTTCAAGTCTTAATGGGTCAACTTGGCTTGAGATTTAACACAAGTCGCAAATGAAGTCAACTTGATTTTGAGGTTTCATTCCTAGTACTTAGAAAATTTACATATTTGTCTTCTAGAACACCAAGCCTTAGAACTATGTTGACTTCGTAGCCGATTTTGCCCAAGTTGCAAAATAAAGTCGACTTGGTTTCTAACTTTAACCTTTTTGCAATCAGAGAAATCTTTAGCCACCCGATGGAATCTAAGTCCCAGTTGGAGTTGACTTCGATTTGCGACTTCACCGAAGTTGACTTAAGTCATTGACTCAAGTCAATGCTAAAATTGATTTGGCATTCCAATTTTGATTGCTGAACTTGAAGTCCAAAATTCTAACTTCAAACATAAAATCAAACACATTAGTACCTTCGATATTCTCAAATGTTGTTGTTAATCATCAAAATATGGGTAAGCCTTGATTTGCAAATTATCCAATTGACTTCACAAGTTCCTCGAAGGAAATCAGGTTGTTACCCTAATCTTAGAGCTCTGGAGGGTTAATCACCAAAGTCTTGATCTGACGCATTAATATTATCTCCTCAATACATGGTCGAGCTCTTACAAGATGGAAACTCTTCACCTTCATACTGATTTTTTTAAAAACCTATTTCCATAAATGATACTAAATTACGAAGCCATAAATGTCTAAATCATGGAGGAAAGTCCTAGGATAAGTTACCAAAGAGCAAAGAAGGAGAGAAGAGAAGAAGAAAGATTTTATTTAGAAAATATTTTATAATTTTGAGAATTACTTAAAATCATCAAAATGTATTATTCCTTAATGAAAAATTGAAGATTACAAATTTTTTGTTACTAAAGCATGAGAGGTTGTTGAAGCTTTATAAAGTGATTAAGTGAAAGAAAGAAGAGATTGGAGATAGGGGAAGAGGATACTTGGAGTTCCATTGAGACGCAAGCACTTTCTAAGAATTTCGTTGTGTGTCCTTTTCCCTTTTGATGAGTGATCTTCTCAAAGGTTTCTACATGAATGGTCTTGATCTCTTTTGAAGCATAAGGATCAACAAGATCTAATTCTATGGTCTATTTTAATACTACTAATGATGACTTCCCTAAGTGATCTATCAACATAGACAACCATACTCCCAAACGTAACACAGTGTTAGGTGAAATATGGTAGATGAAGACAATGTATAATAGATGACAAGATACTAGGTATGGTGGAAGGGCAAGCATATGTGACATTGTCCTTGGGACATGTGAAGGGAAATAAGTAGATATAAGCAAAGTAGGTAATGACCCAATGATAGGTGCTAACTAGAGTCGAAGCTTGAGGCCTACTCTCCTAAGTCTAAAAAGCACAATTCGATTTATGACCAAAGAAAGACAAATAAATCCATTAACCATAAGTTTTTTCGCCCATCAAAAATCCTATAAATTCCACAACCATAATCATTATGTTCATGTATCAATATTAAGCTAACATGTATTCATTAAATCAAGAAATTTGTTCTTTTTACTATTTTAAATCAATTTTAATTTTTTTGGGTGATTAGTGCTTTATTTGTAAAAGACAGTCATGATATGTAGTCTGTCATCAATCTGCAATTCTTGCCATCTAGCTCTTTTCTCCACCTGTTGTTGCATTTGAAGAGTTGTGTATGCATCGACAACCTTAAATAAATGATCAAAAGTTAGGATCAATAATATCTTATAGACTACAGGGATCTACTTGGTAAATGCAAAAATTGAATACAAAAGGAGAACTTACATCTATGAAAACCTTTTGCGATGGTGGTAGACTACAAAAAGTGTTGTGAGTAATTAAAAATGCCCGCATGGAGAACACATGTTAACTGTCCATAAGGATTAGTGTGAGAAAGGCATTTATACTTATTAAACATCAATTAGCAAGGAAAGCTTCCTAGTTTAACAAAGGGACTAACCTCACGTTTTCATCACATAGAATGCAAATTTCAACAATGTGTTCTTAGCGTTAGTTATATTCCTCATCCATGAGGTAAATGGAACTTACTCCTCAATTGTTGACTACAAATAGACACAAAAAGCAATAAGGTAAAATGAGCAATGTCAGAATAACAATAATTTTCTTGTGCCCATAAAATGGAAATAAAAGTAGATGATATAAAATCATGCATAAACGAATCTCATAAGAATTACTCGAGATATCATTTCCACATTTAATAATATTGAAATGCAAGAAGACATAGATGGTGATGCAACTTGGCCTTTAACATTGGCACATTTACTTGTCACAAGAGCTCTCTTAAGTGCACTTATCATCATGTATAATAAAGTCATTAGCTATATTAATTTATTCTTTATACATTTCCCTCATCCCAAGGGTTGGAACATGATGCTTTCTTCATGCAATGTCACATGGTTTGGCGAGTTTTCACGGCCACAGCTAGCTCTTCTTGGTGCACTAGAAAGCTCATTTACTCTTTGAAAGTGGACATATTTGACAGAATCACAATCCAAATATGGAAATAATGTTGGATCACATGTGTGGGTCCCTTCTGTGCCAAAGCCCTATAAGATAGGCTACTTTGTATTGACTAGGTGATATGATTTTCGCAAAAACAAATGGTGCATATCAAACAAACTGCAAAATTTTCTATTAATAGAATAAAGACATGCCTATGATGAACCATCAAGACATATCATTATAAGTGCATTGAACAATCACATTATATGAATGAACATCTCCTTTAGTGTCTATCAATTAATCAAAAAGGTTTCAATTATACGTTCATATTTGTATAAGGATAAATATAACAATAATAAAACTACAAAATCAATATTATGAACATGATCAAATGTAAGTCTATGGGTATGTGATGCCATCAATTTGAGTACATTAATAGCATTATGTGTAGTATCACCATCTAAGTTAGCTACACTCATAGAAACTTGCATCATCTTCAAGTAACAATCATTACAATCCTTTTATGAAAGATATGGATTATAGGTAAATTAAAATAACCTAAATTGCATAATGTGAATGATGTTCATCCCATCATGATGTTTGATAGTTCATCAACTTTGGCATTCAACTTGTTCAAAATCTATCTTGAGACCTTGCTGGTGGCATCAACTGTGGTGGCCTTAGAAGTGGCATTGCATTCGTGCTCCCACGTACATGATTCTGTATAAAGCATAGGCCAATCATAATCAATATATTCATCCGCTTTGCTTATTGCATTTGTTTTTGTAACATCTTGGAAAAGAGAACTTTTGAACTTCTCGATCTCATGGAATCCCTCAATTGATTCAACAAGTACTGGCCATCTAGGCTATCATTGCAGCACACATGATCGGATGACTCACCTATAGTTGAAAAATAGTGACTTCATCTCTATCCACAAGTATGCCCTACCAGAGCAATCGACACATCTCCTTGAATCACATCTTTAATTAGCATGGAAAAATCAATAAGGAGATGAAGCTAATCATTGATGATATTAGTTACTCTGTTGATAATGACCTGCATAGAAATGAATTTTATTTATTTACGATGTAAAGCTTCAATAAATATATGTTGAATTGGATTAATTATGGGAAGTTGTATGGATATATCAGAACGTACCCAAGCACTATCATATCTTGCAATCTTCAGCTTCTCATCCATCTTAGTAATGTCATCATCATCTCAAAAACTAATTAGAGGCAAAGCATTGTTCATGTGTGGTAGCAACATCTCGTGTGTCGTGTGGGCAAAGAACCATATACGCAAGTAGGGGTGTTAACAGATTAGTGTAAATGGGTGGCAAGCTATGTGCATGCTTAAATATTTTGCTTGTTTCAATGCAAGTATCGGTGTTGAATAAGTAATAAAGAGTGAGTAAAATGTCAATCCCAAGAAAAGGGAGAGTTAAATTGTAACATAACTAAAGATGCGACTTGCCAATAATGAATTGTTCATTAAATTGAATTTTTATCTAAAGTAAAGAATTAACTAAATTAACTAATAATGGGGTACAACTGATGGAGATTCTCAAGGGGTTGAATAGATGTTTGCTTTCTCACCGCAAGTACCATAGATTGCAGTATATATATATATTATTCCTATAGAGAATTCGAGACTAAGAACTTTACTTTTAAAACACTTTATTTGATAACTAAAAGAGAATATGATAAATAAAGGAGAAAATGTCAAACAAGAAAATGAAATAGAAGTTTAAAAGTGTAGAATAAAGAGCAGAAGTCAGAAGAAGGACATCTAGGATTTTAGAGTTTCACATGCAACAACTACAACGGGTATGTAATATAATTTATTTAATCTAGATATTAGCTACTAAAGAAGAACTATACCCATTTTTTTATCCCCATGCCTTCTTTCGAAACTTACAAGGTATACTCTAATCTTTTTAACTTCTTATATTGATGAGATTAAATTAATTAAAATTCATTAAGTTTTGTGATAGTTCTTGAAATTCCT
Source organism: Annona cherimola (assembly GCA_030490835.1). Taxonomy (NCBI): domain Eukaryota; kingdom Viridiplantae; phylum Streptophyta; class Magnoliopsida; order Magnoliales; family Annonaceae; genus Annona; species Annona cherimola. The sequence goes on along the minus strand of CM059973.1, from coordinate 18,540,324 downwards.
CAACGTCATCATGCCTATTTTCATGATCATAGATTTTCAGGTTTAATATCTTGATTATCATATATTAGATTTTCTCCTTTCAATTCCATCACCTAATATATGGAATCATGCCATAGTACAAGCCTATGCACTAAGCAAACATTGTGAACACAAGATATTAAACTAATAACCAATATCCATGATAAATAAACCATAACCACAATTCCCGTGACATTGTACGCATGCTACATCCTTAATCCCAGATTAAGGGCTTAGCCAAGTACGTTCATGTAATACCCAGACCCAAGTAGGACTCATATAAGTGCATTTAAGGTGTAATGATGATTTATGTATGAAATGATTGATTTTTGGATGATTTTTATGAATTAATGAATTTTGCAATTAGGGTTTGCAATTAAGAATGTTGATTAAGATTAATCGAAAGCCCAATATGAGTTAAGATGACTAAAGGGGATTAATGAGGATTAAAGTATGCTAATGTGGCATGAATATTTATTTTAATTTTCATGATTTAATTAATGGAGATTAAAATAAAAATTATGGAATTAGGTTTGAAATCATAGAAAATTCATAACTAGACGCCTATAAGGCGAAATGAGATGAAATTTGAAAGGTAAGCTCATGATTTTGGGCTCAACCTTATTATGGATTGGATTAAGAAAAAATTGATGGTGTTAAGGTGATAATTAATTATTTTTAATCTCACACTCTAAGGTTATTTTCAAAGGCTCATAACTTGACGTAGAAAAGTCGGTTTGAGATGAAATTAGAAACGATTGAATAAAATTATGAAATCTATGGTATGAGTGGATTGGATTAAGCTAATTATCATGAAAAAGTGATTAATTGAAAAAAAGTACCTAGCATTGACTTTGTGAACCCTATACTACCATAGAATTTATGTTAAAGCAAGTGAGTTAAATGACTTGGTTTGATGCTATGCAAGGTGTCAAATGGAGGTGAATGGAGCTGAATTTGATGGATTTATTTAATGGTCAAATCCATGGAAAAGTAAGGGTTTAAATGCATTGGTTTAATGCCTATGTTTAGCTCAAAATGGAGCATAGGTTATGTGGCAACCAAGGGGACGTCCAAGGGCAAATGGGGCATGATATTTGGATTTTTAAAAATCCTAAAATTCATATCTAAGTAGCTAAGACCCTAGGGTAACTAATGAGACACATAAATATGTGGAATTTGAGGCATAAAAATGTCAAAAGCCATGCCTAAGGGGGGCATCACCTAGTGGACAACGATGCATTCCATCAATGCATGGATTTTTGATGATTTTTGGTAATTATTAAATGGGTATTTTACTTGGATATAAAATCGCCATGTCATCAAGTGTAAGTTAGAATTAAATTATCCTCATGACATGTGGCAAAGTGGGTCCCATGGGCTGGTAAAAAAATATAAAAATGAGGCATATCCAAGGGGGGCGTCCACATGAGAAGGGAGAGAAAAACCATCTCAAAATTATTCTAAGTGGAGCAACCTTGGGCACGTCCAAAACTAGCAAGGAAGAAGGAGAAAAAGAGAAGAAAAAAGGGAAGAAAAAGAGAATGAACCAAGCCAAACAAGTTGGAATTAAGTTATATTCAATTCAAGTACGTGAAATCTAAGTTTTGAATCATTTAAATCAAGGTTTCCTCTCTCAAATCATGAGCCATGAATATGATTCATAAAGAAATCTTAAAGGATGAGTTATGATGCCTTGATAAGGGTGTTGAATGATTTTTGTGTTGGAATCAATGACAAATTAAGCACAATTCATGTTTTGATGATTAATAACTCAATTTGAGATTGTTTTGGGTAGTAATATGGTTTGTTAAAATTGGATAAAGGTTAAAAACTTAGATTTCAGAACCTGGCAGATCAAGTCACAAAGCCAAGTCGACTTAGCCATCGACTTGAGTGAAGTCGATACCCAAGTCGACCTCAAGATCGACTTGGAGAGAGCAAAACCTTCCAGTGTTGAATTTGGGAACCAAGACAGGTGAAGTCGCAGTCCAAGTTGACTTCACTTGCGACTTGGGTGAAGTCGCAGGCCCAAGCCGACTCCACCATCGACTTCAAATGTTCAAAGCCTTCCAGCATTGAAATTAGGGTAAGAGACAGGCGAAGTCGCAATCGAAGTCAACTCCGTATGCGACTTGGGTGAAGTCACATTCCCAGGTCGACTCCACATGCGACTTGAGTGAAGTTGGACCCCAAGTCGACCCAGGCATCTGACTTGAGTCAAGCTGAAGACAAATACAGTCCAGACAAGCAAATATTCATGAAATAATCATTCAAGATGGTTTATCGTTCAAAGGAAAATCATTAGCTACAACTATGGACTTCAAAATCAAGAAAAAAATCATTCTAAGTTCAAGGCCATGAAGACAAAGCTTTCAAGAGAAGATGAACATGCTAAGTTCCAAGTTTAAGAATTTAAGATCAAGAGTATTATTGAAAGAACAAGATAAGAGAGGAATAATAAGGAACCAAGATCCCTTTCAAAGAAATCCAAGTTTCATCATGTGCATACAAAAAGTGAAGTCACACCCGAAGTCGATTTCACTTGCGACTTGGGTCAGGTCCAAGACCAAGTCAACCTGGAGTGGAACTTGAAGACATGCTGGAGACCAAACTCACAACTGAAGTCGATTTCACTTGTGACTTGGGTCAGGTCCAAGACCAAGTCGACCTGGAATGGAACTTGAAGACATGCTGGAGACCAAACTCGCAACCGAAGTCGACTCCAGTCAGCGACTTGGGTGAAGTCGCATGCGAAGTCGACTCCACATGCGACTTGGGTCTCAACGGTCGGAAAAATTCGAACGTTGGTGCATTAAATGCGCGCTACCTACCTCCAAACGTTTGAATTTACTCCGCCATTATAAAAGAGCATTGAAGTGAACGTGCTAGAGGTTAGAGAAAGCATTCATTGTGCTCACCTTCCACTCTCTCAAAGCATTAAGTGATCAATATCAATTTCAAGTGAAGAACTTTGTTCCAACTTGCTGAAAGCTACATCGCTGATCAAATCATTCTCTCAACAAGTTCTTCCATGAGCTGAAATCTGCCTACACAACTTGTAAAGTGTAGTTTCTTTTATTCGATTTATCATCTGTATTTGATACTTGGTTTGATATTGGTGATTTGAACCAAGTAAAAGTATAGTAGCATTGTGACTTGAGTGTGACTCATCACCTACTTATGCAGTGTTTTATGTAAGCCCCCTAGAGCTGGAATCTAGAAGAGAGCTACTACTCTAGTTGTATTTGACAAATACATTAGTAGAACCCAAGTCACAACGAGTGTGGGTTTGGAAGAGTGGAGTAGGGAAGGTTGCCCGAACCACTATAAAATCTATGTCTATTGCTGTGGTTTGCATATCTGCTTTTACCGCTTTATTTCTCACCATATTCTTCATTTGTTTCATTAAGGGGATTAAACTATACAGGGGAAAAGTTTCTGTTTAAGTGATAATTTTTTAAAATACCTAATTCACCCCTCCCTCTTGGGTAATAGTCATAAACTCGGGACCAACATTTTGAAAGATATAAATGAGATCAAGAGTTCAAGAGAGTGAAAAAGGAAGTTAGGGTTGAATTTTGAGATGAAATCTAACTTGGAAATTCTCTAAATTCTAAACCAAGTTGTTGTATGATTTAAGCATGATGATTTGGATGTAATTCATGTTCTTTTGGATTACATATGTTGATTTGAGCATTTGTTGATGATTTTAGCAAAAATGGATCTTAGGGTTTCAAGTAATGCCCGATTTTTCATTTTTGAGTTAAAAATGATACAAAGAAGTGCTTAAATGGTTTATGGATTAATTATAAGGTAAAGTAACCTAAATTAAGGACCCTTTGGATGACCTATGTGGGCTGGATGAGTTTGCCCTAAATCTGATTTTTTAGGGTATATGTATGGAACGTCCAAATAGGGGCCAAAATGGGTACTTTACATGTGATTTTTGTTGTTGTTTGTAAACAAATGATTTATGGATATTATGGAGGGTAAATTACCCTAGGATTAAGGTACTTTGAGTGTCCAAAAGGGCTTAAAAAGATTAGCCCTAAATCTGATTGTTAAGGATATATGTATGGACATGTCAAAATGAGTCAAAATGGATGCCCTATATGCTTGAAAATGTTGCTGTTATGGAAGCAAATAAATTATGAATTTTAAATATAAGATAATACCCTATATTGGAATTAAGAAAAGCATGTTTATTTTCTGAGAATTATGGCTTAAAAATCTGTTAAGATTTAAGTCTTGAAAGAGGTGTCGAAATGATGAAAAACGGGTCCTAACATGGCTGTTTTGGAACCCAGTGATAAATGGACTAGAAAATCCAAAATTAAACCCTAAAGTATAGGTTAATTAAAGGGTTTAATGATGTTGAAAATGGATGTAAGTTTCTTTGTTAAGAAATTTTAAGAAACACATAATATATGTGTTGTATGTTGAATGTATCTGGAACATATGTATGAATGGATGATATGTGACTTATGTAGATTTCTAAAATGAAAAATGTGCATGAATATGTGATCAAATGCATAAGAATGTTGCGGTATGAATGGATTTAGTTATCTCAAATGTTGAGATTTATTTATGAAGCATAAAACGTCACTTATATGCTTAGAATGATCATTGATGGAAGAAAAATGGAAAATAGATGAAAAATGGTTAATGTGAGATATAAATCCCCAAATGTTGAATTATGAATGAATGTTATGTGTTTAACCTAAATATGGGATTAAAACACAATATGGAATGGATGATGTAATGCACAAGTGAATGTTGTGTATGTATGATTGACTTGAAAATCCAAGTTGATCATGTATGTAATGGATTATGAGATTGGAAAACTAAATGAATGCAAGCAAATAGATTGTTATAAATGCAATGCAATATTTATATATAGGCAAAGGCAAAACCTTATAGCTTTTTTATTGAGTTACAACTCACAGTTTTGTTTTCCAAATCCTAAAGACAGGTGAAGGGAAGAACCATGCAAGAAGCACAGATGGAGATTCAAGAAAATATGAATTTCTACAAGTTACTTGTGAATGAATTTTATGAATTGTGTGGTTGTATGAATGATGATAATTAAATTGTTATTCAATGTTGTAGAAGAATTATGTTATGACTTTGAATGATGATTATGACTATAAATAGCAAAAAAAATTTATGGTCAAATGATAAGATATGATTGATCATGATATGACTATGTATGGAATTTATTATATCTGATGTGTATGTTAAAAGGGAATAATGACCTAAAAAGGCATTTGATGAAAATTGAAATGAATAGAATGATGTAAACTCCTAAGGAGTTAGGATTAAGTGAATAAATATCCAATAAGCCAACCGTGTGAAAGGGCAACAATCCTGATCACGTTTACCAATCAATAGATCTTGGAGTAAGGTTGTGACGCTCGGGCTGGGGAGCCACAAAAGTTGGTATCAGAGCATGGATTGGTAAATAGGCGTAGAAAATTTTCTAAGTATGAAAATTTTATAGCTATCATAATAAGCTATGTGATTATAGAATAAATTGTCGATGATTATTTGTTTATAATGTATTGAATAGAGCTGACATGCTATGTTCGAATTGTAGATGGCCGATAGAGGATAAAGGGCACTGAGTGAGGAAGAACTTAGAAAGGAGGAGGAGGAGCGGAAAAGAAGGATAGCAGAGAATGTGAATAAATGGTGGAATGGTGGAATTCAACTTATTTTCCACCAGTTCCTCCCGGTTTCCCTCCTAGGCACCCTTCGACTCATACACAGGGAGATTATCATGTCAACCCATACCCTCAGGAGTCTACGAGCCATACTCCTAAGGTGGAGAATACTGCAACATCTCACCAAATAGATCTACATGTCCCATCTGATTTGATTTACACCCATGATCTTCAAAAATTTTGGGATCAGATCCAAGCACCTATACCCCCTGATGATGGTCTGTGGTACAATTTAAGTGCGAACTTGTGCAGTTTAGGCACGGGGTCAGTTGGGAAAGGATTCATCGGAGGGAGAAGGAGGTAGCTATTACAGTAGAAGAATGTCGGGCATAGGGAATTCTAGAGTCACCCGTTGCACCAGGCCTAAACGAAGTCGTTATACATATAGCAGGACAGGATGGGGAACCCATCCAACTTGGAAATGGAAATAATAATAATAATAATGTTAGTGATAACGACGATGAGGACCCGATGAAATACCTTGCTCCTGAGATATAGGAGGAGGAGGGTGAAAGTGAGGAAGAGGAGGTTGAAGAAGGAGATGATGATGATAATAACAGTAGTGATGGAGGCGAGGAAGATGTCCCCGGGTGGTCCGACACGAGCACAATTACCAATGAACCCACACAAGTTTCGCCTAGTCGTAGGCGTTACATAAGGAGAGGTCCTAGTAGAAGATGATTTGTTTTATGAACTTTTATGAAAGTTGTTTGTATAATTATGGCTTGATGATACTTTTATGATGGTTGATGGTTTTATGAGTGACATGTATGTATAATTGTGGTGTGAAATATGGCATGTTGAGATGCTAAGACTCTGTTTTATGAATGGATGTTGATAATGTGAATGACGGAAATAGTTATGATGATATAACTATATTTAAGGATTTTGAATGCATAAAATGAATGCATATGAATATGAATATGTATTGATTAATAAATGACGAAAAATGATAGGATTATGATTGAGTGATTTGGTTATGCTAAATTAACCATATGATGATGAAATGTGTTTATGATGACCTAACCCTAACCATGAATGAAAGATTATGGGCTTTTGAATATTCAGAAAAAATACCATAGTTGATACAAGGTCAAGGGTTAGAAAGAACAAAGGGAAAGAAGTGGCTACAGAAGTTCCCAGCCAACATGAGGTTGGTGAATCTAGCAGGCCCAAAAGGGGTAGGCCTGAATCACAAAGGCCAAACCAGAGAAATCAACAAAGACAGGCAGATGAAAGCCTAGAACCAAATAGAGAACAAGAGCAAAGGCAAGCTCAAATAATTTGTGAAACCCGCAATCCTAGAATAATACATAGATTTTTGTCCTAATTTTTATGATAAATAAAATTCATGAAGTATGTTATATTTGCAAATGTGTGTACTAGAGGTTAAAATAATGCAATTAAGAATTTAACCCACGTGAATAGTGCACATGAATAGGACACGTGAATAGTAACTGAGGATTAAGACACGTGATTAAGAATTAATCACTTGGATTAACCTAATCACAAAAAGACAAAATAGGAATTTAATCACTACAAGACAAAATAGCATTACTTGTTTATTATTTTAATACAAATTTGGATTTTAGTGGAAAAATAGAAAAAAATACATAATTTGCAATATGGGCGTCGAATTTCGATGAAATTTTTTTATGGATGGTTAAAAATTCATGATGATCATGATGAATGGGTTAATATGTGATGAAAATTACAAATCAAAGGTCAAGATGAAACGTCAAATGGTGATCAAATAGTAACTTAACTTTTTGATAAATGTTGCTTTTGACATTTTATTTAAATAAATAATTAAAAATAAAAAAATTAATTAAAACAGAGCTACAGCAGGGCATGGCAGGCTAGGGTGGCTGAGCATTTGACCAAATCAATGGTCCATGATCATCATCATCATAAACCAATGGTTAGGATTTAATTAGCTTAAATTAAATAATTTTAAAAATAAAAAAATAAAAAATAAAAATAGGGCTGCATAGGGTGGGCTGGATCACGCCTAGGGTGGCTGCTCTTGGCTCAAGGTATTTTTCAGAATTAGAAAAAAATACATTTTTATAATTAAATACTTCAAGCTAAGGAGGTAAATTCCAATTTCTTGAAAAATCAAAAACTATAAATAGGGGGCAAGGTGAGAACGACCAAAGGAACTTCAAGCTTGAATAATTCAAGCATTCCCACCCCCACCTTAGAGATAGAAGGAGAAAGTTAGAGAGAGAAAGTGTGAGAAAAAGGGGCGTATCTCCACTTCGGGTAAGTGATTTCTATCCAAATTTCTTTTGGATGTTAAGTAGGGTAAAAACATGCTTAGATAATTCCTAAGCATGAGAATATAAGTATATATATGATGCTTAATTGGAATTATGCTAAAATATCAAAAATTTGGAGCGAAGATAGGGTATTCGGGAAAATAGCATATGATATGTGAAAATAATGCTCCAAAATTGATAAATGATGATTTGGGATGTATTATTATGATAAATATGATGTTGGAATGATGATATAATAATTTCATGATTTTTGAAATTAAGGATTATGCTTAAGTGAATTTATGTTGATTTTTAGTATATGGAGAAAATGATTTTTGTTTTCCAAGTAAATGATGATAAATTCAAAATGTATGAAATGTCCTACGATATACTAGGCATAAGCTATGTCATGGTATTTTTTATTTTTGGAAAAAATATCAGTTTTTTGAACCCATGAACAGTAACCACGTCTCTGTGAACAGTAACTTCGGACGAACAGTAACTGGTACAGTAAATTGCTACATTAAACAGCGTGATTTTTGAGAAAATTTGAGATTAATATTTAAATCTAAGGATAGAATTTTTAAGGATTTATGGATAAAAATCCACATAAGGAAATAATGACCAAGTACTTTTAAGGTTAACCTCTATAAGAAATTATGGAGGAAAATAAGGTCATAAATGCATATAACATATGTATGATAAAGTATGTATATCCTTTTCACTTGTATAGGAAAAGGAAAGGAAATGATAAAGGATTCGGACTGAAACAAAACAGAGGTAAGCAAGCTATCTTTTTTAAAATATGATTTTATTTTGCAACCTTGAAATGTTTTTGGGAATTGCTTCATCATAAGCAAATTCTTTTAAATGTTAAGGAGTGAGGAGATAGAAATGTTGAAATGGAAATGTTGAGAAAGTTGCAATGAAAGGAAAATGAGTTTTTTTTTAAATAATATTTTTAATAAATGTTTGAAAATAGTTTCATCAAAAGATTTTGAAGTGTTTTAATGACATGTTTTCAAAAGTTTTAAAAAGTCCTTTATATATTGATTTATCTTGGAATTTCCAAACACTATTGTTTCACAATGGATTTAAGGAAGGCCAACACGATAAATAGATTTTATAAAATGATTTGAGTAATGTTCAAAGGATTATATAAGCATATCACACAAAGAAATGTACAATGTGTCATGTGGATAACGTATATAATATTGAATGAAATTATGTGTTTGGATATCCTTTGATCATGAAAAGCCCATAAATGGAAAAGTCTTTTGGTTTCAAATATTTTTAAAATTGTTTTATCATTCAAAAAAATCACTTATTCGATAATTTAAAAGTATTTTTATTCCAAATGTTTCCCTCGAGCCTTACAAATGATTTAGAAATGTGTTATTTAAATGTTTTCAAAATTATTTAAGGTTGGTCATCCTTACAAAATATTTTTATTAACTTGTTAACTTGGGCTATGCCAAGTTTTCAAGTTAGAAAAGGGAATACAGGCCGAGGTCTGTATTATTTTGAAATGACATGCTAGCATCAAGTTTTGAAAATGAAAAATCACAGACTAGGGTCTGTGGAATTTTATAAAAAGCATGCTAGCATAAGAATGTGGAGAAAGGAATTGTGCATATGAGTTATGTACTAGGTCTACTGTAGAGGATATGCAGACCGGACGCGGTTGCAAGATGACCCCCCTCTACATAGGCCAAGTCGCTTCAAAAGGCGAAATGCCGGTGGCGCCCTTCCTGAAATGGGAGAAGAACACAGATAACTGCCTGGCACGCGAGTTATCAATAGAGATGGTTTCTCTCCTAAGGAGGAAAGGGTAATCACTTGGTAAGTGTCACCTACCAGACGGACAGAAACATTATGCATGATGCATATGCTTGTTTTAAAAAGGTTTTATAGAAAATGTTTTAAGGACATGAGAATGTCCTTGGAGAAAGGAAGTTTTACGAAAAACATTTTATGTTCATGAAAAGGAGGTTTACATGTTAAGTTTGCAAGCATATATTTTATGAAAATTTTTATGAAAAGGTTTCCACTGGTTAATAGTAGATCACTTGATAAGTGTCTACTATTGAACAGGATAAATGTATTTAAATGAAAAAAAATGCTTGCTTACTGAGTTTCGACTCACGTTTTGTTTTCCAAACCATAGACAGGTACAACACAGGCCAAGAAGGAAAGGAAAAATGACATGAACATATGATAAGGAGTTTTCAAATTATGTATGTATGAAATGATCAGGTTAAAATAACCTGTATTGTACAAAAATAAGTATAAATGTTATCAATGATAATTGAGATTTAATGATAAGTATATGTATTTATGTGATGAAAGAAAAAAAAAAAAAATTGGACAAGATCGAATTAAGTACCCGCTGCATGATCAGGGCAACAATCCTGATTCACACTTACTAATCGACAAGATCTTGGAATAAGGACAAATGTGACGTCTTGGTTCGGGGCGCCACATAATTGAAGAAAGAGTAGCTTCGGCAGTAAAGGAAGCTATGCAGCAAGCTACTCGTGATTGGGCAACCCAAGCCGTAGACATTATTCAAGCTTGTAGGAGAGGACCCAATAGGCCCAATTAGGAAGTGTTGAAAAGGAAGGACTCATTCCTATGACTCACCCAGTTCCGCCTACAGCGCCCACAGCAGACGAGAACTAACTAATGGAAGCAAACAGGAGAGCAATAAATGCATTCCTTTCACAGCGGCGTCCTAAGCTCTCAGGTGAACTCGACCCCATTCAATCTAAACAATGGATGATGGAGATCAAAAAGTTGTTCAGAATATCTCCGTGCAATGATAGGTAGAAAATATTATGTGTCACTCATCTGTTGGTAAAGGATGCACATGAGTGGTGGGAGACAATGCTGATTACCATGCCACACCCGGACGAGGTGACATGGCAGACGTTTTTGGAGGAATTCAACAAGGAGTATCTCCCAGTGAGATTACAGAGATAGAAGGTTATAGAATTTGAGAGGCTCTACCAAGGGAGGATGACTGTAACGGAATACACTACCAAGTTTAATGCTTTGGTGAGATATGTACCATGGATAGCCAATGTGCCAGAGAACAAGGCACAGAGATTTCAGCAGGGACTGATGCCATACCTCAGAGAAAGTCTAGCCCCTCTACTGATCAAAGATTATGCATCAAGTGTAGAAAGGGCGAGAACCTTAGAGATTGAGGCAATGAGAACTCAGGAATTAAGGCTAGGATCCAAAATGTTTAGCTCAGGGACGAAAGAAGTCGAGACGGGAAAGGAAAAGGTTAGGAAAGGAGGTGCGAAGAAAGGAAAAGGAGCCCTAAGGAAGAAAATGTCACCTGTTTGCAAGATATGTCAAAGGCGCCATACAGGCGAATGTTTGAAAGGGTCAAACAAGTGTTTCAAATGTGGGCAAATGGGTCACGTAGCCAAGGAATGTGGCAAGGGAGAGATAAAAGCTGTGAAATGCTATGTTTGTGGCCAGGTTGGCCATATAGCTCCGAATTGTCCAAATAGAGCGGAAACATTGCAAGGGCGAGGAAAGGTCGCACAACCTAGGCCAATGGGAGTAGCTAATAGACAGGGAACCTCTATGAATCCTGTTCAGGTGCATGCTCTGACTCAAACGGAATCACAAGAGCTAGCGGAGAAAGTGGTTACAGGTGTGGTTTATATTTTATGAAATTCGGCTATAGCTTTGTTTGATTCAGGTGCTAGCCATTCATTCATTTCTTGCCAATATGTAACCACACATGCACTACCAGTAGAGGAAACCAACAAAGTAATTCATGTAGAATTCTCTGTCTATAGGTTAGCCAGCTCTAGCCAAGTATGTAAGGCGTGTCCAATCAGGATAGGATCAATGATTTTAGAAGCCGACTTGATCCTATTACCTATAACCGAGTTTGACGTAATACTAGGCATGGATTGGTTAAGCCAAGGGGAGCAATGATTGATTGTAAAAATAAGAAAGTACAGTTTGAAACGGACCCAGAAAAGGATGTAGTCATTAGAAGGCTAAGACAGTCTGAGCATTCAACGATACTGATATCCTCAATGAGAGCAGCTAAAATGATCCGCCAACACTGCCAAGCATATCTGATATCAGTAAGTGTGAAGAAAGAAAAGGAGGTGAAAATAAATCAAATTCCAGTGGTTAAGGAATTTCCTGATGTTTTTTCAAAGGAATTAACTACATTACCTCCAGAAAGGAAAATGGATATGACGATTGATATCATACCAGGCACAGCTCCAATATCTAAGGCCCCATATCGAATGGCACCAGCAGAGATGAATGAATTGAGAACTCAAATACATGAGCTATTAGATAAAGGTTTTATCAGACCCAGTGTATCACCTTGGGGAGCTCCGATGCTATTCGTGAGGAAAAAGGATGGGAGTCTTAGATTATGAATTGACTACAGAGAGTTGAACAGGGTATGGACATTATGAGTTTCTAGTGATGCCTTTCGGACTCATTAATGCCCCTGTTGTATTTATAGATATGATGAACAGGGTATTTCGGGATTATTTGGACCAATTTGTGGTCGTATTTATTAATGACATCCTGATTTACTCCAAGTTAGAAGAAGAGCATGAGATTCATTTAAGAAAGGTATTAGAAAGACTAAGGAAGAAGAAACTATATGCCAAGCTAAAGAAATGTGAGTTTTGGCTAAAGCAAGTAGCATTTCTTGGGCATACAATCTCAGAAAAGGGAGTGCAAGTTGACCTTCAAAAGATTGAGGCAGTATTAAAGTGGCCAAGACTTACGACTATTACAAAAATTAGAAGTTTTTTGGGATTGGCAGGCTACTACAGAAGATTTGTGGAAGGTTTTTCACAATTATCAGCCTCATTGACGAGGTTGACTCGTAAAGGAGTCAAGTATGTATGGTCTGAAGAATGCGAGTGCAGTTTTCAAGAGTTGAAGCAATGATTAGTAAAAGCGCCTATCCTAACCCTACCTGAAGGTATTGAAGGATTTGTGGTTTACAGTGATGCTTCAAGGAAGGGACTGGGATGCGTGCTAATGTAGAAAGGAAAGGTGATAGCTTATGCGTCACGACAATTGAAGCCCAATGAGGTAAGGTATCCCACTCACGACTTAGAACTAGTAGAAGTGGTATTTACCTTGAAAATTTGGAGACATTACCTGTATGGTAGTAAATGTGAGATTTATACGGATCACAAAAGCCTTAAGTGCATTTTTACTCAGAAGGGGTTGAATGAATTCATTGTTGATGAGCGAGGTATGTATCAGTATAACAGTTGCTTATGCATACCTAATTCAGGAGAATTAAAGGATCAAATTCTCAAATAAGCTCATTTTTCACCATTTTCTATGCATCCGGGAAGCACGAAGATGTATCAAGATCTCAAGAAAGCATATTGGTGGAATAACATGAAAAGAGAGATCGCTGAATACATAGCAAAGTGCTTAACTTGTGAAGGCGGATCACCAACGAATGCTGGAAAAGCTACAATCTTTAGAAGTTCTCGAATGGAAATGAGATCACATAACAATGGATTTTATCAAAGGATTACCTAGGACATAGGTAGGAAATGACTCTATATATGGCTAATAGTGGATCGATTATCTAAGGTTGCACATTTTATACCCAAAGAGAGAACTTATACAGCCGAAAGATTAGCTAAGGTGTATTATAAGGATATTGTATGGCTCCACGGAGTGGCTAAGTCAATAGTGTCCGATCGAGATACGACGTTCACATATCGATTTTGGAAGAGTTTGCATGAAACCATAGGCACCCAACTAAAGTTCAGCCCGACATTTCATCCTTAGACCAATGAACAGACGGAGCGGGTAAACCAGATTATCGAGAATATGCTCCGTATGTGTACATTGGAATTTGGAGGATCGTGGGATGAATACATCAATAGCGGAGTTCGCGTACAACAACAATTATCAGGCTAGTATTCAAATTACGCCATTTGAAGTATTATATGGACGATGGTGTCGAACACCATTAAACTGGGATGAAGTTGGAGAGAAAAAGTTAGCCCCAGACTTATCTCAGCGAATGGCAGATAAAGTATAGGTTATTCGCCAGTATATACTCACAGCCCAGAGTTTTCAAAAGAGTTACACAGACTGCAAGAGACGGGATTTGAATATCCAAGTCGGCGAATATGTTTTTATCAGGGTCACGCCATTCAAAGGAGTTACAAGGTTTGGGAAAAGAGGCAAGTTAAATCCCAGGTTTATTGGGCCATTTGAAGTGTTAGAGAAAATTGAGAAATTAGCTTATAGAATAGCATTACCTCCAGCCCTAGCTTTAGTCCATAATGTTTTTCATATTTCCATGTTAAGAAAATATGTTCTAGATCCAGCACATGTGTTAGTAGCAAAGAACTTACCAATTCAAGATTATTTGAATTATAAGGAAATACCTCTTAAGATTCTAGATCATAAGGTGCAAACGCTTCGGAATAGAGAAATTGAGTATGTTAAAGTTCAATGGAATAGACATTCCGAAAGCGAGGCTACTTGGGAACTGAAGGAAGAGGTAGAAAGAAAGTATCCCCAGTTATTTCAAAAGTAGACGGTTTCGGGATGAATCCTGTTATAAAGGGGAGAAGATTGAAATACCCAGACCCAAGTAGGACTCATATAAGTGTATTTAAGGTGTAATGATGATTTATGTATGAAATGATTGATTTGTGGATGATTTTTATGAATTGATGAATTTTACAATTAGGGTTTGCAATTAAGAATGATGATTAAGATTAATCGCCAAAGACCAATGTGAGTCAAGATGACTAAAAGGGCTTAATGAGGATTAGAATATGATAATGTGGCATGAATATTTATTTTAATTTCAATGATTTAATTAATGGATATTAAAATGAAAATTATGGAATTAGGTTTGAAATCGTAGAAATTCATAACTTGACACCTATAAGGAGAAATGAGATGAAATTTGAAAGGTAAGCTCATGATTTTGGGCTCAACCTTATGTATGGATTGGATTAAGATAAAAGTGATGGGATTAAGGTGATAATTAATTATTTTTAATCTCACACTCTAAGGTTATTTTCAAATACTCATAACTTGACGTAGAAAAATCGGTTTGAGATGAAATTAGAAACGATTGAATAAAATTATAAAATATATGGTATGAGTGGATTAGATTAAGCTAATTACCATGGAAAAGTGCTTAATTGGAAAAAAAATGTTCCTAGCATTGACTTCGTGCACTCTAGACTACCATAGCATTTATGTTAAAGCAAGTGAGTTAAATGACTTGGTTTAATGCTATGCAAGGTGTCAAATGGAGGTAAATGGAGCTGGATTTTATGGATTTGTTTAATGGTCAAATCCATGAAAAATTAAGGGTTTAAATGCATTGGTTTAATGCCTATGTTTAGCTCAAAATGGAGCATAGGTTATGTGGCAACCAAGGGGATGTCCAAGGGCAAATGGGGCATGATATTTGGATTTTTAAAAATCCTAAAATGCATATTTAAGTAGCTAAGACCCTAGGGAAACTAATGAGGCACATAAATATGTGGAATTTGAGGCATAAAAATGTCAAAAGTCATGCCTAAGAGGGCATCACCTAGTGGACAGCAATGCATTCCATCAATGCATGGATTTTTGATGATTTTTGGTAATTATTAAATAGGTATTTTACTTGGATATAAAATTTTCATGTCATCAAGGGTAAGTTAGAATTAAATTACCCTCATGACATGTGGCAAAGTGGGTCCCATGGGCTGGTAAAAAAATATAAAAAGGAGGCATATCCAAGGAGGGTGTCCACATGAGAAGGGAGAGAAAAACCATCTCAAAAATATTCTAAGTGGAGAAACCTTGGGCACGTCCAAAACCAGAAAACAAGAAGAAGAAAAGAGGAAAAAAAGAGAAGGAAAAAAAGGAAAAAAAAAAGAGAAGGAACTAAGCCAAACAAGTTGGATTCAAGTAAGTGAAATCTAAGTTTTGAATCATTTAAATCAAGGTTTTCTCTCTCAAATCATGAGTCATGAATATGGTTCATAAAGAACTCTTAAAGGATGAGTTATGATGCCTTGATAAGGGTATTTAATGATTTTTGAAAGATATAAATAAGATCAAGAGTTCAAGATAGTGAAAAGGGAAGTTAGGGTTGAATTTTGAGATGAAATTTAACTTGGAAATTCTCAAAATTCTAAACCAAGTTGCTGTATGATTTAATTATGATTATTTGGATGTAATTAATGTTATTTTGGATTACATATGTTGATTTGAGCATTTGTTGATGATTTTAGCAAAAATGGATTTAGGGTTTCAATTAATGCCCGATTTTCCATTTTTGAGTTAAAAATGATACAAAGAAGTTATTAAATGGTTTATGGATGAATTATATGGTAAAGTACTCTAAATTAAGGACCCTTTGGATGACCTTAGTGGGATGGATTATTTTTTACTAAATCTAATTTTTTAGGGTATATGTATGGAATGTCCAAATGGGGGCCAAAATGAGTACTTTACATGTGATTTTTATTGCTGTTTGTAAACAAATGATTTATGGATGTTATGGAGAGTAAATTACCCTAGAATGAAGTTACTTTAAGTTACCAAAAGGGCTTGTAAAAATTATCCCTAAATCTGATCGTTAGGGATATATGTATGGACACGTCAAAACGGGTCAAAATGGATGCCCTATATGCTTGAAAATGTTATTGTTATGGACGCAAATAAATTATGGATTTTAAATATGTGATAATACCCTAAATTTGGGTTAAGAAAAGCATGTTTAGTTTCTGAAAATTATGACTTAAAAATCTGTTAAGATTTAAGTCTTGAAAGAGGCGTCGAAAGCATGAAAAAGGTCCTAACATGGCTGTTTTGGAACCCAATGATAAATGGATTAAAAAATACGAAATTAAATCCTAAATTATATGTTAATTAAAGGGTTTAATGATGTTGAAAATGGATGTAAGTTTCTGCATTAAGAAATTTTAAGAAACACATAATATATGTGTTGTATGTTGAACGTATGTGGAACGTATGATGAATGGATGATATGTGACTTATGTAGAATTGCTAACATGAAAATATGCATGAATATGTGATGAAATGCATAATAATGTTGCTGTATGAATGGATTTATTTATCTCAAATGTTGAGATTTATTTATGAAGCTTAAAACGTCACTTATATGCTTAGAATGAGCATTGATGTAAGAAAAATGAAAAATAGATAGAAAATGGTTAATAGAAGATATAAATCCCCATATGTTGAATTATGAATGAATGTTATGTGTTTACCCTAAATATGGGATTAAAACAGAATATGGAATGGATGATGTAATGCACAAGTGAATGTTTTGTATGTATGATTGACTTAAAAATCCAAGTTGATTATGTATGTAATGGATTATGGGAATGAAAAACTAAGTGAATGCAAGCAAATGGATTGTTGTGAATGCAATGCTATGTTTATGTATAGGAAAAGGCAAAGAGATAAGCGAGACGGAAAGTTAAGCGAACAAGGTAAGTAAGCAGTTTTCCAAATGCTTTTGTTTTATCAGGCGTGATCAAATGATATTCTAACTGTTTAAATGAGTTAGAAAATGATTGATTTCAATTCTTTCTAAGTTATTTAAGGATGATCATTCCTTATCTAAATGTGTATTGAAATGATATTTCAAATGAAATAAAAGAATTGCTTACTGCTTTTCAAGAACTTATGTTAAATGATGAATCATGGGTTTATGAATAAAAATCATGCTAGCATGTCGAAGTTCATGTTTATGCAAGGAATCATGTTCACAAAAGCATGAGATCCATCTCAAAGGTGTAAACGGACTAAATGTCCCCTTTTGGTGCGGCCAAGTTGCTAAGAGAGACCTAGGGCCGGCGGCGCCTCCTGGAATGGATGAGAGGATGAAAGTGGATGGTTGCCTAGCTAGCTTCTGTCTAAAGGAATGTCATGATTTAAAATATTGCATCGCATTGTTTATGACATACCTTAGACGGGTATAAGAAGCATGTTTTAAGATATACCCTCGAGTGGGTATAATGTGGCTTTCTATGTTATTTTCAATGAAAATGAATTGCCTAAAATCCTTATACCTTGCTTATTGAATTACGACTCACAGTTTTATTTTCCAAATCCTAAAGACAGGTGAAGGGAAGAACCATGCAAGAAGCACAAATGGAGATTCAAGAAAATATGAATTTCTACAAGTTACTTGTGAATGAATTTTATGAATTGTGTGGTTGTATGAATGATGACAATTAAATTGTTATTCAATGTTGTAGAAGGATTATGTTATGAGTTTGAATGGTGTTTATGACTATAAATAGAAAAAAAATTTATGGTAAAATGATAAGATATGATTGATCATGATATGACTATGTATGGAATTTATGATATCCAATGTGTGTGTTAAAAGGGAATAATGACCTAAAAAGGCATTTGATGAAAATTGAAATGAATAGAATGATGTCAACTCCTAAGGAGTTAGAATTAAGTGGATAAATATTCAATAAGTCCGCCGTGTGACAGGGCAATAATCATGATCACGTTTACCAATCGATAGATCTTGGAGTAAGGTTGTGACGCTCGGGCTGGGGCGCCACAGTGCAAAATAAAATCCAGGAATAAAATAATATTATATGTAGAATCCATTTTAAACAGTTAATTAAAACTAAAGGAAAGAAAGAAAAGAAAGCTTATTGATTAGAAGCTTCAAGGGTGTCTTGAATGCTTGAAACCACTAGGTGTCCTACTCCTCTCCTTGTGCTTGTTGCCTTCTCTAGCTCCTATGCTCTAGCCACATTTTAAGATGCCCTAAGATGTTCCTAGAGAGCGTTTATATAAGCTTCAAGAGAGCAAGTTGCATACGGAGTCTACTGCACACTTGAATTGAACATCCAGGGGTCCACACGGTTTGAACCATATGGCACCCAACTCCACATGGTTAAAACCATGTGGGTCTCTAGGATGTGCAGTTTGCTGCACAGTTGAGCTACACTATTGCCTACTCCCTTCCTTTCTGCTTGAAGCTTCCTCTTACGCATTTGGCCTGACTTTGGACACTATTTTGCTTCAAATTTGAGTCTTGAAGTTGCATTTTGTCTTGACTTTCATCTTTAATTGTCAAATTAGTCATGATTTACACTAACATTGTACATTCTTCCCTGCTTTTCATAAATTGCATCAAATAGTGAGTGTTCTTATAAAACAAAGTTTAATCAAGGCATATTTGAATGAAACCATCTCAATTAACTAAATTTTCCTCAGATTATGGTCTAAAAAGAACATATGAAAATGATTTAACAATAGATAGTTGGGAGTTATAAATTTCTTGACTCCAACTATGCTAAATTGATTCCTGTTTAATCAGTTACATAGGAGTTACTGATCTAGGTTCATTTATATTTATATATGTCTTCCAACACATATAAACCTAACTATATTTTAGTCAATTGCTACGTTTTCATGCAACAGAGTAAAAAAAGCTTAATTTGCACATAACCTAAATAAGATCACACAGAGTCAATAAGTATTTCTCTATCTATATAAACATCCAACCACCATTAGCAGCTGAAAATCTATGTTTTATATATGGATCTCTTCTAAACCTCACTTTTCCAAGCGTAGATTTAGATATTACATCAATTCATAAGTTTATCAAGCTTATAGAAGCGTTAAACATAATATAGAGGTAATCTTACACAAACACATATGATCTTAAATTTATAAATTCATTCCAAGCCTAAGAAATCAATTAAGCATCGTTCAGGTGTTCAAGATCATCACAACATTCCACTAGAAGTTTTAGCCCATAAACATAACTAAGACTTCCATTTAAATCATGTTCAAATACATTTCAAAGGAGGAGAATAAAGAAAAACAAGAGGAGATAAAACATAAGACAAAACTCAGTGCTTTTCAACATCCAAGCTTGATTCTTGACTTAATTCTCTTCTTCGCATTGAAGCCCTTTCTTTTCTTCTTCTCTTGGCTCTCCTTTGTGCCCCCTAGCTTATGCTCTTGAAACCCTAAAATATTATTTGTACCCCCGCAAATTAAATGTTGACACGTGTGAGTTTTTTCACACAAGTGGTCTGGCGGCACCACAGTGCTAAGATTTCAGGAGCTTGCTGTGAGCTGTCGATCTGGTGAATTCTAGAATGGTAGTTGCTGAGGCCAGGGTGCCAAATTTTGAGGCTGGGGCACTAACCCTACTAACTTGAAATTCTTCACTTTGCTTGTATCGAACTTTCTCTTTCATTCTATCCTCTTTTTGTTTTGGATTTATGTGGTAATTGCCCTCCTTTTCCTACAATAAAAAAAAAATAATAAGTAAATGCATTCCTAAATGATCAAATGAATCATAAATAATCTAGAATGAGATTATTTACGATGAATTCAACTAAAAATGTATGAAAACTATGTAAGATGCAAGAAATATACAAATGATAAAAATTAATGCAAAATCTATGAGAATTTAGATGTTTCTCTTCAACTAGCATTGAAAATGGACACAAAATGAGTCCTGATAACTCTATTTTTATAGAGTTATCAATGAATTAGAATCTAGTCCGAATCCTAACCCATTTAAAAATCCTCAACCCTAACCCATTAAAAAATGAGTTTATGGGTTGTTAAGGGGTTGTATATAAACGTTCTAAACAAGTCAAAATCAAGCTAATTTAAGGTTGAACTTGTTGATTATAACACTCATAATGAATTGATCTACACTGACATGATACATAGCATGTCCAAATCTTCATCAAAAGAGGGGGTGTAGATTCGTCAGCTACCATAAAGACGAACAGTAACTTGGTGAGACGGAGAGAAAGAGAGTCAAAAGGGAAAAACAATTGTGGAGATGGTGAGGGGAATGATCATAGATAGAAAGGGAAAAATAGAGGAAAGGAGAGAGATCTGAGAGAAAGGTGGAAACAAGGAGAGAGATAAAAATGGAAAGAGAGGAGAGATTGAGGCAAAGGGCAAAGATGACAATAGGGACGGATGGCAACGCCCAACATGACAACAAAGAAGACGTTATAGACTCATAAAAAAATGGAAGAAAATAGAAAACTAAAATGGGAGAAATATAATATATATATCACTCTTAATGTGTTATAAATAGGTTAACGAATTAAATAGGTTAAACAGGCTACTAAATAGGTGAAGAGTTATAAAATTTCAACCCTCACTCATTTATTTATTTCAATGGCTAAATGATTTGACAGATCGTAATCCACTTATTCAAAAATCACAACTCGAACTCATTTATAAACGGGTTGGATAGGCAGGTTGACGGGTTGACCATAACCATTAACACTCCTACATTCAGGTAGACATATGAAGGGCAATTGCCATAACATTTATGCCAAAACATATACCAGAACAACAATTAAAATAGGAATTGTACTAACCTTTATTAAGGGTAATACAACATCTAATAGTTTTCTTCCCCTTCTTCAAGAAGTTGAGGGTTTTCTTCAAGGTGTCTAAAACATGACAGCCTCAAGCAAATTTATGACAGCTACGTAGAACAATGACATGATGAAGACAAAAATATCTAGTACCACCGATTTTTTGACTCTACTAAAAATGATTTCTTACAAGGAATTAAAGGAATTAATACATAATGGATAAGTAAGATAATAAATCATAAAAAGAAGTAATGGGCGTCAATCAAACTAACATTATATGAGTGTACTTTTCATACAACCAACTTCAAAGACTAAGAGCATTTATGACGAAAAAGAACCACTAATTTTTAGTGAATAATATGAGTAAGACAACATCTAGAACATACAAAAACATCTTTTACAAAGTTTTAGTATTTGGTGTATAACATAAAAAGGATAAAATGATAACAATTAAAATGTGATCCACAGGGCCAAAAAACACTGAAAATGGATCAGTTAAAAAAAGGAGTCATTCCTCCATTTTTTTCGCCTTTTCTACTTAATCTTATGTTGCATTGTGCTCCCTTCAAGTTAATATTTCCCACATAGAAGAGAGGGAATCTTGAAGTTATCAACTAGATCTTGCTTAGCAATGCTAGTAGCTTCATATTGGCCTTTAGTGGGAGTGCTAGCGATACACCATCATATAACCTAATCATTCATTAGACATGCTCATAGAATCATAAAGACTTAATGCAACAATGGCTAGGTTCAGAATTAGAAGTTTAAAGTCAAAATTTGAATAGTTTCCAAACTATTTTGAGCCTGATATTGCAAAAGAAAATAGTGTCACTCCCATACTTGGAGCTTTAATTCTCTTTGAGAGCATGTTATTACCCTTGGTTTAGTGTTTTTCCAAATATAAGTCTAACATTAATTCCCCTCATCATATGAAAGGATACTTAGGGAATTGTTTTGATAATTTACAAGCCATGTGATTAACTTAATTCTCATTTTGTTTTTCGGCTCAAAATGCTAATTTGACAATGATTCAACTCAAATAGTGAGAATTGAGGATCATAAAAGAAATTCAAGTCGAGACTCAATGAGAGGCAAAACATGATAATCTCATTGATAAATAAAAGAATATCTTAATCATGTTCTACGAATAAGTTAAGCTAAGAATTACTTTTAGAAATCCTTTAACTAGAATGAGACTTTCATGTATATGAGAAAAACTATCTCCTTTAGTTCATCAATTGTGTATATTAAAAATAATCTTCACAAATTAGAGAAAATTACTCTAAGATTGGAAGAAAACATAATTAGTGACATGGGGTGTCAGTTTCATCAAGTGATCTAGGACCCAAAAAAATGGAAGAATTTTCAAAAATTACATGCTCACAAATAAATGTAATATCTCACTAAAGTCTAATCAATCACCAAACTTAAAACTTTGAAATTCTAATTGTAATCTTCTCAAAGAATCACAAAAGTTCAATGCAAAGTCCAGATCAGTCTTATGTTAGTACCATGTATATCTGAAAAGTTTTTCTCAAATATGATTAAAATAATATTCAAAGAAATAATGTAATGCATTAGCACCAACACACTTAAATTTGACATTGTTCCTAATGTCATAAGCAATTCATTCAATTAGTGTGTGCATATTAATAAAAAAAATTGAGTATTTTCACTAAGTGCGAGTTATCAAATTTTCTATTAAAGTATTTAATATTTTTGAATTATATTCTTTCTCAAGCTAGGCTTTGCAAAACAATCATGAAGATTCCTCATCAACAAGTATAAAATCTAGAAGAAATAAATAAAACTACTAGTTCCCTAAAATAAATATTGAGTTGCCTGCCAAACAACACCTAGTTTATCGTCCTCAACCTAATTGCAATTTGATTCTTTCGAATTAGCTAACCCCAACTTTTGCATCAATTTTCCTTTTTTGCTTGCCTCCATATTTTCATGCACTCTTCATCTTTTAAACTGGCCTCCAAGTTTACTTGTATTTTTTCCTATCAATGAGCCACAAATAATCATTTTTAATAGTCGAGTAAGAAGGAGAAATTTTGTTATCGATTCGTTATCATGGCTCTTTTGTTCATCAAGTTTTAGTTGTTGTAGTGATTTTAATTTTTTGCTTTCAAATGATGTCGCAATTTAAGCAACTTTTTAGTTCCCTCTTTGCTTTTACACACTCCTATCAAGTTGACTAAAATACCTTCAATTGATGCCTCGTCAATTACATTGAACTGCATACAAGAATTTTTAAGAGGAGAGTTTTTTGGCTTTGAGGACAAGTTAAACTCCACTTCTCATCTTTGACTGTTGATATGAGCTTTCGATGCTTTGCATTAATAATGGCGTCAGCTGTTGCTAAACATAGCCTTCCCAATATGATTGCGATATGATGATCCTCGTCCATATCAAGTACAACAAAGTCTATAGTAATGAAAAACTTTTCTACCTGCACTATCATGTCCTCTATGATGCCAATAAGATATTTGATGGAATGGTCTACAAGTTGCAATGACATGGATGTGGGCGTAGGGTGGCTCATCTTTAAATTTTTATAAATAAAAAGAGGGATTAGGCTTATGCTTGCTCCAAGGTCATAAAAGTCTTTGTCTACCTGCACATTACTAAGAAGACAAGGGATAGAAACCTTTTGGGTCCTTGAGCTTTCATGGGAAATTATTCTGGAGAACAACATTACACTCTTCAGTAAGTGTTAACATCTCGTGCTCTTCAAGTTTGCACTTGTTAAGCAAGATCTCTTTCAAGAATTTGGCATATGTTATTATTTGAGATAGCATGTCAATGAATGGGACATTGATTGACAAGTTCTTTAATATCGAAATGAACTTCTCAAACTGCTTCTACAGTTTAGCTTGTATATGTCTCTGTGGAAAGAGCAAAGGAGGATGCTATAGTGGAGGTGGGACATAAGGCTTCTCAACACTTAGGTTCCGACTCTTCGCATTGCTTCTATTCTTGCTCAGGTATATTATCAATTTCTTTTTCTTCAATTTAAGCTAACTCAAGTTGCCTACCACTCGAGAAAGTGATTGCCAAAACTTATTCCCTTAGATTAACATCTAATTGACTTAGGAGTTGACATCAGTTTCTTTGAGAGGAGGTTGACACTTGTTCAGTAATTTGATTTTCTAGCAGTTTGATGTGGGTTTGCATCTAATCCATTACTCTCATCATTTTTCTTAAGAATCAATGAAA
The DNA here is from genome assembly GCA_030490835.1 of Annona cherimola. NCBI lineage: Eukaryota > Viridiplantae > Streptophyta > Magnoliopsida > Magnoliales > Annonaceae > Annona > Annona cherimola. The sequence goes on along the minus strand of CM059973.1, from coordinate 18,515,685 downwards.
TATTTTCTAAGATAGGATCACTACTGAGGTTTAGCTTGGTGTAGTTAACTCTAACTAATATTGATATGTAGGTGGGTTGTGTTGTCTTCACAGAAAACCAGGTAGTTTGTTGGCTTAAGCTTTTGTTTTCCAAGGTTGTATGTGTTAGAATATGGATTACCATAGAAGCGAGTATTATAAGAGTTGCTACCTGCATTTGTAATCTTTGGACGTAGAAATTGCACTCAGTCGTATAATGGGATGTCCCACAAATCTTGCAAGAGGCATAGTGTGTTGGTACCACACTTCATTCAATTATTTCTTATTTTCTTTCTCATAATAGTAGTTAATCAATTTTGGCATTAAGAGAGTTAAGGGCTTCACCTTCATACATGCCCCCTCATCAAGAAGTTCCACAAACGTCATCATACTAAAAATTATAGAGAGCCAAATCATCATGGAGTTCAGCTACTTCCTCATCAGTCAGTCATATGAATTGGCCGTTAACGGCTGAATTGATGGTGCTTCAAGTTAGTTGATCAAGCCTATTGAAAAAATTCTTAATAATGTCACCTTATGGAATGTCGTTGATCACTTCCACTGCAAGTCTTTCCTCTTATCCCATGCATCATAAAGAATCTTGTCATCTTTTTTGACGAATTTATTTATCTTGTCCTCAATCTTCTTAGTTTTAGTTTAAAGAAAGTATTTCTCCAAGAAGGCAATAAATAACTAATCCCATGTGATAAAGGAGTTGGGTGGTACAGAGGAACACTCTATCATGTAGAGAGAACAAAAAGAGCTAAACATGAATAACTTCTCTTAGGATTCTTGGAACTTTGATCATATTGCACAACTCAGAAACTTGGTGATGTGTACATTAGGATTCTCAAAAGAGAGTCCTGCAAACTGGTCCTATTGAACCATCTGAATGAGGCCTAGTTTAATTTTAAAGTTCCTCTCCCTAGTTTCATATTTGACAATGCAAGACATGAAGCCTCTAGGATTTGGGTGGTTGTAGTTGCTTAAGGTTATCTTCCTTTAGGTCTAGATTGTTTCGATCCGTCGTTGTTAATTGCAAATGTGAAGTCTATCCTTGAGAAAATTGTTATTATTGATATTCATAAACTCTCTTCTCAAAATTTTGTTTGATCTTAAGATCTACAACAAAGAATTTCTCACTACTTATTTAGCAAAATTTTAAGTATGTGGGTTCATGCAATTTCATTGAATTAATTGTGAAATAAACCACCAAGAGTAAACTCACAGAGGAAATTAAAAGAAAAGAATAAAGAGAAGGAGAAAGTATCTAAATGTAGAGGGTGTTTGGTAAAGAATAAAACTTTTTCGCCTAAAATTTTTTCAATAAAAGACTTTTTACTTTTCATGATTATCGTATATTTTTAATCTTTTTTAGCTATTTCTAAATAATTATCTTATTTTTCAATCATTTCTACACAACTGCCTTATCTAATTAACCTATCTATTTTAACTTTATTCTCTTTACTGTTCATCATTACTCATATCATATCATTTTCTATCAATTCAAAAACTTTTACAATTAAAATTTTTCATCACAAATTTTATCACTTCCCAAACACACCCATAAAAAAGTCCTTAGTAATGCTGAATTCTCTGGCTACAATACCAAAATACTTATTCATGCCTTTCCACAAGTGCACAAGTAGAGACTATGGTATTTAATAAATTTGATCTCATATGAAATTCGGGACTTAGAATGTTTATTTTAAACACTTTATAACAAATACCATGAGAATGAGACAAGATGAAAAGAGAACAGCAGAACAAAAGACAAATCTTAAGAATATTGAACAAGGATTTAAGAGTCAAGAGATAAGAGAACCTAGGATTTAGGGATTCACATGTCACGTTTGCAATAGATATATGGTATGCTTTTCTAATCTAGATATTACGTATTAAAGGAGAATAAACTTTAATTTAATCAAACATCCTCCCTCGAGGCATAAGATGTACCCTAATCTCCTTAGCCATCTTTTCTCATAGGATTAAGTCAATTAGAATCAATTAAGTTCTATGGTAGTCCATGAAATTTCTCAAGGTCATCACATCTATTCTCATAATCTAGATTTTCTGGTTTAATATCTTGATTATCATATATTAGACTTTCATAATTCGGTTTCATCACTTAATATATAGAATCATGCCTTAATGCAAGCCCATACACAAAGCAAGCATTAAGATTACAAAATATCAAATTAGCACAACATCCTTCATAAATAAACTAAAATCATAATATCTTTTACATAGTTCACATGTTATATCTTAAATTCTAGATTATGGATATAGCTGAACATGTTCATAATAAAAATCAAATACAAAATAATATTATACAAAAAGTGCATCAAAAACAAGATAATTAAATCAGAAGGAAAGAAGAAGAGAAATCTTCAATGGTGTCTTGATAGCTCCAATTGTATCTTGATAGTTCCAAACAATGCATCGCCTCTCCTCTTCTAATTCTCAAGTCTGAGCCAAATTAAATATGTAGTATATTCCTGAACATGGCCCGAACTATGTTGAGCATATAGACTACAAGGCCTAGTCTGTGTTGCACTCTGATCAATGTTATTTTCTCTAAAATTTTAAAGTTTTTCTACACGACACGCCTCGAATAATGTTGAAACTCCTTTGACACATTCTAAGCCATTTTGGTCACTCTTTTACCTCTTTTTAATCCTTCTAAATCATCAATTTTCATGAATCTTAGTCCTCATGCTTCTATTCTTTAAGAATTACACAAGGTTTCCACCAAAATCACCTGAATTTACACATACCAATCAACCATGAGCATCTTGCACTAAACAAGGCAAAATCAATCAATGTTTAATTCAAAAGATCATCTTTATCAACATTCTTATCCAAATATCATTCAAAATATAGAGTATGAATATAACAAAATATTATCCTCCAATACCTCATCCTTACGATGCTTATTCAAAGCCTTGCCAAACTATTTCACAAAATCCAATAGACAAGTATTTTGACTTGTATATCAATCCATAAATGAATGAAACCCCTTGCACTTTTGGTTTGTGCACATGTTTATGAATTGAATACCACTCTACTTCTTTTATATCTCATACAAGGATGCTAACCAATCCTTGCTCATCAGTTCATGTGATCAAAGGAATTGTGGCCACTGAATCTCAAACTTGTCTATGCTACTAAACTTATACATTAGCTGCTCAAATTTTGTTTTCAACTTTGAATGTTCATTGTAATGTCCTCCTAACTTCTTAAGGATCTTTTGCAATATATGTCATACTTAAGATGTGTGCAATGAATCTAGGAAGGTGGTACCAATTACTGATGCAATGGCTACATCTTGGTCTATGATAATTGTCGTGGGGTTATTGCCTTATGTTTGAATCGATTGAATAGTCAAATACACGACATGATAATCTTGTTATTAATAAGTATACATCCAAAAGACTGTTATTTGTTTTTTGTGGTTCATTCCAGTGAACAACAAGAAGGGCATCATGTAGCGATGCATTTTATACGTTATGTCAAAGTAGAGAACATTATTAAAGATTTCGAAGTCCATCATTGGCCTCCCATTAGCCAAAAATACACGTGTTGAGTCACTTTTATATTATGAATTTTGAGTATTAATTGAGAAGAATTTTAGTGTTTAAGATAATTTGAATAATATTTTAACTGATTTAGGTTTACATAGCATAAAATACTCACAATTGACTGATTAGTGTAAAGGAGGAGGAATACGTGTAATTTTGGTATACAATATGGACAAATTGACAAGCCTCAATAAAAGCGGGAGGAAATGGAAAGTCAAGACTCATATCTGAAGCAAAACTACATTTAAAGAAAGGCACTATTCATGCACAGTTACTGTTCATGCATATTACTATTCATACGCAGACTGTTCATGTGCGCACTGTTCAAGCAAACTGTTTGTGCACCGTTCATGCACACTATTTTATATAAACACATATGTAGAACATCCTAAAGCATCAGGGCTTCTGATTAATAAGTTTTTCCTTTCTTTCTTTCTTTTCTTTTATTTTAGTTGTCTTGTTTACGATGGATATTGGATACAATATTATTGTGTTTGATTTTGATTATAAACATGCTAAGCTAAACCCATTATCTAGAGTTTAGGATGCAACATGCGTACAATATAACAGATATTATGGTTTTGATTATTTAAGAAGGATATTGTGTTGATTTAATATCCTAGGATTTAATGATTGCTTTGTGTGAAGGTCTACACTTTGACAATGATTTCCATATATTAGGTGATGGAGCCGAGAGGTGGAAATCTAATATACGAAAATCAAGATATTAAACCTGAAAATCTAAGACCATGAAAATAGGCATGATGACCTTAAGAAATTTCATGAACTTTCATAGAACTTGATATATTTTAATTGACTTAATCCCATAAGAATAGGTAGTTAAGAAGATTAGGATACGCGTTGTACGTTTTGAGAGAAGGTACAAAGATAATATAAGGATAGTTCTCCTTTAATACATAATATCCAGACTAAATAAGCACTCCATGTATCTGTTGCAAAAGACATATGTGAAATCTTAGATTTTAGGTGCTCTCAATTTTGAGGTTTTTAATCCCTATTTTACATTCTACATATTAACTTTTCTTTTTTCCTATTCTTTCTTCTCCTTATCTTTTTTGGTTAGAAATTGTTTAAATTCAATGTCTTAAGTCTCAATTTCCTTGTGGATCAATATTTATATACTACAGTCTATAACCCGTGCACTTGTGGTGAGATCGTGAATAAGTATTTCACTGTCTTTGCCGGGGAATTCGACATTATTTAGGGCTTTATATTTAAACACTTTTCTTCCCTATTCCAATTTCTCTTTGTATATTTTGTTTTTGTATTTTTTTTCTTTTTTTTCCTCGTTTACTCTATCTCTCTTTTGTAAGTAATTTTTCTTTTTTTTCCCGTCATCTTTTCCTAGAAGTCATTTGACAGCATACTATAATCAGTGGTACGATGATAAAATGGGTTCTAGATTTTTTCATGATGCTAGGATGGTTTGCTAGAGCATTTCATGAGAATTATAAAATAGCAAACCAATATAATTCATAGCGAGAAAGGACTTCAATGACAAATATGTCATACCAACAAGACTTGGGATATGAGCAACAATATTTTTATAACCATGAAAATTTTCAATTTGTTGAAAATCCCAGCTCAAGCACTTACAATTCTTATGGGCCTACACATTCAAAAATTTTCTTGGTCTAATAATCATACTTTTTCATTTGAACAAAATTTTTGTTCTACCTCAATCTCATGAACTAAACTATGGAAATTTGTTAAAACAAATTTCTCCCTCCATTTCACAAACTGTTTTACCACAGCCTGAAGAATCTTACACGGAATATCTTTTAAAATAAATTTTTAAACAATAGGAGGCAATACAACAATGAGTGCAACAACTGCAGCAGTTCGATAAAGAAATTGCCCAACTAAAAAAACATCTTCTTATTCTAGAAGAATAAGTTGCACAATAAGTGAGGCATTTATAAGATAACTCTGACGGGCCTCCTAGTCAACCATGCATGGACTCTACGACTTTTATTGGGGATTGTTGTGAAATGATCTGGAGTGATGAGGAATGAGTAAAGGATGAGATGCATATAGATGAACAAGAGAAAATGCAAAATCAGGCTTATCATGAAGATATTCTAAATAATGAGAATCAAGTGGAGGGTGAGGTGCAGGATGAATACATAGAGCAAATTCAAGACCAATCAAATCTTGATGAAACTCAAGATGAAAGTATCAAGAAAATTAAAGAAACTAGCTCATTCAAAGAAATAAAGATCGAAGAGTCATCTATACCATCAGAGCTACACACGCCATCATTTATTTTTCCACAAAGAGCCACTAAACACTGCATAAATCCTAAAGAGATGCATATTAATGATTACAACTTTAGAAAAATTTCTCTCTTACCTTATTTAGATCCCTATTCAGACAACAACAGCATCAATGATTTGGCAAGAAACTATAACAAGACGATGTTGCAATAAGAGCTATTGGATATCACATCTAGTGATAGTCCAAATTTCCATCGTATGCAGGATGCACAGCAAAAAAACTAAAAAAAGATCCACATGAACCTATCTTTGAAAGATTGGGTGTTGGTTGATGTAATTTCAGTTAGTCCGGTTGAAGACGTTAAACTTAGTGCTGCTTAGGAAGCAACAAATGATTTAATTAGGGAAGTATCAGTTTCTTTCTAGTATTTTTATTTTCATTTTTAGGATTTCGATGCTTTTTTATTTGGAGTTTTTGTTTATTGTTTTATAGGAACTTACTCTAGAAGAATGCAGTCTAAAAATCTCAACGCTCAAACAAGGAAGTTAACATCTAAAATTTTGAAAATTACTCACTTATTGATTCATGTTTGACTGAATAAATTGTCCTCGGCATTGAGAACAATGTCAATTTTAAGTTTTGGTTGAATGCATTACATTATCTCTTTAATTATCTCCTTTAATTGCTTTGAAGGGTTATTATAATGATTTTCTGAAATTTTTGCATTATATTATGAAATTTTTTTGAAATTTTGTGTGCATGATAGTTGACTCTAGATTGATTTTGAACCCACTTTGAACTCTTGTTGTTCCTTTAAGCAAACCGTACTTGGGATTTCAAAAACTATGAGTTATGCAATTACTAGTGAGATGTTGAATTTATTTTTGAACATGTACTTGTTGAAAATACTTGGATTTTTGTCCTGAATCCCTTGATGAAACTAATATGCCAAGGATCCAATTTTACTTTCTTTCAAAGGCAGAGTAATCCTCTCTAATTTGTCAAAGGTTATTTCTAATACATATAATTGATTATTTTTAAAAGGTAGATTTCCCATATGCTTGAAAATCTTAATCTGGTTGAAGCATTTTCAAAGTTAATTCTCAAGTTAACTTGCTTATGGGACATGATTAAGGCATTCCTTCTTCTAACGAGCCTATCTTGGGGTGCATCACCATTGTTTACTCCTACTGAGCCTAAATGTGATTTTTTCTTCTTTAACCCTAAATTCCCATCAACTTTGAATCTGAATTCTGAACTAAAAAGTATAACGAATAAGGTTTGACCACTTGACTTGTGCATTAATAAAAATGACTCTCTAGATACTCTGAAATATGGTGAGGAGTGTTGTTTGTGAAAATAAGAAAAAATGAAAGGTTCCCTACATATCCTAAAATATGGTGAGGAAAATTATTGTCGAACTTGGTTGAAAAAAAATAGGTTAAACTAAGGGTAAGAGCAAGCTGAAAAAAAACTTTAAGTATGAGGTTAACATTATTTTCTATTGTAAAATGAGGCTCAAATCAATGCGGAAATGGTTCAGTTTTTAAATTTTTTTGAAATTTTATCTCTTGTGTTGAATTTAACTGTTGTCCCATCAAGTCCTTATGATTCTATGAATCAATTGATTGAGTTGGTAGAGGAAATTCATATGCAAGAATTTGAGGAGATGTATATGAGGTATTTGACTAATATTTTTTTGAATTACTATCATTAGTTGAATTGTTGAAAGTATGTATTGAAAAAATCAGATAAAAAGGGGAGAATATTTGATAATTAGACTTTATTGTGAGAGTTTTTGAACTCCCAATGATTGAAAGTAAAAAAGGTAACAGTGTGTATAGTGTTAATCGAGTGAGAGGGAATTCTTGATTTAGGATCTTGATAAGTGCTATGTTTCAAGGTTTTTGATTACATATTCTTAATGGTTTTTTATTTATACTTATTTTCTGCTCAAATTTCTTGAAGTGTTGTGATTCAATTCTTCTATATTTGCTTGAGGACAAGCAAAAGTTCAAGTGTAGGGGTATTTGTTGAGTCAATTTTATATTTGAATTTTGAGTATTAATTAAGAAGAATTTTATTGTTTAAGATTATTTGAATAATATTTTGACTGGTTTAGCTTTACATAGCATAAAATACTCACAATTGACTGATTTGTGTAAAGCAGGAGGAATACGTGCAATTTTATTATATTATATGGACAAATTGACATGCCTCGATAAAGCGAAAGTAAATTGCAAATTTAAGCCTCATATATGAAGCAAAACCACGTTTAAAGCAAGACACTATTCATATGCAGTTATTGTTTTTGCGGTATTGTTCATGTGCATTACTGTTCATGCACTGACTGTCCATGTACGGACTGTTCACGCACACTACTTGTGCTTTTCCGCACTATTCACCTCTATATAAACACTTGTGGAGAATATTCTAAAGCATCTTTGGACATCTTTAGAGCTTTCAGTTGAGGTCCGGAGAGTAAGAGAAAGTGTAGAGCAAAAAGCAAGGAGCGAGGTGGTGCATTGCTTAGATTTATCATGACACCATTGGAACTTTCAATCAATAAGCTCTCCTTTTTTCTTCTCTTTTGATTATATTATTTTGTTTATGACGAGTTTGAGATAAAATTTTATTTTATATTTGGGTTTAATCATAAACAAGCTAAGCTAAAATTGTTATCTAGATTTTAGGATATATTTAGGTTTAATCATAAACAAGCTAGGCTAAACTCGTTATCTAGAGTTTAGAATGTAACATGCGTACAATGTAGTGAATATTGTGATTTTGATTCTTTAAGAAATATATTATGTTAAATTAATATCTTGTGATTTAATGTTTGCTTAGTGCGAAGGCCTAGACTTTGACAATGATTTTCATATATTAGATGATGCAACCGAGAAGTAGAAGTCTAATATACGAAAATCAAGATATTAAACCTGAAAATCCAAGACCATCAGAATAGGCATTGTAATACCCAGACCCAAGTAGAGATCATATAAGTGCATTTGATCTGTAATTATGATTCATATATGAATTGATTAATTTATGGATATTTTTATGATTTAATGATATTTTGCAATTAGGGTTGTGATTAAGAATGTTGATTAAGATTAATCACCATAGCCCAATGTGAGTTAATATCACTAAAGGGTCTTAATGACGATTAAAAAACTCTAATGTGTCATGAATAATTATTTTAATTATCATGATTTGATTAATGGAATTAAAATGATAATTATGGAATTAAGTTGGAAAAAGCTAGAAAATTCATAACTTGGAGCCTACAAGGCGGATTGAGATGAAATTTGAAAGACAAGCACATGATTTTGGGCCCAATCTTATGGATGGAATGGATTAAGGAAGATATGATGGGATTAGGATGATAATTATTAATTTTCATCCCAAAACCAAAAGTTAATTTCAAATGGTTATAACTTGAGTTAGAAAAATCGTATTGAGAAGAAAATTGAAACGGGTGGATAAAGTTATATGCTTAACATTATGGAAAGGTTGGATTAAGATAAATACCATGAGAATACGCTTAACCGAAAAATGCGCATAGCTTTGAATTTGTGCATCATAAAGTACCATAGCATTTATGTAAAAGATAAGGGATTAAATGCATGCTTAATGGCATATATGAGGTGTCACACAAGGGTAATTTTGAGTGGATTTTATGAATTACCTAAAATGGTAAAATCCATCAATAATCAAGAGCTTTAATGCTTGGTTTAAATGGCTAAGGTGTAGCCTCAAGGAGGCATAGGGATGGTGGAAAGCATGGTGACGCCCAAGTGGGATGTAAATCTAATTTTTTATTTTTAAAAATTGTCAAATATGCATATAATTACCTAGGCACCTAGGGTAAGTAATGGGCAATTAAACCAAGTGGAATTTCGTGGCAAAAATTGTCAAAAAGAGGCAGCTACATGGGACATTCCAAGTGGACAGCAAGGTAGCTCTTAAATGAGCTTATTTTGATGATTTTTAATATATGATAATTATGTATTTTACTTGGATATGAATTAGCCAACACATCAAGGGATAAGTAAGCAATGAATTACCCTATCTAAAGATGTGGCAAGTGGGCCCCACAAAATGTAAAAATATAAAATATGGAAGCATACATGTGGATGTCCCATTTGGGTGAAAAATTCAAGGGGAAGAAACCCCCAAAAGAGGGTAGCTGTGGGACGTCCCAAGGCCAACAAGAAAGGAAGAGGAAAAAGGAAGAAGAAGAAGAAGAAGAAGAAGAAGAAGAAACAAAAAGGAGGAAAAGGAAGGAACAAAAAGAGAATTCAAGCTTGAAAAGTTTAGAATCAAAGTTGTGTAGATCCAAGTACGTATACCTTGAGTTTAGGATTCTTTAAACCAAGTTTTCTTTTCTCAAATTATGAGCCATGAATATGATTCATAATTAATCCTTAAAGGATGATTTATGATGCCCTTAATTAGAATATTGAATAATATTTGAATGGTATAAATGAATTCAAGGGTTCAAGAGGGTTAAATGGAATGCTAGGGTTGTTTATAGGTGAATAACCTATCTTGGACTCTCTTAAATCCATATGATAGGCTGCTGTTTTGAAGTAATATCATGGTTAGATTATGAATCATGATTTAATGAATTATATATATTGATTTGGGCATAAGATATGGATTTTAAAAAGGATGTGGCTTAGGGTTACGTATATGACCCGATTTTCATATTTTTATGATATATATGATGCATAAATTAGCTTAAATAATTTATGAATGAATTATAGGTTAAATTACCCTAAATTAAGGGTACTTTGGATTTTCAAAAGGGCTTGAAAATATTTTTCCTAAATTTGATTTTTGGGACATATACATAAGGACGTCCAAACGAGGTAAAAAGGGGTACCCTACATGCTTGAAATGTTTCTGTTTTGGAAGAAACCAATATATGTATTTTGAACATATGATATTACCCTAAATTTGGGTTAATAAAATGATGATTAGTTGCTATAATTTATGGATTATAAATCTATTTTGATTTAAGTATCAAAAGAAACGTCGAAAGGATGAAAAACGAGTCCTAACGTTGCTGTTTTGGAACCCAATAATGAATGGATTAAAATTCCATAATTAAACCCTAAGTTGTATGTTAATTAAGGGTTTTAATCATGCTCGAATAAGATACAATTTGTTGTGTTGAAAATTTTTTAAGAAACACATAATCTATGTGTTGTAAGATGAGTATATATGAAAAGTTAAGTATGGTTGAATGATGAATGATTTATATAAATTGCTAAAATAAAAAATTGTAAGAATATGTGATGAAATGCATGATTAAGTTTCTGTTCTAATGATTAAATATAATCTCAAATTTTGAGATTAATGCATGAAGCCTAAGACGTCAACTACATGCTTAAAATGAGCATCGACATAGGAAAAGTGAAAAATAGATAAAAAAAAAAATGATCAATGGGAGGTATGAACTCCCACATGGTGATTAATGAATGGTTATTATGCATTTACCCTACATATGGGTTTAAAACGCAATATGGAATGGATGGTATGATGCACATGTGAATGCTAAGTATGTGTACCAGACTTGAAATTCATGTTGGTTTTGTGTGAAATGAGTTATGGATTGGAAAAATAAATGTACGCAAGCAAATGAAATTTTTATGAATGCAATGTCATTTTTATGTAGAGGCAAAGACAAAGAAAAAGTTGACATGGAAAGTTAAGGTGTAAGAGGTAAGTAAGCAATTTTCTAAATGCTTCTTGTTTTGTCAAATATGATAAAATATTTGCTAATGATGTTCTAACTATTTGAATGGTTTAGCAAATGATTGATTTAAATTCTTTCCAAGATGTTTAAGGATAGTCATTCGTTTATCTCAATGAGTATTAAAATGATATTTCCAAAATGATAAATGAATTGTTCAATGTTTCTCAATTATTTATGACAAGTGATGAAACATGGATTTATGAATGCAAAATCATGCTAGCATGTCAAAAAGAATGTTTATGAAAGATTCATGTGTACAAAGCATGAGGTCCACCTCAAAGGTGTAAGCGGATCAATTGTCCTCCTTTGGTGTGGCCAAGTCATTAAAATAGGCTTCAGGCTATCGGCACCTCCCTGGGTTGGGAGAGACGTTGGAGATGAATGGTTGCCTAGCTAGCCACTATCCTATGATGTCATGTTTAAAAATAATGCATTGCATTGATCATGGTATACCCTTGACGGGTATAAAGAATCATGTTTTTATAATACACCCTCGAGTGGGTATAGTGTTTGCTTTCCAAGATGTTTTAAATGAAAATGTATTGTCTGCAAAATGAATTGCCTAAAAATCTTAGAGCTTTCTTATTGAGTTTCGACTCACGATTTTATTTTCCAAACCCTAAAGACAAGTGAAAGGAAGCACCAAGCGTAGAGCGTAGGTGGAGCTTCAAAGATTAATGCATTTTTATGAATTACCTGTGTATGAACTTATGTTCGAATGGTTGTATGATGACATTAAATATTTGCCTCATTGTTGTATAAGAATCATGTTTTATTTTGTGACTATGGATGGAAAAAAAATTTATGGATAAATGCTAAGGTATAAATTGTCATATTATGAGTGAATATGAATTTTATGATATAACATGTGTATATTTAGATGTTATAATGACCTAAAAAGGCATTTGATGGAATTTAGAATGTGTTAAATGATATAAAATCCTAAGGAGTCAAGATTAAGTGGATAAATATCCAATAAATCCCGCCGTGTGATCGAACAAAAAATCTTGATCACGTTTATCAATCAATAACAGTCTTGAAGTAAGGCTAATATTATGATGCTCGGGGTGAGGCGCCACAGAAGTTAGTATTAGAGCATGATTGGTAAATAGGCGTGGAAAAATCACTGAGTATGGAAAATTATAGCATATGATGCTAGATATGTGAATATATGATGAGTTATCTATGATTATGATGATTTTCATTATAATGTTTTGAATATAGCTGACATTCTATGTTAAATTATAGATAGCAGACAGGGAAACAAAATTATGAGTATGAAGAGCTTAGAAAGGAAAGGGAAGAGGAGGAACGAAAATGAAGGATAGAGGAGAATATGTGATAAGTCTAAAAATTTTCATTTAATTTCATAATAAATTCACACTGTTAAATATTAAAACGTTAATTAAATACAGGTTTAAAGTGGAATTTTATGAAAAACATATTTTTATAGAATCTTTAATTTTGCTATAAAATGGGACATTTTGTACCATTCTTGAAAATATAAAATTATGACTCAACCCCCTAGAAAATGTTAACGTTAAAATGTGTATTAGCTTATTAATATAATTTTGGGAAATTTATAAAATTATTTAATGGAAAAATCATAAATATATTACTATAATTATATTTTTAAATACGGGGAATAAAGTAGACCATCATAGTTAGATAAATAAATTAAAACTAAGATGATATATGATGTTGAAAGTATTAGTACTTAAATTCGTGTTTTGCATGTGTACAGAAGATTGTACATTGCCGGAGCACCATATTCTGGTGCTCAATCTTCCCCAAATTGTGGCAGCCTTTCACCATCGAACCAAAGCACGGCGACCAACTAGCGAAAACTGGCAGCACTTCCTCTTCTCCGGCAATAGAAACCTCCTTAAAGGAAGACCGGCATGGACCTTTGAACCGGCTATTCCCTTCAAGCTCCAACCAGAAAAACTGAACGGCATAAACGGCTGCAAATCTCGATCAAGCAGCCATTGCGACCCATCTTCTTCGTCCAAGCCAACACCTAAAACCATCTCCATATTTCAACATCACCAGGCCCCGAAAGAAAAGTCTGGCAGCATTAAACCCATCAAAATCGTTGATTCTTCAAGCTCCAACGAGTTTCAGTTAGCCAGCTACAACAACCATTGGTAGAACGTGCAGCAATTTGTGGCATGTAATTTCCATCAATCGTTGAAGCTATTCATCCAATCTGCCTTGCCCAAACCTCAGAAACAACCTCCATTCCTCTGGTTTTCTTCCCGTCAGCAGCAGCTACAAAACCCACTCGGGTAACACCGAAAATCCGAGCATCGCCTCTGCAACCCATTAAACCTCCATAAAAAATACTAGCTGGTCACAACATCTGTTCAGCACCAATCCACTGAGCAACAAACGAGCAGGTCAAGCTCGCCACAACCATCTCTGCTAACCTTTCAAGAACAGCCCCTTCTCAATTTCAGCCACCTATTTTTCCGGGTTCCGATTTCTTGCCAACAGTGTTCACTGATCATCACGACCGGCAGCATCTCACCGAGCATCCATTTTTTACAGCTTTGGCAACTCCAAAACCAGCAGCCATGAAAATTTGAGCAAAAAGCAGCACCTCATGTCCTTTTTCACCCATTTCCTTTTCAATAGAACCGACTGGCCCTTTTGAAAAATTTGCCTAATCCACCTGAAAACCCATGCCCACCAGCGCATCTTCCATCACCGGCCACAACTCCATCTATCTAGCTCGCCTTCTCCAAGCCCGGCTAGCCGTCAATCGTACAATCTTCTCAGCCCTCAATCATCGGTTCAAATGAGCAACAATCACCGCCATTAAAAGCAACCATGACCAAATCGTATAAGCAAAGCTGCCATGCGAGCATTCCGGCTATGGCCCACTAGAAATCAGCTCTCTTCTTCAACGCCTATCACGCCTTTAAATCTTGGCCAGCAGCTCTATTCAGGCGCCTAATTTTTGCTAAGCCAATGGATGTCAAGCATCAAATTCGGCCAATCATAGGCATCAGAAGCAGCCTTATCTAGCCACGATCCCTTTTCCAACCGGCCAAGTTCACGCAGCAAGAGGAAATAGAAAAGGGCAGTTACAGTGCAGGCGACGAAGTGAGAATCCCACATCGACTTTTTCAAATGGAGAGAGGGGCTGTCCAACACTTATAAAAGGAGGGTCCCTCCTACCTTGAAAAGGCACCACACAACAAAAGCAATCCTCTCCATTTTGTGGGACCCATCTTGTGGGACCCCTAGCAAGGAGGTGGGGCCAAGCAATAAAATTTCTATTACGTGGAGATTTGCATTCGGGTGATGTAAATTTTATTTTATTGCTTTATGATTTGTAGTGCTTCGTAGTTGGTAATCTTTAATTTGTAATTTTAATTTTTAGATTAGATTTACTGCTTTATGTTTTGTAATTTTTAGATTAAATTTAATGTAATTCTCTTTCCTATTTTAATAGTTGAATTTCATAGCTTCTATTGCTTTCTTAGAATAGTTTTAATTAAGTTATTAGTGAATTATAATTTCTTTTAGCTTCTTGTCTTCCTTTCTTTTTATTTCTCCAGCTCTTCTAATATTTTCTCTTCTTTCTCTCTCTTTCTAATTTCTTTCCCCCCTTCTCTCTCTAATTTCTTCTATTTTCTCCTTTCTTCTCTCTCTCTCTTCTCTTTCTCTCTTCTCTCTTTCTCTCTCTTCTCTATACCTTCTCTTTCTCTTAAAAATAATTCAAAACTACATCGCCACTCTGTGGATTCGACCCGACCCATCGTTATTCTACACTACCACTAGTATAGTAGTAGCTTTAATGTGTTTCGGTTAATTTTAATTAAACTGGTGATCACAGTGCTCTTAACGACAAGCACTTGGTGCGCATCAAGTTTTTGGGCTGGTGGAGATCCCAGCAGAATGCATCTTGTGTTCCGCCAGTTCCTCCAGGTTTTCAACCTAGGCATCCTCCATCACAAGCTCAAGGAGGTTACTATGTCAATCCCTATCTAAAAAGGCAGAATTTAGAGTCCACGAGTCAGGCTCCTAAAGCGGAGAACTCTTTAGCATCACATTCTGACCTCCCGATAAAGCCACGAGTCCCTTCTAATTATATATATGCACAGGATCTCCAAAAATTTTGGGATCAGATCCCAGCACCTATACCCCCAAACGAAGGTCCGTGGTACAAGTTTGCTAACGGACTTTGTACAATTTAGATACGGGATAAGTTGAGAAAGAATACATCAGAGGGGAAAGGAGGTAGCTTTCACCATAGAGCAGCATTAGGCTTAGGGAATCTTAGAAACACCCGTTCCACTGGGCCTCAATGAAGTCGTTATCCATATTGCAGGAAGGGATGGTGAACCCATCCAATTTGACAATGAAAATAATAATGATAATGATAATGATAACGATGATGAGGACCCTATGAAATACCTTGAACCCGAGGTAGAGGAGAAAGAGGGTGAAAGTGAAGAAGAAGAGGATGACGAAGATGATGATGATGATGATGATGATGATAGTGATGATGGCGAGGAGGAAAATGTTCCCGCATGGTCTGATACAAGTACAAATATCGATGAACTCACACAAGTTCTGCCTAATTGTTGGCGTTATTTAAGAAGGGGTCCCGGTAGGAGATGATGGTTTTTCATCACTTTTCTGAAAAATTGTATGTATAATTATGGTTTGGTGACACTTTGATTTATTATGGTTTGGTATATGACATGTATGTATATATGCGTGCTATGCCATAATTTGTTGAAACTTTGGTTCATGGATGAAATATTTGATGATATGAATGATGTTAATAGTTATGATGATATAACTATATTTAAGGGTTTTAAATGTATGAAATGAATGAATGGGTATGAATGTTTATAATTGATGAATAATGGAATATGACATGATTATGTCTGTGTGACCTGGTTATGCTAAATTAGCCATACGATAATGAGATATGTATGTGATGACCTGACCCTAACCATGAATGAAAGTTATGTGTTTTTGATATATTTTGAAAAAGCACCATGGTAGATACAAGGTCAAGAGTAAGAAAGAACAAAGGAAAAGAAATTGCTACAGAAGACATTCCCAGCTAGCATGAGGTTGGAGAAACTAGTAGACCCAAAATGGGTAGGTTAGAATCACATGGGCAAAACCTAAGAACTCGTTAATGACGAGAAGATGAAAGCCCATAACCAAATAGGGAAGAGGAACAGAAATCAAGGCAAGCTCGTATAATTGAGGAAAGGGTAACTTCAGCAGTAAAGGAAGCTATGCACCAAGCTACACGAGACTGGGCAACCCAAGCTGCAGATATTATTCAAGGCTTATGGGAAAGAACCCAGCAAGGCCAATTGGGAAGTACTGAGAAAGAAGGACCCATTCCGACAGCTAACCCGACTCCCCCCATGGCACCCATAGGAGATGACAATCAATTAATGGAGGCAGATAGAAGGGCTATAAATGCATTCCTTACTCAATGACCTCCCAAGTTCACTGGTGAACCCGACCTCGTACAAGCTGAACAATGGATGACAGAGATCCAAAAGTTATTCAGAATATCTCCATGTAATGACAGGCAAAAGGTATAATGTGCCACTTATTTATTGGCAAAGGATGCCCATGAATGGTGGAAAACCATGCTTATTACTATGTTGCACCCGGAGGAGGTGTTGTGGCAGACATTTGTTGAGGAGTTCAACAAAGAGTATCTCTCGGTCGGATTGCAAAGCCAGAAAGTTATTGAGTTTGAAAGGCTCTACTAAAGGAGAATGTATGTTACAAAGTACGCCACCAAGTTCAATGCCTTGGTGAGGTATGTACCCTGGATAGCAAATGTGCAAAAGAACAAGGCACAATGATTTTAACAAGGACTGAGGCCATACCTCAGAGAAAGCCTGGCCCCTCTACTAATCAAAGATTATGCGTCAAGTGTAGAAAGGTTAAAATCTTTGGAAATCGAGGCGATAAGAACTCAAGAGCTAAGGCTAGGATCAAGGATGTTTAGCTCAGGTGTAAAGGAAACTAAGACGGGGAAGGAAAAAGTTAAGAAAGGAGGTATGAAGAAAAAGGAAAAGGGGCTCCAAAGAAGAAAAGCCCACCAATTTGCAAGAAATGTCAAAGGCGTCTGTAAGCGAATGTTTGAAAGGATCAAACAGGTGCTTCAAGTGTGGAAAAAGGGGCATATAGCTAAGGAATGTGGTAAGGGAGAGACAAAGGTTGTTAAATGCTACGTTTGTGACCAAGTCAGGCCCAAACTGTCCAAACAGAGCACAAACATTGCAAGGGCGCGGAAGGACCATACAATCAAGGATAGCTGGAGCAACTACCAGATATGGAACCTCTACAAATCCAGTTCAAGTGCATGCCCTGACCCGAACTGAGTCGCAAGAGCAAGAGGAGAAAGTGGTTACAGGTATGGTTTACATTTTAGGAAATTTAGTTATAGCTTTGTTTGATTCGTGTGCAGTCATTCATTCATAGCTTGCCAGTATGTAACCACGCATGCACTATTTATAGAGGAAACCAACAAGGTAATTCATGTAGAATCCTCTATCTATATGTTAGTCAGCTCTAGCCAAGTATGTAAAGCGTGTCCAATTAGGATAGAGTTGATGATTTTAGAAGCCGACCTAATCCCACTACCCATGACAGAGTTTGACGTGATACTAGGCATGGATTGGTCAAGCCAATGGGGAGCTACAATTGAATACAAAAATAAGAAAGTACAATTTGAAGCGGTTCCGGAAAAAGGATGTGGCCATTGGAAGGCTAAGGCAGCCTGAGAGTTCAACTATACTGATATCTTCCATGAGAGCGGCTAAAATGGTTCGCCAAAACTACCAAGCATATCTGGTATCAATAAGTGTAAGGAAAGAAAAGGAGGTGAAAATAAATCAAATTCCGGTGGTTATGGAATTTCCTGATGTTTTTCAAAGGAATTAACCACATTACCTCTAGAAAGGGAAATGGATATGACGATAGACATCGTACCGGCACAGCTCCAATATCCAAGGCTCTATACCGAATGGCACCAGCAGAGATGAATGAGTTGAGAACTCAAATACAGGAGCTACTGGATAAAGGTTTTATCAGACCCAGTGTATCACCTTGGGGAGCTCCGGTCCTGTTTGTGAGAAAAAAGATGGGAGTCTGAGATTATGTATTGATTATAAGGAGTTGAATAGGATTACGATAAAGAACAAGTACCCATTGCCAAGAATTGACGATTTATTCGATCAATTGAAAGGAGCTACAATATTCTCCAAAATAGATTTATAATCAGGGTACCATCAACTAAGGATAAGTCCTATCGATGTTCACATGACAACTTTTTGAACTAGGTATGGACACTATGAGTTTTTAGTGATGCCGTTTGGGCTCACTAATTCCCCTACCGTATTTATGGATATGATGAACAAGGTATTTCGGCATTATCTGGACCTTTGTGGTTGTATTTGTTGACGATATCCTGATCTACTCCAAATCGGAAGAGGAGCATGAAGTTCCTTTAAGAAGAGTACTAGAAAGGCTAAGGAAAGAAAAATTATATGCCAGGCTAAAGAAATCTGAATTTTGGTTAAAACAAGTATCATTTCGTAGGCATATAATTTCAGAAAAAGGAGTACAAGTCGACCCTCAGAAGATTGAGGCAGTATTAAAGTGGTCAAGACCAACAACCATTATAGAAATTAAAAGTTTTCTAGGATTGGCAGGCTACTATAGAAGATTTGTTGAAGGTTTTTCACAGTTGTCAGCCCCATTGACGAAGTTGACTCGTAAAGGAGTCAAATATGTATAGTTTGAAGAATGTGAGTGTAGTTTCGAAGAATTGAAGCAACAATTGGTAAAAGCGCCTATCCTAACCCTACCCGAACGAAATGAAGGATTTGTGATTTACAGTGACGCTTCAATAAAGGGACTGTGATGCGTGCTAATGCAGAGAGGAAAGGTGATAGCTTATGTGTCATGACATTTGAAGCCCAATGAGATAAGCTACCCCACTCACGACTTCGAGTTAGTTGCAGTGATATTTGCCTTAAAATTTTAGAGACACTACCTGTATGGTGCTAGATGTGAGATTTATACGGATCACAAGAGCCTTAAGTATATTTTCACTCAAAAGGAATTGAATATGAGACAACGGAGATGGCTCGAACTGTTAAAGGATTACGATTTGGAGATTTTATACCATCCAAGTAAGGAAAATGTGATAGCTAATGCATTGAACAGAAATGCCAGCATACCGCACCTTGTCACAATGGAGGAAGGATTACTTCGAGAATTAAGGCAATTGGAACTGATTGTATGTTCCCCAGGAGTTCAAGCAAGATTATCACAAATGCACATACAATCTTCCTTATTTGAACAGATCAAGAGTGCACAGCAAGAGGATACAGACCTACATACATATGTGGAAAAGATGAAGAAAAAGGAGTTGAATGAATTTGTAATTGACGAACAAGGTATGTATCGGTATAAAGGTCGCCTATGCATACCTAATTCAGGAGAATTGAAGGAACAGATTCTTAAAGAAGCGCATTTTTTGCCATTTTATATGCATTCAGGAAGCACTAAGATGTATCATGTCTCAAAAAAGGATATTGGTGGAATAGTATGAAAAGAGAGATCGCTGAATACGTGTCTAAGTGATTAACATGTCAAAGGGTGAAGGCAGATCGCCAACGGATGCCTAAAAAACTACAGTCTTTGGAAGTTCCCGAATGGAAGTGAGACGACATAACTATGGATTTCATAAAAGGATTGTCTAAGACTCAAGCAGGAAATGACTCTATATGGGTAATAGTGGATCGATTATCCAAAATAGCGCATTTTATACCCATAAAGAGAACTTATACAGAAAAAGGTTAGCCAAGGTATACTACAAGGATATAGTACGACTCCACGGAGTGCCTAAGTCAATAGTATCCGATCGGGATACTACGTTTACATCCTAATTTTGGAAGAGCTTACATGAAACTCTAGGCACCCAACTTAAGTTCAGTACGGTGTTCCATCCCTAGACAGATGGACAGACGGAGCGAGTAAACTAGATTATTGAGGATATGCTCTGTATGTGTACATTGGAATTTGGAGGATTGTGGGATTAATATGTATCGATAGCGGAGTTTGCATACAACAACAGCTATCAGGCTAGTATTCAAATGCCTTCATTTGAAGCGTTACATGGACGACGGTGTCGAACACCATTAAACTGAGATGAAGTGGGAGAGAAAAAGCTAGCCCCAGACTTGTCTCAACGAATGCCAGATAAGGTACAGGTCATTCGCCAGTGTATACTCACAGCCCAGAGTAGGTAAAAGAGTTACACAGATTGCAAAAGAAGAGATTTGAATATCCAAGTGGGTGAACATGTTTTAATAAGAGTCACACCACTCAAAGGAGTTATAAGGTTTGGGAAACGAGGCAATTAAATCCCAGGTATATGAGGCCATTTGAAGTATTAGAAAGAATTGGAAAATTTTCCTATAGAATAGTGTTACCTCCAACGCTAGCCTTAGTGCATAATGTTTTCCACATTTCGATGTTAAGAAAGTACATTCTAGACCCGACCCATGTGCTAATAGAAGAAAATCTACCAATTCAAGATCATTTGAATTATGAAGAAAGACCACTTAAGATCTTGGATCATAAAGTGTAGAAGCTTCGGAATAAAGAAATCGAGTATGTTAAGGTTCAATGGAACCGGTATTCCGAAAGCGAGGCTATTTGGGAACTGAAGAAAGAAGTAGAAAAGAAGTATCCCCAATTATTTCAAAAATAAACGGTTTCAGGACGAAACCTATTATAAGGGGGGAGGATTGTAATACTCAAACCCAAGTAGGGCTTATATAAGTGCATTTGATCTGTAATTATGATTCATATATGAATTGGTTGATTTATGGATATTTTTACGATTTAATGATATTTTACAATTAGGGTTGTGATTAAGAATGGTGATTAAGATTAATCGTCATAGCCCAATGTGAGTCAATATGACTAAAGGGGCTTAATGAGAATTAGAAAATGCTAATGTGTCATGAATAATTATTTTAATTATCATGATTTGATTAATAGAATTAGAATGATAATTATGGAATTAAGTTAGAAAAAGCTAGAAAATTCGTAACTTGACGTCTACAAGGTGGATTGAGATGAAATTTGAAAGACAAGAACATGATTTTGGGCCCAATCTTATGGATGAAATGAATTAAGGAAAACATGATGGGATTAGGATGATAATTATTTATTTTCATCCTAAACCCAAAAGTTAATTTCAAATGGTTATGGCTTGAGTTAGAAAAGTCGTATTGAGAAGAAAATTGAAACGGGTGGATAAAATTATATGCTTAACATTATGAAATTTTTGGATTAATTTAATTACCATGGGAATATGATTAACCGAAAAAAGTTGCATAGCTTTGACTTTGGGCACCATAAAGTACCATAGCATTTATGTAAAAGATAAGGGATTAAATGCATGCTTAATGGCATATATGAGGTGTCGCACAAGGATAATTTTGAGTGGATTTTATGAATTATCTAAAATGGTAAAATTCATGAATAATCAAGAGCTTTAATGCTTGGTTTAAATGGCTAAGGTGTAGCCTCAAGGAGGCATAGGAATGGTGGCAAGCATGGTGACGCCCAAGTGGGATATACATCCAATTTTTATTTTTCAAAAATTACCGAATATGCATCTAATTACCTAGGAACCTAGGGTAAGTAATGGGCAATTAAATCAAGTGGAATTTCATGGAAAAAAATTTCAAAAAGAGGCAGCTACATGGGACGTTCCAAGTGGACAGCAAGGTTGCTCTTAAATGAGCTAATTTTGATGATTTTTAATATATGATAATTATATATTTCACTTGGATATGAATTAGCCAACACATCAAGGGATAAGTAAGCAATGAATTACCCTATCTAAAGATGTGGCAAGTGGGCCCCACAAAATGTAAAAATATAAAATATGGAAGCATACATGTGGATGTCCCATTTGGGTGAAAAATTCAAGGGGAAAAAACCCCCAAAAGAGGGTAGTTGTGGGACGTCCCAAGACCAACAAGAAAGGAAGAGGAAAAAGGAAGAAGAAGAAGAAGAAGAAGAAGAAGAAACAAAAAGGAGGAAAAGGAAGGAAGAAAAAGAGAACTCAAGCTTGAAAAGTTTAGAATCAAAGTTGTGTAGATCCAAGTACGTATACCTCGAGTTTAGGATTCTTTAAACCAAGTTTTCTTTTCTCAAATTATGAGCCATGAATATGATTCATAATGAATCCTTAAAGGATGATTTATGATGCCCTTAATTAGAATATTGAATAATATTTGAATGGTATAAATGAATTCAAGGGTTCAAGAGGGTTAAATGGAATGCTAGGGTTGTTTATAGGTGAATAACCTATCTTGGACTCTCTTAAATCCATATGATAGGCTGCTGTTTTGAAGTAATATCATGGTTAGATTATGAATCATGATTTAATGAATTATATATATTGATTTGGGCATAAGATATGGATTTTAAAAAGGATGTGGCTTAGGGTTACGTATATGACCCGATTTTCATATTTTTATGATATATATGATGCATAAATTAGCATAAATAATTTATGGATGAATTATAGGGTAAAGTACCCTAAATCAAGGGTTCTTTGGATGTTCAAAAGGGCTTGAAAAGATTTTTTCTAAATTTGATTTTTGGGACATATACATAAAGACGTCCAAACGAGGTAAAAAGGGGTACCCTACATGCTTGAGATGTTGTTGTTTTGAAAGCAACCAATATATGAATTTTGAACATATGATATTAACCTAAATTTGGGTTAAGAAAGACATGATTAGTAACTGAAATTTATGGATTATAAATATTTGTTGATTTAAGTATCAAAAGAGGCGTTGAAAGGATGAAAAACGGGTCCTAATGTTGCTGTTTTGGAACCCAATAAAGAATTATTAAAATTCCATAATTAAACCTAAATTGTATGTTAATTAAGGGGTTTAATCATGCTGGAATAATATACAAGTTGCTGTGTTGAAAAAATTTTAAGAAACACATAATCTGTGTTGTAAGATGAGTATATATGAAAGGTTATGTATAGTTGAATGTTGAATGATTTATATGAATTGCTAAAACAAAAAATTGTAAGAATATGTGATGAAATGCATGATTAAGTTTCTGTTTTGATGATTAAATATAATCTCAAATTTTGAGATTAATGTATGAAGCCTAAGACGTCAACTACATGCTTAAAACGAGCATCGATGTAGGAAAAGTGAAAAATAGATTAAAAAACAAAATTGATCAATGGGAGGTATGAACCTCCGCATGATGATTAATGAATAATTATTATATGTTTACCCTACATATGGGTTTAAAACGCAATATGGAATGGATGGTATGACAAGTGATGAAACATGGATTTATGAATGCAAAATCATGCTAGCATGTCAAAAAGAATTTTTATGAAATATTCATGTGCAAAAAGCATGAGGTCCACCTCAAAGGTGTAACCAGACCAATTGTCCCCCTTTGGCGCGGCCAAGTCGCTAAAATAGGCCTCGGGCCGGCGGCGCCTTTGTGGATTGGGAGAGACGTTAAAGACGGATGGTTGCCTAGCTAGCCACTATCCTATGATGACATGTTTAAAAATAATGCATTGCATTGGTTATGGTATACCTTTGACGGGTATAAAGAATCATGTTTTTATAATATACCCTTGAGTGGGTATAATGTTTGCTTTCCAAGATGTCTTAAATGAAAATGTATTGCCTGCAAAATGAATTGCCTGAAAAACCTTACAGCTTGCTTATTAAGTTTCGTCTCACGATTTTATTTTCCAAACCCTAAAGAGAGGTGAAAGAAGCACCAAGTGTGGAGCACAGGTGGAGCTTCAAAGATTAATGAATTTTTATGAATTACCTATGTATGAACTTATGGTTGAATGGTTGTATGATGACATTGAATATTTGTCTCATTGTTGTACAAGAATCATGTTTTGTTTTGTAACTATGGACGGTGAAAATTTTTATGGACAAATGCTAAGGTATGAATTGTCATGTTATGAGTGAATATAAATTTTATGATATAACAGATGTATATTCAGATGTTATAATGACCTAAAAAGGCATTTGATGGAATTTAGAATGTGTTAAATGATATAAACTCCTAAGGAGTCAAGATTAAGTGGATAAATATCCAATAAATCCCACCATGTGATAGCGCAACAATCCCGATCACGTTTACCAATCAATAACGGTCCCGGAGTAAGGCTAATGTTGTGACGCTCGGGCTGGAGCGTCACAGGCATGATGACCTTAAGGAATTCCATGAACTTTCACAGAACTTAATGGATTCTAATTGACTTAATCCCTATGAGAATTGGTGGTTAAGATGATTAGGGTACGCCTTGTAGGTTTTGAGAGAAGGTACAAGAATAATATAGGGATAGTTCTCCTTTAACACATAATATCTACATTAAGTAAGCACTCCACGTATCCACGGTAAAAGATGTATGTGAAACCTTAGATCCTAGGTGCTCTCAATCCTTAGGTTTCTAATCTCTATTCTACGTTCTATAGATCAACTTTTTCTTTTTCCTATTTTTTCTTCTCCTTGTCTTATTTGGTTAAAAAGTGTTTAAATCCAACTTCTTAAGTCTCAAATTTCATGTGGATCAATATTTTTATATACTATAATCTACAGTCGGTGCACTTGCAGTGAGATTGAGAAAAACACGCATGCGTTATCCCTTATCATTCCTCTCCTCTGTAACAAAAAAACTATAATCTTCCTATTTCTTGATGAATAGATACTCTAGCATGTAATATGCATCACATTCCAACATGCCATTATGGGACCTACACATGTAATTTTTGACAACTTGATAAGTGATGCTAACCCCTTGATCATGTCCTTCAAACTTGGTAGCCAAGAAGTGTGCTTTAAAAGGACCAATCCCAACAATTCTATAGTCATCTAAGAGTAAGCAAATATGTTCGTTAACTTTTATGTGTGATTTCAAATATACTATCCTCTAAACAAACCAAGGGATGGTAGCATTTTTCAACAAAATGAACCACCACCTAAGTACCTTCTGTTGTGAAATAAATAGCAAATGAAGCACAATCTATGTTTTGATGATTAACAACTCAATTTGAGAAGTTTTAAACTGCTAACAAGTGTGTGAGATGTTTTAAGATTAAGAATTTTCAAATTCAAGGCATAACAGGTCAAGTTGCAAATCAAGTCGACTCAGGCATCGATTAGGCGAAGTCAATCCTCAAGTTGACTTCAGTATCGACTTCAACAAGCTATTTTTCGACAACGCTAAAATTGTGGACATGCAAGTAGGCGAAGTCGCACCCGAAATCAACTTCACATGCGACTTGGGTCAAATCGCAACCCACATCGACTCTACCAACGACTTGGACGGACTTCAGGCCCCCAATGTTAAATCTAATGAAGTCAAGTCACAACTGAAGTCAACTCTAATATCGACTTGGGTAAAGTCCCAGATGAAGTCGACTCAGTCATGTGATTTGAGTGAAGTTGAACCTCAACTCGACTCTAGCATTTGAGTTGAGCATAAGAAGGGTCAAAACAAGAAGACTCAAGCTCATGGATCAACAAGAAAAGACCAAAGCCACAAATTCATTAATGAATAATAACTATGCACAATGGCTAAGAAGGACAAAGGCCTATTTGAAAACATTGAAGCATTTTGAGACAAAGGAAGCAGTAATATGAAGAATCAAAGGGCATACATACCAAGGGACTAAGTTTATAAATCATTAAAGTTCGGATGAGCAAAATGTACTGTGAAGTCGCAACTCGCAACCCAAGTTGGCTTCACCTATGACTTGAGTGAAGTTTATGACCAAATCAACCCCAAAAAGAACTTGAAGCTTGAAGGCCAAAGTGCTAAATTACAAAGTCGCAACCTAAGTCAACTCTAGTCTACGACTCGGATGAAGTCACACCCAAAGTCCGCTCGGAGTGTGACTTGGATTGTAATGGTCAAAAAAATTTGAACGTTGGCCTATTAAATACGCGCCACCTACCTCATAACGATCAAATTTATTCCCTCTCTATTTTAAGACACGTCAAATGATTAGGAGAGGATTAGTTAGAGCACTGATTAAGCTTCCACCTTCCAACTCACATGCATTCAAGTGATCATTAAGTGCTACACAAGAAGAACTCCGTCATTCATTGAAAATGTTGAAGCGATCCTCTAAAAAACTCACTTCATACGTTCTTCCTTGAGCTGAAATAGGTTCTACACCATCAGTAAAGTGTAGATTTTCTTTTTAGTCATTCATTTATGATTGTACTTGATTTGGTATTAGAAACCAAAATCAAGTAAAGACAAGTAATATGTGGTTGGAGTGTGGTTCACCACCTACTTGTATAAAAATTGTAAAGGCTCCCTGGAGCTAGAATCTAGAAAGGCGCAAGGGCTCTAGTTGTGATTCTACTGAGATGATGGAACCCAAGACACAAAGGTGTGCTCTTAGAGGAGTGGAGCAGGAAGGGTTGTCTTGAACCATAATAATTTTATGTGTCTGATATTATTGCGTTATGTCCATTTCCATTCTTCATATTTTTCATTCAAGGGGATCTAGTTTACAAAGGGGTCATATTTAATACATCGAAAGAAATTTTAAAAGAACCCAATTCACCCCTCCCCTCTTAGATTTTGCCATAAACTCGAGACCAACACCTTCATGCTTGCACGATGCCACCACCTTAATACCACATCCCACCCGATTTGAAGTTCATCATTTTTCCATCTTCCGTAGAGTTGTTAGACTGTAGATTTATCAAATGATCTTCCCTAAAGCAAACGAATTATCTTCAAGTGAAATATTGATTCTTACAGATGTTGAATCCTTTATGTCGTTTTAGATGGTTGATGATTGGAAATTAATAATATATTTGTGAGTATTTTATACTATTTTGGGGGTAAATATTTGAGTTTAATGTGATATTTGATTTCAAATGTGTATTTGCAACAATTAGGCATTAAATATTAATTTCAAGTGATTTAAATAATTTTTATAGTCTTTTTTTCTTGAAATTATATTTTTATTTGTTGCTATTAAATAGATTAGGTTTGATATGAGTTATTGCAATAATTGAGTTTTAAATAATTTTAATTCGTTGACCACCTATTTTGATGAATTGATCATTTCAATATTTTTATGCAGATTAACTAATATATTGCAAATGTGGGG
Organism: Annona cherimola; assembly: GCA_030490835.1. Classification (NCBI taxonomy): domain Eukaryota; kingdom Viridiplantae; phylum Streptophyta; class Magnoliopsida; order Magnoliales; family Annonaceae; genus Annona; species Annona cherimola. Next base: position 18,487,858 of record CM059973.1, on the reverse strand, counting down.
CCCACAAGAAAATCAGCAGCATCTAAACCATCCAGAAATTAATTCAACTCAACCAGCTTGATGATTGTTAAATTAATAACATATTTATTTAACAAGGTCCAGACGTGGGGCCCACCAATCAGCTGACCGTCCAGCAGATTTTCCACAAAATCCAGGCCATGCAGTTAGATCAAGCACCGCCTAATATTAACCATTCATTCAAAGCACCGCTTGATCTTAACCATCCAAATATCCAGCTGTCCAATACAGTTGCTAGGCCCGCCAAATTTAAGCAAAGGCATCCCGTGAAGCATCCAGATTGTCCAAGTAATTAGCAACCGCCTAGATTTTTAATGCAGCACCATCCGTCATTCAAGCAGGTCAAGCAGTCCATATTTCAGCACACCAGAAATCTTCCATCTGCAGCAGCAAATCTTGCCATCCAGCCTAGTTACTTTCTAGCCGCCCATCTGATCATGTCCAGAAAATCCAGTAGGCCCCATGAACAAAATCAACACCATCCATTTAAATCCAGTAGCCAGAAATCAAGTGATCAGTAGATGTGCAATTCCAGCCATTGATTTTTGCCATCAGATCATGCCCAAAATATCATGTCAAGAAATTCAGCTATTCAAACAGCTAAACTATCAAGGCTATCTAGAAATTCAGATCTCAACCGTCTAAATTTCTCCAAATCCAGCATGTAGCTGAATTGCGCAATAAGCAATGCAATTAATCCATGACTCTTAAGTTTCCAGCTGCCTACAAAGGTCTTCCAGCACGTTCTGAAAAGCAGCGTCTAAATTCATCTAAGCCATTTATCCCAAGCACATGCACAATTGTAATCCCAGTATAATTGACGAGCTGTGTATATGTCTAATTAAAATATTAGTTTTAATGCAAATATACTTGCCGATCAAGTAATATAGAATGAGTAGAGTATCATTCTCTTGAGAATTTGGTCTAAACTAATTATGTCTTACAACTTCAATTGCCTTTTATGGATAGAGAATTTGAGTGATTGTCGATTGAATGTTTGCACAAAAATAAAGGACATGAGATAAAGACTAGTGGATAAGTAGAACTTCGATAGGATTGTAAGGTTGGATTAGTAGATGGAAGAGTTAGGAATCCTTGACTCTAAACCATATTAATTTTGCTCCTATTTACTCAGTGCAGGGATTTATTATTCTAAGTTCATAAATCTCTATATATGTTTTCCAACACAAATAGAGCTAATCACACAACACCCGATTGCTATGTTCCCATGCAAGCGAATACGGTGGGATCGATTTGCTCATAACTTGTTCATGATTACATAAGGTCTAATGGTATATTCCTATCCATTTCAACATTTCTCCTATTCAAAGTGAGAAACCTATGCCATACTATGAATCTTACCTAGATTCACCTTTTCCAAACATGAATCTAGTAAATAAATCATCTTACAAGGTAGCTAGGCTAGTAAAAAGTATTAAACGCCACATGCAGGGATAAATCCACACAACACAAGTATATGGAAATTAAATAATCATATTTAAATCACTAAGAACCAAAATAACATATTTTAAGAGTCAAATCATCTCAACATCCCATCTATTGAAGTTTAGCTCATGAACATGAACTCAAACTCCATTAAAACTAAGTTTAAGTATATTCTAATAATAGAGAAAAGGAAGAATATGTAGAGAACAAGAAAGAGAAGCTAAAACTTGCTAGTTGCCACCAAACAAAATCCCTTCCTTTCTTCTCCTTGGCTGCTCCCATGAGCTCCACTCTCCCTGCTTTGAAACCCTAAGTGTTATATTTATACCCCCCTTAACCTAGCACGAAATACATGCTCAAACTCATAAGTGTGGGGGTCAGCACCGCTCTCTAGATGCTTGCCAACTTGAAGATTTCTGAAAATTTCTTCCGAGGCACCAATGTCCTTGGATATAAATTAATGCCTTGTTTTGTACTGTTTGCTTCCTTCTTCATCCCATCATTCTCCAAAGTAGTTAGTTACCTTTCTTTTCCTACAAAAACAACCTAAGGGTGCGTTTGGTTAGAGGTAAAACTTTTTGATGAAAACTTTTCAAAGTAGAAGTAGTCAAGTTGATAAAAAATGATGTGATATGATAGGGGTAATAATGAGGTGTAAAGAGAATAAAGTTAAAATAGATAGGATAGTTGTATGGATATTTGTGTAGAAATGATTAAAAAGTAGGATTGTTTATATAGGAAAATGTGAAAAAATAATTAAAAAATAAGATAGTTATGAGGAGTGAAAAGTTTTTTATTGAAAAGTTTTCATTGACACGTTTTATGTGTAACCAAACACACCCTAAAATAAATCAATGTACTTATAAATTATGAGATGATATTATGAAAAATCAAAAACCGCAAAATTTGCCCCAAATTACACTAAAAATGCATGAACTCTCAATGTTGCACATGAAATGCAAAATGAATGAGAACTAAGCTCAATTAGTGCAAATTCACCAAATTCTCCTAGACTAACATTCAAAACTAGTCTAAAATGAGCCGTGATAACTCGTGTTTTTACGAGTTATCACAACCCTAAACTTAAATGTTGCTAGTCCTCGAGCAACACATAAAAACAAAATGAATGCAAGTGGATTATGCTAACTCAAGCCTGTTTCCAATTATTAGCCCAACGATCGCATTTCTCAACTCAACAAGGCAAAGGATAACCATAACTTGAAATAATTCATGAAAAATCATCACAGCTCAACCAAACCAGGGCATGTATTCTCGTACCCAGATTAAGTTACATGTAAATGAAAGTGTTAATAGTCAAAAGTGATAGTTCAATCCTGCTAATCATCCCCCTGATCAAAAGAACTTTTTAGGACAAGCAACACAAAATAGGTGAACCAATTCGAAGAAAATACATATCAGCTCAAAGAAAATAGCCTCAATTCATCTAATTCACTTGACCTAGTTTCAACAAAATTGCAAATTCGTTCTTCCAAACTTATTGCTTGACTCTCCTCACCATATTTTAGGTATCTGGAGAAATTTTTTTTTTATTTTTTAGCTCCCCTCACCATATTTCAGGATATCTAGGGAGAATTTTCTTTTAAAAAGCGTTATTACTATGACTTTTCTTTGCCTTTTTACGTGAACCTTGACATTTGGTAATGTCTGGTCCCGATTACTCATATTGGGTTAGTCACCCCCTTTTTTCACCATTTATGCTAACAATCTAGTAGGGGTACTAAAACATACATGTTAACCCATTCTAAGTCTCATGAAAAGAATAAAATGTTATGCATTACTGAGACAATCTATTTTCTCAAAGCACATGGTTACAAAACACTCAAATCAGCCTTTATCATTTTAGTTCAACAAATTAGCATGAAATTGAACTATGCCAATCTACTATCAAAATCACTCAAATCATTCACATGTCACTTAAAAGAACATACATGAAAGCTCCCTTAACACATAATCTTTGGAACGAAATTCGAATTTTTCATGAAATTGATTTCAAGTTGAAGTTTTCCTAAACATTACAAGTTTTTCATCAAAATGGATTGCAACAAAATTATTCTCATAGGCAGAATTTGACACAATCTAACACACATATATACATGATTATCTATTTAAATGCATGCAAGCACACCAAAAGGAACTATACACCCCCCCAAACTTGAGGAATGCATGAGACTAAATAAAAACCTAAAAGATCATGTTATGAGATGATAAATAAAAGAACAAAAATAAAATAAATAAAGAAAGGTAACTCCCCTAGGTGTCTGATGAGGATGAGTCCTCCTCGTGCTCTCCCTCTCCTCTAGCCCGATGTGAAGATTGGCCAAAACAGGCTCGAAACTCTGGAGGTGTCGACAAAATTGGCGGTAGAGTAGTTATGTCGATCTGTCGATCCTTCATAAGTCTCCTAAAGTGCACCTCCATTGCCCAATTGGACTGATGCAAAAATTAGGCCTGGGTAAGTTCTCCAAGTTGGCAAGCCTAACATCCGTCGGGAGAGGTCTAGATGAGGAGGCTGGTGGTGTCTGTGATGTTGGATGAGTTGTTGCAGTCCAAACTCAGGGCTCCGTTGAGAAAAATTGGTCATCCACGATAGCTTGCAGTTCATCACCTCTTCTGTGGCTTCCCATCGCACTCCAACTCGCTCACATAATCCTGTTATAAGCGATGGGAACCAATAGCTTCCTTTAGATGCTCTTACGTTGGCGCATGTTTGATTAAACAGGAATCTCCCCACATCTATGGACAAGTCAGAGTATATAGCATAAAGAAGGAGCGTCGATCCATAATGATATCACTCAAGTGGGTCGATGGCATTAACTTGGCTGATATGAAATAAAACCACATCTTTCCATGATAACGGAAGGCACTCCGCTTGAAAGATGTTTATTGCCCACCCATTGAAATCCATTCTGGTGGTTGTTCACAATATGCTTGAGTGATTTCTTCAATGTTCTTTTCATTTCCTTCCAAAAATTCCTCATACTGATCCGGATAATTAATATTAGGTAACTCGTAAAATGCATTAATGGTTGAGGATGGAAGGGAACAATCTTTTCTTGCACTTTTATTCGCCCCTGATCATGTTCCACAACATTTGCGTAGAACAATTTAACATGAGAACAATGGCCGATTTGGGTTGCTCCATGAACTTTTGTCATCTCCGAGCATGCAATGAGTTGATAAAGGCATCCGAGAATGAATCAATCTTTACCCCTTGTTCAAGTATAAGATGCCTTTTCTGCAATGAGTCAGTGTACCTTTTGAATACTTATGCCGATATAAATCTATTCGCATCAAATTCAATGTGGTCCTGTGTTTTCTTATGCTTGACGGAGGAAGAGGAAGAAGCCATTTCACAAATATTCACACTACCAATCTAAACAGCTCGCTGCCCCAATTCAATACTAAATTAAATTCCCACAATGTCATAATCCCTCCCAATACACCCAAACAGAGCCAATATAAGTATATTCCTTGCCAATAATCTAATTATCAATCAATTCCAACTACAAACACCTACAACCAATCCACTCTGCTTCAATCCAAACCAATTAACAATATATGCCCTTTAATCTCCAAACAAACAATTCAAACTTATAGCAAACAACTTCAAGTCACAATTCCACATTCACCACCTCATCTATATAAATTGCATGAACCAATAGCAGGGTAAATAGGCTAGATCAAAGCAAGAAAGGGTTACCACTTGAGCATCTAAATCCATGTTGCAAGATGTCTCGAAAGTGGCAGGTTGTGCACTTAGCACTGTGGTGCGGCGATGTGGCGCCTAGGCACCGCTCTACTGACAGTGTGGTTGCTGCGACGTCGGAGAATGGGAAGATAATGGGGAATGAAAGATAGGAAAAAATGATGGGAAAATGGTGGGCAATGAAGGAAGATGGATAGGGAATAGGGAGAGAAGACGGAAGAACTCGGATTAAGGGAGATTTATAGAGATCTAGAGATAGGAAAGAAAGAATGAAATGGAAGGACAAAGAGAGGAGATGAGGAGAGATGAGAGGAAGACGAAGACAGGAGATATGAAGGAGAAGGGGAAGTTAGGCTTAGGATTTGGAGGCTTAGGGTTTGGAGGACAAGGGGAAGAAAGGAGAGGAGGACGGCGTCGTGGCTTGGAGTTAGGGTTTTAACCCTAACTTCAAGCTTTTAAACTCGTCTGGGTTGGGCTGCCCATGCATCGGCACCTAGGCACCAATTTTTTGATTGCTCGGTGCAGCGCGCTACTTCATACAGGGGTCGGGGTGCCAATACCCTTGTCTTACAATTATGAATAGTTGCCCCAAATCAATTTGATCATTTAACACTTGGATTGGGGTTACATGCCTTTCTTGCTTGGATTTGCTTGAAATACAATAAAAATTGCAATCTTTCGTACCATGTATTGCCAAGCCATTGCATAAAATTAAATTACAACTCAAGTGGGAGGCTCCTTGAAATGATAAATTTGAAACTATCGTGATATTGAGCAACTCCACTTAAGGGGTTCATAATTGCACTCCAAATTATGACGATACCCAAGCAAATGAATAAGAATTGACCTAGTGCTGAATCAAATTCTCATTGGCTTGAACGCTTTCAAAATGGATGATCATTCCAGGTTTCCCTGCTTCAAGGCACATGCGATAGATCTTAAAGCCATGCCTCGGAACCAAAATAAAAAAGAGATAATGAGTTGCCTCTCATTCAGCGATAAGTTTATTATCCTTAGCCCGACATTCCCTCCTTAGACGGATCTTTCAAAAACACTACCTCCTTACGACGGTGCAAATCTTCTCCCATATAATGTTTCAATCTCTGCTCATTCACTACAAAACTTTCATTTGACTTTTCATTTAATACCTCCATTGCACCATGATCAATTGTTCTTAAAATAATAAATGGCCCTAACCAACGTGACTTAAACTTGATAGGGAAGAGCTTTAATCTGGAATTAAAGAGCAGTACTTTTTGACCTGGTTCAAATCTCCTCGCAAGATCCTTTTATCATGTCATTTCATCCCTTTCTCCTTGTAGATCTTGGCATTCTCATAAGCCTACATTCTGAGTTCATCTAATTCGTTAAGCTGCAATAGTCTTCGCTCACCAGCTTGTCGCATATCTAAATTTAGCTTCTTGATTGCCCAATATGCACTGTGTTTCAGCTCGAGTGGCAAATGACAAGCCTTGCCATAAACCAACTAATATGGAGACATTCCAAGCTGTGTTTTGTAAGCGGTGCGATAGGCCCGTAAAGCATCATCCAACTTGAGAGACCAATCCTTGTAAGATGGCCCAATTGTTTTCTCAAGAATTTATTTTAATTCTCTGTTGGCAAGTTCAACCTGTCCATTGGCTTGAAGATGATACGCTGTGGTGACCCGGTGGTGTACTCCATATTTAGTTAATATTGCCATGAATTACCAATTGTAGAAGTGTGAACCTCCATCACTAATGATTACCTTTGGTGTGTCAAAATGAGTAAATATATTTTTCTTGACAAATTTAAGGATCGTTTTAGCATCACCCGCTGGAGTAGATACTGCTTTAACCCATTTGGACATGTGATCAATTGCAACCAAGATATATTGATTGCCAAAAGAAGGAATGAATAGTCCCATAAAGTCAATGCCCAAACATCAAAGAGCTTAACTTCAACGATATTAGTGAACGGCATTTCATGTTTTTTCATAATATTCCCTATACGCTGGCATTGATCGCGCCTCTTGACAAATAAATGAGCGTCCTTAAATAGGGAAAGCCAATAAAAACCAGAGTGAAGTACTTTTGCAGCAGTTTTTTCTCCCCAAAAGTGACCCCCAATGGTAACGAATGACAACTTTGCAATATCTACTCTATCTCACATTTCGGAATGCATCTCCTATATAACTGGTCTGGGCATTGCTTGAACAGATATAGTTCATCCCAGAAATAAAACTTGACGTCATGAAGAAATTTCTTCCTTTGGTGAAAATTCACTTCCGGAGGCAATATACCACTCATTATATAATTCACAAAATCCGCATACCATGGTGGATTGCCTTGAGAAATGGAGAATAGCTTCTCATCAGGGAACACTCTAATTCAATCAATATCTTGAAAATGTTGGTTGCTTTGTAAGCGAGATAGGTGATCAGCTACCTGATCTTTCGCTCCTTTCTGGTCCTTAATTTCAAGGTCGAATTCTTGAAGCAACAAGATCCACCGGATTAAGCAGGGTTTCGTATCTTTCTTTTCAATTAGTTATTTGATTGCTGAATAATTAGTATAAACAATCACCTTGGCCCCAACCAAATATACTCTGAATTTATCAAATGCAAACACCACAGCCAATAACTCTTTCTCTGAGCGGTGTAATTTACTTGCGCCTCATTTAAGGTTTTTTCTTGCATAATAAATTAAATGAAAGACCTTATTTTTCCTCTGTCCCAATACTGTTCCAATTGCAAAGTCCCTAGAATCGCACATTAATTCAAAAGGAAGACTCCAATCAGAAGAAATGATAATAGGCGCTGACACTAGTCTCCTTTTCAACTCTTGGAATGATTGCATACATGTCGTATCAAAGTTGAATGGTGCATCCTTCTCTAATAGAGTGCATAGCGGCTTGGCAATCCTTAAAAAAATCTTTTATAAATCTTCCGTAGAATCCTGCATGCCCCAGAAAACTGCAAATGCCTTTTACTGATGTGGGAGGAGGAAGTCTTTCAATAGCCTCTATTTTTGTCTTGTCTACTTCAATTTCCTATTTGGAAACTCAGTGCTTGAGTACTATACCCTCTTGCACCATGAAATGACATTTTTCCTAGTTAAGAACCAAATTTGTGCGTCCATAAATACTTCCAGAAAGTCTTCGATCATGTAAGTGAAAATGGTCATCATGTAACGCTAGAACGTGGCAGGCATGTTGTATAAGCCAAATGGCATTCGCTTGAATGCAAATGTTCCATATGGACATGTGAAGGTAGTCTTCTCCTGGTCTTTGGGTGCTATCATAATTTGGTAGTAGCCTGAATAACCGTCCAGAAAGTAATAGAATTTTCAACCTGTCAACCTGTCTAGCATCTGATCAATAAATGGGAGTGGAAAGTGATCCTTTCTAGTAGCTTTGTTCAACTTCCAGTAGTCCATACACAATCTCCAGCCGGTAACTGTCCGAGTTGGAATCAATTCGTTGTTCTCATTGGATACTACCGTCATTCCACCCTTCTTTGGAACATACTGCACTGGGCTAACCCAAGAATTGTTGAAGATGGGATAGATAACACCTGCATCAAGACATTTGATAATCTCCTTTTTGACTACTCTTTCATGATAAGATTCAATCTTCTTTTGGCTTCAATAAACGGCCTTGAATTCTCTTCTAACGGAACCTTGTGCATACAGAAAGATGGCTAATACCTTTGATGTCAGCGATGGTCCATCAGATAGCCTTCTTGTGATCTTTGAGCACTCTAAGCAATTTTTCTTCTTGTATAGAATCCAATGCCGTAGAAATGATATCTGGGAGCGATAATTTTGCCCCCAAATAAACATATCTTAGATGGGATGGTCGAGGTTTGAGCTTCAACATTAGAGGCTTCTTAATTGATGACTTTAAGTGTTTGAATGAATCCCGTTTGAACTCTAACAATTAAAACTTTTGCGGATAGCGTGTAAAGATCAGAGATTGCTGCAAATAATGTACCATCTCATTTGATTTTTCATCAGCTTCATTTACTTCTCCGACCAACAATGCTTCTAGAATATCCTTGTGCGAAGTAACTTGGAATTCAGCTTGTATAGCTGAATCCACCATATCGAACATAAAGCACTCCTCTGGATCATTCAAAAATTGCATTGCTTTAAACACGCTAATTGTAACCTTTTCATTCTGCACACGCAACGTAAGCTTACCGGCTTACACATCAATAATCGCTTTGTCAGTAGCGAGGAATGACCGTCCCAAAATGATTAGGACATCTCAGTCCTTTTGATAGTCCAGAATAATGAAGTCTACTGAAAATATAAATTTGTCCACTTTAACAAGCACATCTTTAGTGATACCGTCTGGATATGTCATGGAGCGATCCGCCAACTGAAGCATTACAGTTGTAGGTCGTGCTTCTCTAATGCCAAGTTTTCTGAATATGGATTTTGGCCTTAAGTTGATGCTGGCTCCCAGGTCACAAAGAGCTCTCCCAAAATATTGATTTCTAATTATCATGGAATGGTAAAGCTCTTTGGGTCATTGAGTTTAGTCGACAACTTCCTTTGCACCATAGCACTGCATTCCTTTGTTAACGCCACTATTTCAAATTTTGTTAGTCGTCTTTTCTTTGACAATATATCCTTCATGAATTTGGCATAGCTGAGCATTTGTTCCAAAGCTTTCACAAGAGATATATTAACGTGCAACTGTTTTAATACCTCCAAGAATTACTTTTGAACTGGCCCTCCTTGTTCTTTTCAAATCTTTGAGGAAATGGAGGGAGAGGCCTTTGAATAGTGGCAATTATATCATTTATTTTCTTCTGAGGAGTTTCATTTAATTCCTCCTCCGCTTCTTATGACTGATACAGAGAGGGATCAGCAACTCCAACTACTGCTTCTGGTTGAGTTACTTTAGGCAGTTACCTACCACTCTTTAGAGTGACAGCTTGCATTTGCTCCTTGCCCTTTCCCTTCGGATGTTGTTCAGTGTCACCCGGCAATGTGCCTTGGGGCAACTATTTATAGCTGAGACAAGTTTCCCTATTTGAGCTTTCAGATTTCTGTTTGTGGTGATCTAGGATTGCATGAATTGCATAAACAAATTTTTCAGGTCTGATTTCTTTTCTTCTCGAGGAGGTTGAGTGGGTAGAGTGGGTTGAATTGGTCTTGCTGGCTGTTGCTGCGATGGCTGTTAGAATCCATGTGGATAATTCGGCCTGACTTGATTGCTCCAAGAGAAATTAGAATGATTTCTCATCCTTGATTATAAGTGTTGGCATAAGGATTGGCTTGATTTCTCTGGAAATTGCCCACATAATTAACTGACTCTGGGTTGGAGTCATGTTGATCACAAGGGTGGCCAAATTCCCCACACCATGTATAATATTACGCTAACGACAACAATGATATGGAAGTTCCTACTGCATTAACATTAGCAGACTTCGACAAATTCTGAATTTGCTTGGACAGAGCATCAATATGAGCTTCAATGGATGAGACTATTATTGATCATATGTTTGCTTTAAGAAAGATTAATTTGATTTTGATGATTATCAAATAATTGAAATATCATTAAAAAGGTTCTAATGAATTTGTGTAAGTGTGCTCAGATATTTTTCTCTAATTATGTGTATGAAAATGAAAATGTGAAATTATTTTAGTTTCAAGAGCTCAAGTTCATGAATAGCAAGTTCAGCAAAGTGAAGTCTCAGCCCAAGTCGACTTCACTTGCAACTTGGGTGAAATCTTAATCGAAGTCAACTTCACCTGCAACTTTAAACAAACAGCAAAGTGAAGTCTCAACCCAAGTCGACTTCACTTGCGACTTGGGTGAAGTCTCAACTCAAGTGGACTTCACCTGCAACTTCAAAGGCAAAATTCTAGATAGCAAATAGACAGCAAGTTTTAAAAAAGTGAAGTCACAACCGAAGTCGACTTCACCCATCCCAAGTTAACTCCACTTGCGACTTCAACCTATAACGGTCGGAAATTCGAACGTTGAAACATTAGACACACGTCAATTTCCACTCCAACGGCTAGATCTTTTTCCTCTATAAATATCATTGAAGTATGAGCGTGAATAAGAAGAGAAGAAGGAAAGAAAGAGGAGATGAGCTTACACCTTCCATTATTCAAGAGTGTTGAAATCATTTGAACAACTATTGAAGCTTCAAGTGCTACTACTTCAAGTGTGCTTACAAGATCATCTTCTTCACATGACAAGGAGCTTCTGGAGCTGATTGATTACACATTGTAAAGTGTAAATTCTCTCTTGTCTATTTTCTTTTGTGTTGTTACCTTGGATCGATGTTGGAGACCGAATTCAAGAAGAAGAAAAATAGGGGGTTGGTTTCAATTTGTCTCACTAACAGGTTTTTGCTTGATTTGTTTGAGTTTGTCTCACCAACAAATCAGACTTGGTTGGTTAGAGTTGGTCTCACCAACAAGTGACTATTGTATATGCCCCCTAGAGCTAGAATATAGAAGAGAGCGGGTGCTCTAGATTGTATTAAATATACAATAGTGGAACCCAAGACACAACGGGTATGTGCTTGGAAGAGTGGAGTAGGGAAGGTTGCCCGAACCATTATATATATTGTTATCTCTTGTTTTGTTTGATTGCTTGCATTTTATATTTCATTTGCACCCTCTCATTCTATTTCATAACACGTTTCGACAAGTGGATTAAACTTACAAGGGGTTAAGCTTCTAATTACGAAAAGAATTTTCAATAACCCAATTCACCCCTCTCCTCTTGAGTTTTGCCATAAACTCAGGACCAACAACTGCGTCCAACTGAAGTAGGCCTATACTTTGGCTTCTGTCATAAGGCAATTGATATGTATTGGCTCACATGTTCTCTAGTAGAGCATAAGATTCTCGATAATTTTTCCGCAACAATGATGCATTCGATGAAGAATCTACCATATGACAGGTAGAATCTTGGAGACCATTATAGAATATCTGGATTTGTACCCATGGTTGAATTCCATGGTGAGGACTTTCTGAAGTAAGACCTTGAATCGATTCCAAGATAGAGTCTCTTCTCCATGTTGTTTAAATGAAACTATATCCATTCTGAACTTGGCTAACTTGGCGGAGGAAAATATTTTTCAAGAAATTTCTATACTAAGTCATTCCAAGTACTAACAGAGTTGGGTTGCAATGAGTCCAACCACTCCGATGCTCTGTCCCTCATGGAAAATGGAAAAGTTTTCAACCTCGTAGCTTCATCTGAGACCCCATGCTGTTTGAATGTGTTCATGATTTGCAGAAAATTTTGCAAATGGCGGTGTAGATCTTTTGAAGGAAAACTCCCAAACTGCCCTATGGATTGTAGCATTTGAAAAACGAAGGGCTTGATCTCAAAGTTGTTAGCGTCAATAGGAGGAGGTTGAATACTAGTTTGCACTGCATTTTGTCTCATTGCAATGAGAGCCCAAATAGGCTGGTCCAAATCATCTTGTTGTGGATGATGTGGGACCTCAACCTGTTGGTTCCCCTACTGATTTGCATTAAGATTTTTATCACAACCTCCTGTGTGCTCCATTTGAATATGTTGACTTCTAGCTTCTCTACTCCTGCGACGCTTTCTCAGATATGTTCTCTCTGGTTCAGGATTGAATGTTATAATTTTATCCTTTTCAGCCCTTCCTCGATGCATGCAAAAGTAATGACCCTTGTAAGACCGGCGAGTTGCGTGGAGCGGCCGATACACCGTCGGAACTTCAAACCAATAAGCTTTCCTATCTCTTTTCGTTTTTAATTTTAACTGCCTTGTTTAAGATAGATTTTATTTTTATTTTTATTTTGGACTTAAACATGCTCGGCTAAGCTCTAAATCTAGGGTTTAGGATGTAGCATGCTTACAATGTAGCGTAGTGTGTGGTTATAATTTATTTATGATGGATATTATTGTTAATTTAATATCTTGTGATTTTAATGGATGCACTGTACATGGGCCCATACTTTAGCATGATTTCATATATTAGGTGTTGAAACCGAGAGGTGAAAATCTAATATACGATAATGAAGATATTAAACCTGAAAATTTAATACCATGAGAATAGGCATGATAACCTTGAGGAATTCCATGAATAAGCCACAGAACTTAATCGATTCTAATTAACTTAAATCCCATGAGAATAGGTGGTTAAAAAAATTACAGTACGCCTTGCAGGTTTCGAAAGAATATGCAAGGATAAATTAGGATTTGTTCTCCTTTAACAAACAATATCTGAATTAAATAATTATACCACCCCCTGTTTCAAAAAACGTATGTGAAATCCTAGACCCTAGGTACTCGCATCCCTATTTTCTAATTTTCAATTCTAAATTTTATTTTCTATTTTTTATTTTTCTATTCACTTTATTCTCTTTATATTCGATACAAAGGCGTTTAAAAGAAATGTTTTAAGTTCCGAATTCTCTATGGATCGATATTGTATATACTACAATCTACGACCCATGCACTTTCAGTGAGATTGTAAATAAGTATTTTGGCACTGTTTCCAGAGAATTTGGTGTTACATTAAATTTTATTTTTAGATACTTTCTTTGTTATTTTCTTTCTCTATTGCTTTCTTTTTTATCTATTCTTTTTCTCTTTCTAATTTCTCTTCCTTGTCTATATCTATTCTCTTCTTTTTCTTCCATTTTCCATTCTTATTTGTTTCATCTTTTCTGAACTAGCTAGTTAATTCTTGTATGCACCACATACTCAAAGTTTTGCAAAATAATTAGCTGAAAAACTCTTTACTGTTGAGCCTGAGATTAAGCGTTCTTTTAATAGAAGAGTTCGCGAGTACAAAAAGCAGGAATCATCGCAAGAAACCATGACAGACCACACTAATAAAGTCCCACCATGACAAGAGTAGGAGGAAGGCCAGGCTGAGAACAACGTTCCTCTAAGAAGGATAACTCTCAGCAATTGGAACCGTCCAAACCCTTGAGAATTTCGATCATACATAGTGAAACCAGAAATTGATTCAAGAAACTTTGAACTTAAACCAGGACTTATCCAAATGGTCCAACAAGATCAATTTGTAGGATTACCATCTGAAAACCCCAATGTACACATCACTAAGTTCTTGTAGTTGAGCAACACAATAAATGTCTAAGGAATTCCATGTGAGTTAATCCGTCTCCAACTCTTCCCATTTTCTCTCCATGGTAGGGCTAGTGAGAGATTCTTTTCTATGCCACCCGGCACCTTCAATACATAGGATCAGCTCTCTACTGCCTTCGTGGAGAAATTCATTCCACACACTAAGGTCAGGAAGATCAGGGATGAAATTAATCAGTTCGTCCAAAAAGACGGTGAATACCTTTTTGATGATTGGGAAAGAATAAAAGACTTACAATGCAAGTGTCCACATCACGGCATCCCTCAAGGTGATATCATAGAAAATTTCTTCAACGGACTTGACAAACCAACTTAAAGTGCCATTAATTCAGCTGTCAAAGGTCAATTCATGCGACTTACTGACGAGGAGGCTCTTGAACACCTCCATGATTTGGCTCTTTATGACTCTCAATACGGTGATATTCGAGGACCCTCTCGGTGAGGTAATGTATATGATATCGAATCCATGAATTCTTTTCATGCTAAACTTGACCAGTTATTGCAACAAAAGAAGCAGGAATCCATAGACCAAAGTGCATCTTCTTCTCGACGAATTTTATGTGAGATCTGTGGAGCTTCACACGACATGTCTGAGTGTAGTTTTGTCATCCAGGACACTACAAGTGTGCAAGTTAATCAACTCAACAACCAGTATGACGCTCGCAATTATGGTAACCCTTACTCAAATATTTACAACCCTGGATAGAGAAATCACCCCAATTTCTCTTGGAAAAACCAGTCAAATACCTAAGACTATGCTCAAAATAATAAGCCACCTAGTTTCCTAAGAAAATCTCTCAACTCACCATCATATCAAACTCAAACTGTTTTACCGCACCACCTTCAGCACAATCCTCTAATCGGTTGATTGATAAATTATATGAAAGATTGGACCAAATACAAACTCACATTAATTTGCTTCAAAACCAAATTGCCCAATAAGCCATCACCTGATCCTATAGAGAACAAGGTAAACTCCCTAGCCAGCCTGAAGTAAACCCTAGAGCACAAGTGCAAGTAGTTACCTTACGGAGTGGAAAGCAACTCAAACCACCTCAACCATCTCAAATTGACACTAAAAAGGAGGCCGAATAGGTACAAGAGCAAGAAAAAGAGCCACAACCTGAGCCAGTTGTGGAAAAGTCATACATTCCGCCACCTCCTTATCAACCTCCTCTTCCTTTCCCTCAAAGGTAAAGACAGGCCAAACTTCAAAAGCAATTCAAAAAATTTATTTCAACACTCAAAAACCTATCAATCAGTGTGTCATTCATTAATATAATCTCTCATATGCCAACTTACGTAAAATTCCTAAAAGAGATATTGCACAATAAAAGAAAGCTTGAGGAGCACGGAACCATTGCACTCGCTAAGGAGTGCAGTGTCATCCTGCAAAATAAGCTACCTGAAAAGCTTAAAAATCCCGGGAGTTTCTCCATTCCTTGTGCTTTTGGGAATGTTCAAATTAGCAAGGCACTATGTGATCTCAGAGCTAGTGTAAGTCTGATCCTTCTCTCCATTTGTAAAAAGTTGAACATAGGAGATCCAAAACCCACCTCTATGGCACTCCAACTTGCTGATCGATCAATCAAATTTTCAGTCGGCATTCTTGAAGACATACCTTTAAAAGTCGACAAACTGTTTATTTTCATCGACTTTATAGTCCTTGACATGGAGGAAGGCCATCAAATACTCATCATTTGTAGACGACCATTCCTAGCCACTGCTGGAGCTATCATAGACATCAAGAATAGTCAACTTTCTCTAACAATTGGAGAAGAAAAAGTAGAATTCAACCTCTTCTCAGTCAACGAGTCAACAGACAAAGAAGCAACCTAACTCAGACATACACAATTAAAGGAGAAACTACGAAAAACTTGAATCAAAAAATTGCTAAATCTATGGTAACATCTGAAAGCAGGGGATCAAAACAACAAAAATCTGATGAATAGAAAAGAAAAGTTGACAAACTAATAATAATTCGTTATCCTTCTTGTCGTTCTTTTAAAACTAATTGTAACGGTTCATTGGCAGGAAAAATTATCAAGAAAATATGGAGGTCAATTCAAAGAACGACGAATGTGAGAAAATCTGGAGGCAAGAAAAAAAATCAGGGAAATGCCAAAGTTGGAGTTAGTTAACATAAAATGATCAAACTGTAGTCAAGCTGACGACTTTAAACCAAGCGCTTTTTGGGAGGCAAACCAAACTTTTCCTTTTTCTTTCAGGGGAGTTTTAGTTTTCTTTTTCTTTTAATTTCTTCTTCTTTAGAAATTTTGATACTTTTTTAATTTGGAGCTTTGTTAGTTACTTTTCAAAGCCTACGTGGATAAGAAGCACCATGAGATGAAGAGTTAGTTCAACTCGCAAAAACATGAAAGTCAACATCTCAAACCCCTTAAAACTACTCACTTAATTTTGATTTTTCTTTTTTATTGATTGATTTGCATTGAGGACAATGCTAATTTCAAGCGTGAGGATAAATGCATTGCATTACTTTTCTCTGATTATTTCTTTCACTACCCTAACGATTATAATTTTGGTCATATTTTTATCACATTTTCAAAAAAAATTTGGCAATTCTTGCATAAATTTTGATATTTGAGATCCTACTTTGAACTCTCGTAAGTCTTGTAATCAAACTATACTTTGAATTTCAAAATCTTTAAGTGAGGAAAAGATCTAAATCCTAATGAAATATTAAATTTATTTTTGAACATGTACTTATTAAAAATACTTGGATTTTTGTCCTGAATCACTTGATGAAACTGATATACCTAAGAACCAATTCTATTTTCTTTCAAAACAAGAGTAGTACTCTCTAATTTGTCAAAGGTTGTTTCTAATGTACGCAATTGCCTATTTTGAAAGGTAGTTTTTTCCCATATACTTGAAAAATCTTATTTTGGTTGAAGAATTTTCAAAACTAAAACTCAATTTGACTATTCATGGACATGATTAAGGCATTTTTTTCTTGATGAGCCTATCTTTGAGAGTATAAAAGTTGTTTAGCCTACTGAGCCTGAATTTAATTTTTTTTTAAACCTCAATTTCCAGTTAATTGAACCAATATTGAATTTGAATTATGAGCTGAAAAATATAACGGGAATAAGGTTTGACCTCTTGAATTGTGCAAACAATGAAAATGACTTCGTAGATACCCTGAAATATGGTAAGAGGATTATTTATAAAAAAAGAGAGAATTCCCTAGATACCCTGAAATATGGTGAGGGAAATTATTGTTGGTCCCGAGTTGATGGCAAAATCCAAGAGGGGAGGGGTGAATTGGGTATTTAAAAATTTTATATCTTAAACAGAAACTTAACCCCGGATTAATTCAGTCCCCTTAATGAAGAAACGAAATAGAAAGCAATGTAATGTAAATGGCAGAAATATAAATCAAGTACACAGGATTTTTATAGTGGTTCGGGCAACCTCCCTACTCCACTCTTCCAAGCTCACACTCCTTGTGACTTGGGTTCCACTATTGTATTCTCTCAATACAATTAGAGTCACTGCTCTCTTCTAGATTCCAGCTCTAGGGGGCATCAACAAATCACAGCACAAGTAGGTGATGAGTTACACTCCAATCACACACTACTTTTCTTACACTTGATCTTAGTTCCTCAAACTAAATCAAGTTCAACACATACAAAAGAAACAATAAGAAAACTACACTTTACAGTTGTGTAGAAGCAGTTTGGCGCAGAGAAGAACTTGTTGAATTGGCTTTGAATGATCAGTAGTTGAGCTCTTGTAGTTTGAAGCAAAGTTCTTCCTCTTTGATTGGCTAGATCTCTTTAAAGCTCTTGTAGATGGTAGTTATGCACACTTAATGATTCTCAGCTACTTCCCTCGTCCACAATAACTCCCTTTTATAATTGTGGAGGGAATCCGAACGTTAGAAGGTAGGTGGCGCGCATTTAATGCGCCAACGTTCGAATAAATTTCCGACCGTTGCGACCCAAGTCGCATGCGGAGTCGACTTCGGATGCGACTTCGCCCAAGTCGCAGATGGAGTCGACTTCGGGTGCGACTTCGCCTCTCCGTCGCAACTTCAAGTTCCAGGTCGGGTCGACTTGGGTATCGACTTGACCCAAGTCGCAGGTGAAGTCGACTTCGGGTGCGACTTCACCTCTTCAGGTTCCAAGTCTGAGTCTTGAGTCGACTTTGGCTTTAGACTTCAACTCAAGTCGATCATGGAGTCGACTTGGGTTGCGACTTGGTTTGGTCTTCGCCAATAATGCCTTGATCCTCATTTGATTTTGCTTCTAGCTTGCTTGGCTTTCTTCCTTTAGTCCTTTTAATTGTCAAGTGGCTCCTCATACTTGTAGATCTTGTGATTTATGAAGAGCTTGACCTTGATCCATCTTGGATTTGCTTGAACCTTGTAGAACTTAGGAGAGCTTGAGTCCTTGCATGATATATTCATGCACCTTGCTTGCTTTGGAGTCGTTTGATCTTCATATCTTGAATATATCTTCATTTGGAAACAAGCTTGAAAATTTACCTTGGACTTGATAGACTTGATTTGAATTTGAACTTGAATCATTACCTTGAATCTCAAGAATACTCTTGAAAATGGACTTTGCATATTACTTGGATTTGAGAAAGTCCAAATAGATTCTTGGAATGAGCTTGGGAATGCATCTTTCAAGTCTGAACTTCTCAAGTCGGAGGTGGAGTCGACCTTGTCTGCGACTTTGCCCAAGTCGCACCTGGAGTCGACTTCGCCTGCGACTTCGCCATGTCCATTTCCACATTTCAACGCTGGACACTCTTTGACGTTTGAAGTCGATGATGGAGTCGACTTCGTCTGCGACTTGGCTTCCCAAGTCGCAAGTGGAGTCGACTTGGCCTGCGACTTCACCTGTTTGTTTTCTATTTTGATTTTGCTTTTGAAGTTCTGTTTCAAGTTGATAATGGAGTCGACTTTGGGATCGACTTCACCCTAAGTCGAAGTCCAAGTCGACTTGGGGATCGACTTGACTATTTCAGTTCCTTAAAACATTTGGCAAACTCATTAGTATACTTGATATACTCAAATTAGTCTTTGTTAATCATCAAAACTCATGCTTTGGTCAATTTTGTTTTGTTTTAAACATTGTTTCCAACAATTATTGCCCGACTTGGTTTTAAAAAAACGATGATGAAAGCACTAAGTGTTGGGATAATATTATTTCCTGTTGTAAAATGAAACTCAAATCATGTTGAGATAATTCAATTTTTGAAAATTTTTAAAATTTTATTTTTTGTGCTAAACTTAACCGTTGTCCTGCCAAGTCCTTATGATTCTATGAATTAGCTGATTGAGTTGGTAGAGGAAATTTGGATGCAAAATTTGATAAGATGTATATTAGGTAATTTGAATGATATTTTTCAGCATTACTACTATTACTTGAATTGTTGAATATGTGTATTGAATAACCAGATAAAATGGGAGAATACATGATAATTAAAAGTTTACCATGTGAGTTTTTAAACTCTTAATTATTGAAAGCAGAGTAAGTGGAAGTGTGTACAGTATTAGTCAAGTGAGAAGAGATAAGTGAGAAGAGATTGTTGACTGAGATTTTCAAAGAGTGTCATGTTTCAAAAATTTTAGTTTAATACTCTCCCTGGTTTTGATGGTTCGCTAAACATTTATTTTCACTTTTTACTCAACGTTTTGAAATTTCACAATCTATTCTTGAACCTTTTTGTATTTGCTTGAAGACAAGCAAAAGTTCAAGTATGGGGATATTTGATAATTAGAAATTAATAATATATTTGGGTGTTTTATACTATTTTGGTGGGTAAATATTTGAGTTTAATGTGAAATTTAATTTAAAATGTGTATTTGCAACAATCGGGCATTAAATATTAATTTCTCATGATTTAAATAATTTTTATATTTTTTTAGCTTAAAATTATATTTTTGTTTGTTGCTATTAAATAGATTACGTTTGATATGAATCATTGCAATAATTGAGCTTTAAATAATTTTAATACGTTGACCACTTGTTCAGATGAATTAATAATTTAAATATTTTTTATGCAGGATAACTAATAAATTTCAGATGTGGGGCCCACCAGAAAATCAGCAGCATCTAAACCATCCAGAAATTAATTCAACTCAACCAGCCAGATGATTGTTAAATTAATAATATATTTATTTAACAAGGTCCAGGCGTGGGGCCCACCAATCAGTTGACCGTCCAGCAGATTTTCCACAAAATCCAAGCCATGCAGTTAGATCAAGCACCGCCTAATATTAACCATTCATTCAAAGCACCGCCTAATCTTAACCATCCAAATATCTAGCTGTCCAATATAGTTGCGGGGCCCGCCAGATTTAAGCAAAGCCAACACGTGAAGCATCCAGACCGTCCAAGCAATTAGCAACTGCCTGGATTTTTAATGCAGCATCGTCCATCATCCAAGCAGGTCAAGCAGTCCATATTTCAGTACACCAAAAATCTTCCATCTGCAGCAGCAAATCTTGCCGTCCAGCATAGTTAATTTCCAGCCGCTCATCTGATCATGTCCAGAAAATCCAGAGAAATCACGTGATCAGCAAATGTGCAATTCTAGCCGTCGATTTTTTGCCATCAGATCATGCCCAAAGTATCATGTCAAGAAATTCAGCCATTCAAACAGTTAAACTATCCAGGCCATCTAGAAATTCAGATCTCAGCCGTCTAAATTTCTCCAAATCCAACATGTAGCTGAATTACGCAATAAGCACCGCAATTAATCCATGACTCTTAAGTTTCCAGCTGCCCACAACGGTCTTCCAGCACGTTCAGAAAAGCAGCGTCTAAATTCATCCCAGCCGTTTATTCCAATCACATGCGCAATTGCAATCCCAGTATAATTCAACTTACGTAGGACAAAGCTAGAGGCGCATCTCGCAAATCGCATGAACTGCCTACTATAAGTAGAGGAGCATGCCCAGGAAGAGAGGTCGGAGAATTTTAGAAAAGCAGCGTCTAAATTCATCCAAGCCAACCAACCGAGGCTAGCTCGGTTGGTCGCTGTCAGTGGCGCAAATGTGCGCGGGCAGCGGGTGGAGCTTCGAATCGCGCTCAGACTTCGGGCGGAAAAATATACGTGGGAGCAAAAAGTGGTCTCCCGGATGGATGGAGTGTGGGAGCAAGTGGTCTCCCGGGTGGTTGTTGGAAGCTGTGTCTTCCTTATTCTTTCGTGGAGCTGTGTCTCCAGATTTCTTTGGGAATATGTGTCCCTTATATTTGTAAGAATGTCTCAGATCTTCAAGTATAATATGTATTGAGATATATGTAATTGTACCAATCAAAAAAAAATTTTCATCCAAGCCGTTTATTCCAAGCACATGCCCAATTGTAATCCCAGTATAATTCAACTTACGTAGCACAAAGCTAGAGGTGCATTTCGCAAATCGCATTAACTGCCTACTATAAGTAGATGAGCATGCCTAGGAAGAGAGGCCGGAGAATTTCTCAAGCAAAAAATTCTAAGGAGAATTCACACAGCAGATTTGAGGAGAAAATAGAGAGAGAGAAGAGAAGTGAAGAGCACCAGGCAAGAGGCAAATTGGCGAGTTGCGTGGAACAACTGACACATCATTGGGGCTTCAAACCAGTAAGCTTTCCTATCTCTTTTTCTTTTTAATTTTAATTGTCATATTTAAGACGGATTTGAATTTTAATTTTCTTTTGGACTTAAACATGCTTGGCTAAGCCCTAAATCTAGGATTTAGGATGTTACATGCATACAATGTAGCATGATGTATGGTTATAATTTATTTATTATAGATATTGTTATTAATTTAATATCTTGTGATTTTAATACTTGCTTTGTACATAGGCCCGTACTTTGGCATGATTCCATATATTAGGTGATGAAACCGAGAGGTAAAAATCTAATATGCGATAATTAAGATATTAAACTTAGAAATCTAAGACCATGAGAATAGGCATAATGACCTTAAGGAAGTCCATGAATAAGCCATAGAACTTAATGGATTCTAATTAACTTAATCCCATGAGAATAGGTGGTTAAGAAAATTAGGGTATGCCTTCCAGGTTTTAAAAGAAGGTTCAAGGATAAATTAAGATTTATTCTCCTTTAACAAACAATATTCGAATTGAGTAATTATACAACTACCTATTTCAAAAAACGCATATGAAACCCTAGACCCTAGGTACTTGCATCCTTACTTTCTAATTTTTAATTCTAAATTCTATTTTCTATTTTTTATTTTTTTATCCACTTTATTCTCTTTATGTTCGATACAAAGATGTTTAAAAGCAACGTTCTAAGTCCCAAATTCCATATGGATCGATATTTTATATACTATAATCTACGACTCATGCACTTGCGGTAAAATTGCGAACAATGGTGTGAAATTCTCATGCTTGATTCACACTGTCAAATTCTTAGCCAATCTTTGGTTTCACTTTCTCAACTATGATGGAGCATAATCAATGCTAAGAAGTGAATTAACAGTTCGAATTGCCTTAATCATCAAGGAGGACCCCACAAGAGACTTGAGGAACCCATTGGGCCCCGTCACCACTACAAATCCACAACACCTCCTCAAATCTGGGAAACTAACAAAGATGTCTATGAAGCTACTTTAAGAAATCCACAGAACTTGTAAAATCTACTAAACCTATAGAACCTGTTGAACCTAAAATTCACATAACCTGCCTACTACAACTGAAATCTATGAATCTATCTCCAAAATCTGGTGAACCTAAAATTTGTGGAACTTATCTCCCTAATTTGCTGAACCTAAAATCCCCAGAACTTATCTCCAAAATTTGCTAAACTTGAAATCTATGGAACATATCTCCAAATTTTGGTAAACCTAAAATCTATGAAACCTATCTACCGAACCTCAAATCCATGGAATCCCTCATTCAAAGGCTTATAAATAAGCCTTCCTAGGCACTCACACATCACAACCATAATATCAACACATCCAAAGCCTCTCCTTTGCTCTTCCTTAGCTCTCTTGAGCTTCTCTCATTCCAAAACCCTTCAAGAAGTTCATTTTAATCTTCCTACTTGAATCAAAAGGTAGAAAATTCCACTACTCTGTAGGGAAGGTAGTCTATGGGAGATGATTTAAAGTGTGTGGGTTAAGTATTTCCTCTTTTTTTCAGAAATCCTATCCACCAATCATATGATTTAAGTTTTTATGATGCTTGACTTAAGTTAAAATGCTATCCAACTTCAAGTCATAAATTAGTCTGACTTGAATTTTTAAGTTATCCAACTTAAGTTGTTATAATACTTGACTTAAATCATCATGCTCACCCAACCTAAGCCCTTAAACTCTCCAAATAAAGTAGTTATCTTGCTTAAATAAGCCATCATGTAGTTCGATCACAATCGTCAATCTCACCTAATTTGAATGATCTAAGTAATCAGATTTTAATGGATCTACATGATAGATCATATTCTTATTTTAGTAAGGGGTCTATATAGCAGACTATATACCTTTATTGGCACTTTGCTCTCATATTGGAGCACATATGATCTGCAAAATTCATCAATTGATAACAACCTATGGTGTGTAGAATCCAAAAGAAGGTGAAGTCACTTCCTAACTATGAGAAAATTTACAAATATGCTGCTAGGAATAAATGATGTTTTGACATGTTGGGTTACATGAGACATGTTCATGAGCATATTAAACACAAGTACAAGTTGTGGCATTGGCATGTTTATGTAGTGGCACCACCTGTTTATGATATGCTTATTGGATATTTGATTTAGAGATATATAATTGATGCACTGTTTGAGGCATTATGACTATCTTCCATCTCATAAAGTAAGTACGAAGTTCGACCTGCCCACTCAGGTCGTGGAGATCAACGGGGCAGTGCCCCTGAAGAAAATTTTAATTTACTAAGTTATATATGTGGAAAAAGTAAGATGTGTTGAGTTAAAGTGTTTTGATAATAGACAAGTTAAGAATTTAATGCTTGAAATGTGTTGCTTGTATTTGATTCATGATGAATGGTTGTAACAAGTTAGCATTGAATTGTGTTATGAATCTATCAAGGTTTTGCTTTAAAACTTCAGCAGTTTTGGTTTGCAACTTCAACTGTTTTGGTTTGAAACTTCAACAGTTTTTGGGTTGAAACTTTAACAGTTTGCTTAGCAAGATAAATGGATAAGTGATTAGATGATAACGTGGCTAGTTTGAAAAGTTGTCCTGGCTTGTTACAGGTTGTTGAGAAAAATACGATTGGTTGCGGATTTGGTAGAGAAAATCTCTCTTGGCGGTTTCTGTTTGTTAAGTTGTTACAGGTTGTTGAGAAAAATCCGATTGGTTGCGGATTTGGTGGAGAAAATCTCTCTTGGCAATTGGAAGTTAAAAGTTATGAATAGACAATGAATTTCAACTGGAAAGTTAATTTAGAGAGAACATTTTCAAAAGTGCAGATCTGTCTCAATGCATTCTCTGTGATCCTCTGTCCATCTGTCAGAAGCAACATATTGAATATCGTCGTGACCATCCTACTAAAAGCTTCATCTCCGTGCTTCTGTACAATTAAATTGGTTGTAAGCTTTATTTCATTTTTATTTATTTTACCTTGAATTAGAGGCTGTCTAATTCAAGAGGAAAGCTTTCATTGTCATTTGTGGAAAGCTTCACGTGCCACCTTGAGCCGTTTGTGTAATCCAGAAGAGGATTGAGATCGTACCACTGTAACTTGAGTTCTAAGTTGACTAGTAGAAACCCAAGTCAAGGCGTTGACTTGGAGAGTGGAGTAGGTGTGTTAACCGAACCACTATAATTTGCAGTGTCTTCTTTCGATTATTTTTGTGGTGTGTGAAATTTATCCTGTTCCTTCTTAGATCACTCTTTGTGCTATTATTCCTTTCTTTTATCAATTTCATACAGGCCTAACAATTGGTATCAGAACAGTCTTTGAACTACTCCAAAGGGATCATGACAACTGAGAAGAAAGTGGGGATTGGATATGGTGAAGGTCATTCCATAACCAGACCACCATATTTTGATGGCACAAATTATGGATATTGGAAACACAGAATGCAGATCTTTATCATGGGTCAAGATTTAAAACTTTAAAATGTTGTTCATAAAGGTGTTATTTTACCTAAAGATGATATAATTGAACCTAATGAATAACAAAATGAACAAGTACATTTAAATGCCAGAGCTCTAAATGTTTTATATTGTGCACTTTGCCCATCTGAATTTAATAGGGTATCTACTTGTGCCACGGCCAAAGAGGTTTGGGATACACTCATGGTAACACATGAGGGTATTTCTCAAGTTAAGGAGTCCAAGATAAATATGTTGATGCATGACTATGAACTTTTTATGGTGTAATCTAATGAATCTATTACTGAGATATTTCGCAGATTCACCAACATAATTAATGCCTTGAAAGCACTTAGTAAGTCTATTGAGGCAAAGGAACAGGTAAAGAAGATATTAAGATCACTTCCTTCTTCTTGGACTGCAAAGGTTACATCCATAGAGGAGGCCAAGGATTTAACAACCATGTCTATTGATCAATTAATAGGCTCTCTTATGACACATGAGATCATTATGAAGAAAAATGATGATAATGATCCAAAAGGTAAGAAGATAATTGGTCTCAAAGTTTCCTCTTATCATTCTGATGATAATGCAGATGATGAAGATGAAGATATTGCTATGTTGACAAAAAAGATAAGACGGTTCATCACTCGAAATCGAGAAAATAACAACAACAACAACAACAACAGGAATGCAGTCGCTAGAAGGATACAACGACGACCTGAAAGGAAAGAAGAACAGAAGGACCAGAGGAACGATTTTGAGAAAAGAGAATGAGACAAAATAAAGTGTTATAACTGTCAAGGTTTTGGACACCTTAAGAATGCATGTCCATCTCCTGTTGAAAAGAAAGATTTCAACAAAAGAAAAAATCAAAGCTATGGGGCACGGTGTGATAGTGATACTTCACTATCAGTCACTTCAGGATCTGATGATGATCAAGCGAATCTTGCATCACATTTAGGATTTATGGCAGATAACAAAGATGAATCTGAACATTCTGAGGTAAGTTATATAGTTGATCAATTAGAACAAGAATATGTTGAACTAGTTAGAGAATTCACTACTTTGTCAGATAAATATATAAAATTAAAAATTGATCTCAGATGTGAAAAAGAAAAAAATATGAATTTGCAAATGAAAATAAAATCTCTTGCTGAGGAAAATGAAAATTTGAAAAATCAAATAAAAGAAAAAAAAGTAAATAATCTAAAGTCCGATAAAAAATTTAGAAATCAAAATGGAATTTGCAATTTTTGTTTTAAATTTGGACATTTTTCATATATTTGCCCAGTTAGAAAACTGCAAACGTTTGGAGCAAAATTGGTTTGAAAACCTAAAATACATAATATTGATACTAACCAGTTTGGACCCATGAAACGGGTACCAAATATTGTAAAGTTTTTTTTGTTTTGTTTTGCAGGAATGCATGAAGTCAACTTGCCAAATAAGATGGTATATGGATAGTGGTTGTTCACATCGTATGACCGAAAATAAAAATGCATTCAAGTGCTTAGAAATGCAAAATAAAGCAAAGCATACCGAGTCTATAATAAGTGAACTTGCACAGTTGAAGAGTCAATACATGTCACCTTTGATGAATCTAACACCAGGCCGAGAAAGTTTATTTTTTCAGATGAAGAAGAAAACATTCTTGACATACAAAAAACATCTGGAGATAAAGAAATGGTAAGTGCAGGTAATGTTCTTAGAAAACTTCTAAATCTGCGAATACATAAGAATCATCCACTTAATCAGGTTATTGGCGATGTTTATGACAAAGTCAAAACTCAAAATTTGCTTCAAAATGTCTTGGGTCATTATGCTTTTATTTCTCACATTGAACCTAGAAAGGTTGATAAAGCAATATCTGATGAAAATTGGATAATTTCTATGCAAGAAGAACTGGATCAATTTAAAAGAAATAATGTGTGGACACTGGTGCCTAAACCTGATGATCATCCAGTTATTGGTACAAAATGGATTTTTAGAAACAAATTTGTCGAGTTTGGGATCAGGTTACTCTCAAGAAGAGGGTATTAATTTTGATGAGACTTTTGCACCTATAGCTAGACTTGAAGCCATTAAAATGTTACTTGTCTTTGCATCATTCAGAAAGTTTAAAATTTTTCAAATGGATATAAAAAGTGCATTCTTGAATGGTTTGATAAATGAAGAAGTTTATGTCAAACAACCACCAGGTTTTGAAGACCATGAACACCCTGATTATGTGTTCAAACTATCAAAAGCTCTCTATGGATTAAGACAAGCTCTAAGAGCTTGGTTTGATAGACTTAGTGGGTTTTTGATAGAGAAAAAATTCAAAAGAGGCAAGATTGATACTATTTTATTTATCAAAAATATTCACAAAGACATTTTGATTGTACATATTTATGTGGACGATATAATTTTTAGGTCTACTAATGAGTTGTATTGCAAGGATTTTGAAAAATTGATGCAGAGTGAGTTCGAAATGAGCATGATGGATGAGCTTACCTTCTTTATGGGACTTCAAGTAAAATAGACAAAAGAAGGTATTTTTATCTCTCAAACAAAATATGTCAAGGAAATGTTGAAAAAGTTTAAAATGAAAAATGTAAAGCATATGTCAACCCCCATGAGTGCAAGCATAAAAATGGACAAGGATGATTTAGGTAAGCCAGTAAATCAAAAGTTATATAGGAGCATGATCGGTTCACTTTCGTATTTAACTGCCAGTCGACCTGATATTTTCTTTAGTGTTTGTATGTGTGCACGTTTTCAGTCAAATCCAAAGGAATCACACATGAGTGCTGTTAAACGTATATTTAAATACCTTGTTGATTCACCCACCTTGGGCATTTGGTATCTTAGAGAGTCCACTTTTACCTTAGTTAGATATTCAGATGCAGATTTTACAGGTTATAAAGTGGATAGAAAAAGTACAAGTGGTACTTGTCAATTTCGGGGTGGTATGATTATATCATGGTACTCTAGAAAACAAAGCTCAGTTGCATTATCAACTGCAGAGACTGAACAATTGCATGTGCTAGTTGTTGTGCACAAATTTTGTGGATGAAACAACAATTGTGTGATTATGGATTGTCATATATAAATGTTCCCATTAGATGTGATAACACAAGTGCAATAAATTTATCTAAAAATCCTGTACAACATTCGCGCACTAAACATATTAAGGTAAGACATCATTTCTTAAGAGATCATGTATCACGAAACGAAATTTCTATTAAA
Source organism: Annona cherimola (assembly GCA_030490835.1). NCBI lineage: Eukaryota > Viridiplantae > Streptophyta > Magnoliopsida > Magnoliales > Annonaceae > Annona > Annona cherimola. The sequence goes on along the minus strand of CM059973.1, from coordinate 18,459,287 downwards.
TTTATTCCCACGGAAGATCAACTGGTAGATATTTTTACAAAACCACTTCCCTCTGAAAAATTTCTTCACATAAGAAGAGAATTGTGTGTAATCGATCCTTTTTCAGAACACATGCATTTATGTAAATATTATATCAAGTGGTTGATAACTTTAAAATTATATATTTATCTGCCAATTTTAGTTTTATTTTTAAATAAATTTTTTTTAATAAAGAGTTTTTTTAAAAAAAATTAAAATGTAAAAAAAAACTCAGCAAAAAAAACTGTTTAAATAAAATTGTTTAATAAGATCAACCGTTTAATCAAAATGTTAAAAAAACTATTTAAAAAATAATAATAAAAAGCTAGCCAGAAAAATGAACGACAAATGCCGTTCAAAGCAAAAAAAAAAAAAATTATATGTCAAATTGTTTTAATAATTTTTTATTACAAAAAAAAAAAAAGAAAAACAAAAAAGAAAACCAAAACAAAAAAAACAATAATAATAATAATAAACCAAAAGCTAAAACACACCAAATCACGGTTTTTTTAAAAATATATATATATAATAAATAAATAAATAAAATCCCAAAACCATCACACATCAATAGCAACGGTTTAAAACAAAAAAAAAAAAACAACGGTGAAAGGAAGGCTTTCACCAGGAAGCCTTCAATCAAAAACAAAAAAAAAAACGAAAGGAGAACAACCGTGTTACGGAACTCATTTAAAAAAAACGAACTAAAGGAAAACCGTAAAAGTAAAGTGCTTGAGTCAACCTGTACTTGGAATTTTATTTTGGCAAGGATGCTCCAACCTGCGCACGACCCCTTTTTGAGTTTCTTTGAAACTCCATCACTTCCTGCCTCTTTTGCTCTTCTCTACCGCAGCCATATAAAGCTACATAGCCCTAAAATTCTCATCCCCTTTTTATGGAACTCCTCTAGCCTTCACAATCCGGGTATTTTGATTTTTGAAAATTAAATTCCTAACCTCCCAACCAAGTTTCAAAAAATTTTGTTTCTTATCTTTGTCTCTCTCTTTCCACCGTTTGCTCCATTCCACCAAAAAAAATCTCACAAATCCATTCAATTCCATTCTGTATTCACTGTGATGGCTCGGAAAGGTGGCACACATGCTGGGAAAAAGCACTCTTATAAGGAAAAAGGTAAGCGAAAGGCGGATTCAACACCCTCGGATCCTCCATCCACTCGTCGACGTCAAAGTTTCGGCATCCACATCAATGAGAACACAAACCCTTCTCCAAAAGTTTCACATTTTCGCCACCCGTCTGATGAAGATACTTATGTGGGTAAATTTTCACATCGAATATTTACCAAAGGTAAAATGGTGGATTTTTTATTTTTTGGTAAAGAGCTATTTGGATTTGTGCATTGGTTGAAAGAATATGGACTTCTTGAATTTCTAAAGAAAGACTTTCATATCTATTCGGATCTTGTGAAACACTTTTATTTCAACTTAACACTAAAAGGCACTACTTATACATCCTTTTTTAGAGGAATTGAAGTTAGTTTCACAGAACAAGAGTTTGCTCGGTTTATGCTTTTACCAACTCATGTCACTGGTTCATTTGAAGACATTGATTTTGAGGAGGTTATCTTCTATTTTACACAGAGAATCGTTAAGTCAGCAACAATGCAATTTTACAAACAAGGAATTTTCCAAATTGGATTATAAATTGCTACATTTGGTTTTGCACATTATTTTCTGCCTAAAGGAGGAGGATATGATATTGTTACACTTGATGATTTGGAATTAATGTGGGCAATTGTGAAAAACAAGCCTTATAACATTGATAGTGTGATGTTATCTTATATGCTGTCACAGAAAAAGAGAGCAAATGGAAGTTTGCCCTATGCTATGTATTTAACAAGACTATTTCAGAATTTCAACATTGATTTGAGAAGAGAAGCACCTATCAAACCAACAAGCTATGATGTGATAAATGGATCTGTTGGGTCCCGAATAGATGGCAAAACCCAAGAGGGGAGGGGTGAATTGGGTTCTTAAAAATTTCTTTGGTAACTTAAAAACTTAACCCCTTGTAGAATTAATCCCCTTGAATGAAGAAACTGAATGGAAAGCAAAGTAATAAAGAGAGCAGAAATAAAAGCAAGTAGACAAGGATTTTATAGTGGTTCGGGCAACCTCCCTACTCCACTCTTCCAAGCTCACACTCCTTGTGACTTGGGTTCCACTATTGTATTCCGCGAATACAACTAGAGTCACCGCTCTCTTCTAGATTCAAAGCTCTAGGGGGCATATACAACTAGAGCCTCTTGCTCTCTTCTAGATTCTAGCTCTAGGGGGCATATAACACTTAGCACAAGTAGGTGATGAGTCACACTCCAATCACACACTACTTTGCTACCACTTGATCTTAGCTACGCAAGCTAAATCAAGTTCAACACAAACAAATAAACAAAGAAAGAAATCTACACTTTACAGATGTGTAGCAACACTTTAGCGCAGAGAAGAACTTGAAGAATAGGCTTTGAAGATTCAGACGATGAGCTTTTTGCAGTTTGAAGCAGAGTTCTTCTTCTTTGAGTGGCTTGATCTCTTTAGAGCTCTTGAATGTAGTAGTTAAGCACACTTAATGATTCTCAGCTACTTCCCTCGTTCATCATGAATGCTATTTATAATTTTGGAGGGAATCCGAACGTTAGAAGGTAGGTGGCGCGCATTTAATGCGCCAACGTTCGAATTAATTCCGACCGTTGCGACCCAAGTCGCAGGTGGAGTCGACTTCGGGTGCGACTTCGCCCAAGTCGCAGATGGAGTCGACTTCGGGTGCGACTTCGCTTCTCCGTCGCAACTTCAAGTTCCAGTCAGGGTCGACTTGGGTTCACGACTTGACCCAAGTCGCAGGTGGAGTCGACTTCGTGTGCGACTTCACCTCGTCAGTTGATTTTCTGAACTTGAATAATTTCGAGATGCTTAAGCTTTCTTCCTTCAGTCCTTTTGATTCTGGAATGGCTCCTCCTGCTTATAGATCTTGTGAACTTTGAAGAACTTGACTTTGATTCTTCCTGGATTAGCTTGAACCTTGTGAATCTTTGAAGGAATTGAGTCTTGCTTGGAATTTGAAACACTTGAGTTGATAATGAGCTTGTTTTCTGAAAAAATAGCTTCTGCCCGATCGAAGTCGATGTCGGAGTCGACTTCGGCTGCGACTTCACCTCAAGTCGCATGTGGAGTCGACTTGGGGTGCGACTTCGGCATTCTGCTGTTTCGAATTCAACTCTGGAAGGTTTTGCCCAACTGAAGTCGATGGTGAGGTCGACTTCGTTTGCGACTTGGCTGCCCAAGTCGCAGGTGGAGTCGACTTGGCCTGCGACTTCACCTTCCCTTCTTCCGTTTTCAGCTCTGGACGTTCTGCATGTTTGAAGTCGATCTTGGAGTCGACTTGGGGATCGACTTGGCCTTCCTAACTTGATTTTCTTCAAATGTATATTCCTTAAGACATTTCACAAACTTGTTAGTAGCCAAGACTTTCTCAAATTGATTTGTTAATCATCAAAACATAGATTTAGCTAGTTTTCCTCATGTTTCCAACAATCTCCCCCTTTTTGATGATTGACAAAACCGATTTGAGTGGATACCTTTCATTTAAATAAATATGCTCATATTGCATTATGCAAACATTCAAAGCATTCATTTGAGCATATACATATCCTACTCTTCTCTTCTTACATCTCTCTCCCCTTTAATCATCTCTCTCCCTTTTAAATCATAAAGACTTATGCTCAATTTTTCAACTCAAATACTCTTCTTCTCCTTAAATCTCTCTCCCCCTTTTTGTCAATATATCAAAAAGATTAGAGGGTAAAGAAAAAGATAGGTGGGATTGCTCCCCCTAAACAGGTGCTCCCCCTAAGTTTATGCTTTAAGTGAGTTCAAGCATTCCCATGTCATTTCTAATCTTATAAAATGCTTCTTTTGCTAGGGGCTTAGTGAATATATCTGCAACTTGATCCTCTGTTCTTACATATACCAAACATATGTCATGATTTTCTACATGTTCTCTAATGAAATGATGTCTAAGGTCTATATGTTTGGTCCTAGAATGCAAGACTGGATTCTTGGTTAGACATATGGCACTTGTATTATCACATTTGATAGGTATATCTTTGAAATCCATGCCATAGTCCCTAAGTTGCTGTTTCATCCAAAGTAATTGGGCACAACAGCTCCCGGCGGCAATATATTCGGCTTCCGCCGTAGATAGAGCAACACTAGTTTGTTTTCTTGAAAACCATGAAACCAACATGCTTCCAAGAAACTGACATGTTCCACTAGTGCTTTTTCTATCTACTTTGTAACCAGCAAAATCCGCATCCGAGTAGCCGATTAGATCAAAATTAGAGCCCTTTGGATACCATAGTCCTAAATTTGTAGTGTCTACTAGATATCTAAAAATTCTTTTCACAGCTACCAAGTGTGATTCTTTTGGGCATGATTGAAATCTAGAGCACATACACACACTAAACAAGATATCAGGCCTAGAAGCAGTTAAATACAACAAAGATCCTATCATGCTTCTATACAATTTTAAATCAACTACTTTGCCCTTCTCATCTTTGTCAAGCTTGATTGTAGAGCTCATGGGCGTGTTTGCTCTTTTGCTATTCTCCATGCCAAACTTCTTTAGCATTTCCTTGATATATTTGGACTGGTTAATGAAAATTCCTTCATTTAATTGCTTGATTTGCAGTCCAAGGAAGAAGTTTAGCTCTCCCATCATGCTCATCTCAAACTCTTTCTGCATAAGCTCAGAAAATTCTTGGCAAAGAGTTTCATTAGTAGCACCAAAAATAATATCATCTACATAAATCTGAATGATCAATATATCCTTTCCATTGTACTTGATAAACAAAGTGGTGTCAACATTTCCTTTTTGAAAATCATGATCAATCAGAAATTTGCTTAGTCTATCATACCAAGCTCTTGGAGCTTGTTTCAATCCATATAATGCTTTGGTCAACTTGTACACAAATTTTGATTGATCTTTCTTCTCAAATCCAGGTGGTTGCTCAACATACACCTCTTCATTTATATAGCCATTCAGAAATGCACTTTTGACATCCATTTGAAACAATTTAAAGTTCATGTGAGATGCAAAAGCTAGTAAGATGCGAATTGCTTCCAATCTAGCAACCGGGGCATAGGATTCTTCAAAATCTATTCCTTCTTCTTGTGAGTATCCTTTTGCCACAAGTCTAGCTTTGTTCCTCACTACAAGTCCACTTTCATCTAATTTGTTCCTAAAGACCCACTTGGTGCCAATAACAATACAGTCATTTGGTCTAGGAACAAGGTGCCAAACTTGATTTCTTTCAAATTGATTTAGCTCTTCTTGCATTGCTATAATCCAGTTTTCATCATCAAGAGCTTGTTCAATATTAGAAGGTTCAATCTTGGATACAAAAGCATATTGTCCACACACATTTTGCTTTGACCTTCTAGTTTTTACACCTTCATACACATTTCCTATAACTTGCTCAATTGGATGTGCATGATTGAATTTTAAATTAGTTGGAGGTTTATAGGAATTGTTACCTTCACTAACCCTTTCCTCCATGGAGTCTTCTTGCTTTTCCATATGCAGTTTTTCAAGATCATTTGCTATATCATCTGCATCACTTAAATCATCTTTTCTTTTAAAGCATGGGTTAGTTTCATCAAACACAACATGTATGGATTCTTCTACAACTTGGTTTTGTTTATTGAATACTCTATATGCTTTGCTATTTGATGAATAACCAAGGAATATTGCTTCATCACTTTTAGCATCAAGTTTTCCCAAGTTGGTTTTTCCATTGTTCAGAACATAACATGTGCATCCAAAGGCATGAAAATAAGATATGTTTGGTTTCCTTCCCTTCCATAGCTCATATGGGGTCTTTTTCAAGATTGCTCTAATGGTAACTCGATTCAATACATGACAGGCTGTACTTACAGCTTCACCCCAAAACTTCTTAGATAATTTGCTCTCATTTAGCATAGTTCTAGCCATCTCTTGTATAGTTCTATTTTTCCTCTCCACTACTCCATTTTGTTGTGGAGTCCTTGGTGCAGAAAATGTGTGATGAATTCCTTTTTCATTACATAATTCTATGAATCGTTTGTTCTCAAATTCACCACCATGGTCACTTCTTATAGTCATAATAGTACTTTGTTTTTCATTTTCCACCAAGTTTACAAACGTTGCAAACATAGAGAAGGCTTCATCTTTGCTAGCTAAAAGAATTATCCATGTGAATCTTGAAAAGTCATCAACAATTACAAATACATATTTCTTTCCACCAATGGTTAAGATGTCGGATGGCCCATATAGATCCATGTGTAGCAATTCAAGTGGCCTAGTGGTGGAAATCTCCTTTTTGGTAGAGAAAGGCATCTTTGGTTGTTTAGATAATTGACATGCCTTACATATTTTGTCTTTGTCATATTTCAACTTAGGCAAGCCTTCTACCAAACTCTTTTTCCATAGGGTTTTTATATTTCTCATGTTTATGTGTCCAAGCCTTTTATGCCAAACCCATGGATCATTATCAATGGCCATTAGACATTGACCATCTAGTTCATCAAGTGAAACCAAATATATATTTCCATGTCTTCTTCCACTAAACATGATATGCTCACCATCAAATACATTGCATACAGATGATTCAAACACAACCTTATATCCTTTATCACATAATTGGCTAATGCTCATTAAGTTATGCTTGAGTCCTTCAACAAACAAAACATCCTCCATGCATGCATTTGAACTACTACAAATATTTCCTTTACCTTTGATTTTACCTTTTTCATTATTTCCAAAGGCAACAGTTCCGTCGTTGCAAGGCTTAAGTTTGTGAAACAAATTTCTTTCTCCAGTCATGTGCCTTGAACAACCGCTATCCATGAACCATACATTATTTGCCTTTGCTTTTAAACAAATCTGAAAAGTAAACAAATAATCCTTATCTCTTTGGTACCCATTTTATGGGTCCATTTGGGTTAGTAACATTATTCAACCTTTGTTGCTCCAACTTAGAAAGTTCAAATCTTGTGTTCTTTGGAACCCAAACTAGTTTTGCACCATAATCAAATAATCTCTTAAAGTTACACTTGTAAACTTTATGACCCATTTTGTTGCAAAAGTTGCAAGCCATTGGTAATCTAGGAGTAGGCCTCCAAGTATATTTTGGTTCAAATGTTGGTCTTTTAGTCCACATAACATTTCTCCTTTGTGGCTTGTATATAGGTGCAATTTTGGTTTGATATTTCCCAAGTGTAGGCACATTTGATTTGCCACTTTCTTCTTGCTCAAATGTATTGTATCCAAGACCTCTTTTATCCTTTTGTGAGGTCATGTTCAGAAACATCTTTACACTTTCTCCTGGATTAGAGAACTTTACTAATGATTCATTTAAGGATTTGTTCTCCTTTTTCAGTTTCTCTACTTCTTTCAACAAAGATTCATTTTCTTCTTTCAGTTTTGTTGATTTTTCAGCTAGTTTTCCATTTTCAATAATAACAAAGTTACATTGTTGTCTCTTTAATGTCAACTTGTTTCCTAGCTTTTTGATCTCCTCATATAATGAATCATATGCAAGTTGTAGTTCTTCTAATTCAGCACATTTGAGGCAATTATGAAAAGAAGAATAACTTGATTGAGAATAGCAAGGTTTGGAAGTTACCTCATCATTGCTTGTACATTTGGTTGAGGTGGATTGTTCTTCCAAAACTTCAGTCGTGTTTAAGCATAGCAAGTCTTCTTCTTGCTCGATTCGTGCCATGCAGCATATTCTTGCACAGTTGGCTGCATCATTGTCGTCGGTTGAAGAGCTGCATGTTGATGAAGTTTCCTCGTTGACGAACATGCCTCTTCCTCTTGGCCTTTGGTATTTTCTTCTTTCATGATTCTCCTTTGGCCTTTCTTCCGGTGTAGGACATTGAGCTTGCATATGTCCTACGCCCCCGCATCGGTAGCATTTTGTGACCTCCTTCTTCTTTTCTTTTTGTGGTCTTTCTTTGAAGTCTTTAAGGTTCTTTTCTTTTCTCACAAATTTTCGAAACTTGTGAGTAAGAAGTGCAATATCTTCATCACCATTGTTAGACGAGGAGGTAGACTCATCTGAGTTGCGTGCCGCTTTTAATGCAATGATTTTCTTTCCTTTATGATTCTCTTCGTTTCTTCTCTTAATTAGCTCATGTGACATTAGTGAGCTAATTAGATCTTCTAGCTTTAGGGTGTTGAGGTCTTTCGCTTCTTCAATAGCTGTAATCTTTGGAGTCCATGAATCCGGTAGAGCTCTTAGTATCTTCATCACCTGTTCGGATTCAGAGATAGCTTTTCCAAGACCTTTGAGAGCATTAGTAATCTTAGAAAATCTTGCAAACATTTCAGAGATATTTTCAGTGTCTAGCATTCTGAAATTTTCAAACTCTCCAATCAAAATGTTTCTCCTAGTCCCTTGGACTTGGGAGGTTCCTTCATAAATAGATGTTAGAGTATCCCATATCTCTTTTGCAGTCAAACAAGAAGATACTCTATCATACTCCGAAGCCGTAAGAGCACAAAATAAAGAATTCATTGCCTTGGCATTGCTCTTGACGGTTCTTACTTCCTCTTCGGTCCAATTGGAAGCTCTTTCATCAATTGGCAAAGTTACACCATCTTGGATAGCAATCCAAGAATCCATATCGGTAGCCATGATGAGTTGCTTCATACGAAGCTTCCAATAGCCAAAGTTGCTCCCATCAAACAATGGTGGCCTTGTAAAAGATTGGCCCTCGGCAAAAGCGGGAACGGAAGTAGATTGGGATGCCATATGGTTGGATCTCTTTGGTTCAATTCAAAGACCTGCTTTGATACCACTTGTTGGGTCCCGAATAGATGGCAAAACCCAAGAGGGGAGGGGTGAATTGGGTTCTTAAAAATTTCTTTGGTAACTTAAAAACTTAACCCCTTGTAGAATTAATCCCCTTGAATGAAGAAACTGAATGGAAAGCAAAGTAATAAAGAGAGCAGAAATAAAAGCAAGTAGACAAGGATTTTATAGTGGTTCGGGCAACCTCCCTACTCCACTCTTCCAAGCTCACACTCCTTGTGACTTGGGTTCCACTATTGTATTCCGCGAATACAACTAGAGTCACCGCTCTCTTCTAGATTCAAAGCTCTAGGGGGCATATACAACTAGAGCCTCTTGCTCTCTTCTAGATTCTAGCTCTAGGGGGCATATAACACTTAGCACAAGTAGGTGATGAGTCACACTCCAATCACACACTACTTTGCTACCACTTGATCTTAGCTACGCAAGCTAAATCAAGTTCAACACAAACAAATAAACAAAGAAAGAAATCTACACTTTACAGATGTGTAGCAACACTTTAGCGCAGAGAAGAACTTGAAGAATAGGCTTTGAAGATTCAGACGATGAGCTTTTTGCAGTTTGAAGCAGAGTTCTTCTTCTTTGAGTGGCTTGATCTCTTTAGAGCTCTTGAATGTAGTAGTTAAGCACACTTAATGATTCTCAGCTACTTCCCTCGTTCACCATGAATGCTATTTATAATTTTGGAGGGAATCCGAACGTTAGAAGGTAGGTGGCGCGCATTTAATGCGCCAACGTTCGAATTAATTCCGACCGTTGCGACCCAAGTCGCAGGTGGAGTCGACTTCGGGTGCGACTTCGCCCAAGTCGCAGATGGAGTCGACTTCGGGTGCGACTTCGCTTCTCCGTCGCAACTTCAAGTTCCAGTCAGGGTCGACTTGGGTTCACGACTTGACCCAAGTCGCAGGTGGAGTCGACTTCGTGTGCGACTTCACCTCGTCAGTTGATTTTCTGAACTTGAATAATTTCGAGATGCTTAAGCTTTCTTCCTTCAGTCCTTTTGATTCTGGAATGGCTCCTCCTGCTTATAGATCTTGTGAACTTTGAAGAACTTGACTTTGATTCTTCCTGGATTAGCTTGAACCTTGTGAATCTTTGAAGGAATTGAGTCTTGCTTGGAATTTGAAACACTTGAGTTGATAATGAGCTTGTTTTCTGAAAAAATAGCTTCTGCCCGATCGAAGTCGATGTCGGAGTCGACTTCGGCTGCGACTTCACCTCAAGTCGCATGTGGAGTCGACTTGGGGTGCGACTTCGGCATTCTGCTGTTTCGAATTCAACTCTGGAAGGTTTTGCCCAACTGAAGTCGATGGTGAGGTCGACTTCGTTTGCGACTTGGCTGCCCAAGTCGCAGGTGGAGTCGACTTGGCCTGCGACTTCACCTTCCCTTCTTCCGTTTTCAGCTCTGGACGTTCTGCATGTTTGAAGTCGATCTTGGAGTCGACTTGGGGATCGACTTGGCCTTCCTAACTTGATTTTCTTCAAATGTATATTCCTTAAGACATTTCACAAACTTGTTAGTAGCCAAGACTTTCTCAAATTGATTTGTTAATCATCAAAACATAGATTTAGCTAGTTTTCCTCATGTTTCCAACAGGATCTACACTCAAGCGTATGCGGTATGCTCGTATTGATGGTGGTGAATGGGTTGTCAATTCAGACTTACATGCAGCAAGTCATCAGTCTCCTCCACAACAACAAAGGGTTTTTGTTCAAAGTGATGCTCTGGATATTAGACTTGATTGAAAACAAGATGGACAGGATGGTTACTTGGGTGGTGATGGACATCATGGATATCAAGGTGGTTCTCCTAGAGATGCTAAATCTAAAAATGAGCCGATCCCACCTTCGCCTTTCCATGATAGTGCAATAGCATAAGTCAATTCTTCAACTCAAAAGCCTACCGACTTGCCTCACATTTTGCCTACCAATCCAACTACTCAAGTGGGCACTGCTTCTTCTCAACCCGATTGTGCACCTCAATCTTCAACAGGTATACCCCTTCAACCATATTCTGTCAATGTTGATTTCTCTTCTCTCCAATCCTTTTTAGAATCTAATTTTCAGCAATTAAATTCTAGAATGGGAACCATTGAAACTAAACTAGAAACTTTAACCCATGATTTTCATGAGTTCAAGCATGAAACTATCACTTCTTTTTCTCATACACAAGAAAGCATCACCACTGTTGCATCCACTATTGCTACTGCCACACCAATGGTGAGAAATTCAATTTCAACAATGATGCAACAACTTGAATTTGCTATTGGCAGCTTGTGTGAGGATAGTATACAGTTAGGTGCTACTATGAGAGATTTAAGAGATAACACTGATAGAATATGTTTGACTGCTGGATTACCCGAACTGATCGATCTTCTTCAAGAGATTGCCAACAACAACCGTCGTCATGCTATGGGTTTGTCCCCTGAACCACCATCCAGACCGCACCCTCCTGGAAAAGAGCCATATGAGTTTCAAGTTCCACCCCATTTTCAAAAATCCAAACCTTTCAAATCCAGCAAAACCAAGGGTCAATCATCCAAATCCTCCAACTATTCATCCTCTCATATTCATTTGTCGGATTCCGATGATGAGTAAGGCTTAAGTTTCATGCCGGTTCTTTTAATTCATATGATGGCAGATAAACAATTTTTTTAGTGTTTTAGTGACTTCAAAATTTTTATTATTATTTTTTATTAGCAAACAAATAATATTGGTAGACATTTATATGGTTTATTTTTATCATAAACATGATATCATGCATATTGATGCATTTAGTTAGATTTATTCTCCAGTTTTGCATTTTAGTTTGCTTTTTCAATAAGGTTATCTGATATTTCTTCCTTGTTGCTTTTTGTTAATGACAAAGGGGGAGAAAATGACATGAATGATTGGGATCATAAAAACAGGGGGAGTTTTGGTTGAAAATTCATTATATTCTTAACATGTCACTTGTGATTTGTCATCATCAAAAAAGGGGAGAATTGTTGAGTTAAAGTGTTTTGATGATAGACAAGTTAAGAATTTAATGCTTGAAATGTGTTGCTTGTATTTAATTTGTGATGAATGCTTGTAACAAGTTAGCATTGAATTGTGTTATGAATCTGTCGAGGTTTTGCTGTAAAACTTCAGCAGTTTTGGTTTGCAACTTCAACTGATTTAGTTTCAAACTTCAACTGTTTTGGTTTGAAACTTCAATAGTTTTTGGGTTGAAACTTTAACAATTTGCTTAGCAAGATAAATGGATAAGTGATTGGATGATGACGTGACTAGTTTTAAAAGTTGTCCTGGGTTGTTACAGGTTGTTGAGAAAAATCCGATTGGTTGCGGATTTGGTGGAGAAAATCTCTCTTGGCGGTTTTTGTTTGTTAAGTTGTTACAGGTTGTTGAGAAAAATCCGATTGGTTGCGGATTTGGTGGAGAAAATCTCTCTTGGCAGTTTCTGTTTGTCAAGTTGTTACAAGTTGTTGAGAAAAATCTGATTGGTTGCGGATTTGGTGGAGAAAATCTCTCTTGGCAGTTTCTGTTTGTTAAGTTGTTACAAGTTGTTGAGAAAAATCCGATTGGTTGCGGATTTGGTGGAAAAAATCTCTCTTGGCAATTGGAAGTTAGAAGTTATAAATAGACAATGAATTTCAACTGGACAGTTAATTTAGAGATAACATTTTCAAAAGTGCAGATCTGTCTCAATGCATTCTCTGTGATCCTCTGTCCATCTGTCAGAAGCAACATATTGAATATCGTCGTGACCATCCTACTAAAAGCTTCATCTCCGTGCTTCTGTACAATTAAATTGGTTGTAAGCTTTATTTCATTTTTATTTATTTTACCTTGAATTAGAGGCTGTCTAATTCAAGAGGAAAGCTTTCATTGTCATTTGTGGAAAGCTTCACGTGCCACCTTGAGCCGTTTGTATAATCCAGAAGACGATTGAGATCGTACCACTGTAACTTGAGTTCTAAGTTGACTAGTGGAAACCCGAGTCAAGGCGTTGACTTGGAGAGTGGAGTAGGTGTGTTAACCGAACCATTATAATTTGCAGTGTCTTCTTTGGATTATTTTTGTGGTGTGTGAAATTTATCCTGTTCCTTCTTAGATCACTCTTTGTGCTATTATTCTTTTCTTTTATCAGTTTCATAGGGGCCTAACAAGTTGCAAATTGGTGTTTGGGCTCAACCATGCTTGGGCCCGGCCCGCCATGATTTAATTTGTGAGCCCCTCTTTCTCTCTTCTTCTCCTCTCTCCCGTTGTTTTTTTCTCTTTCTTTTTCCTCTTCTTCTGAGTGTCAATATAGCCCTAAATCGCATCAAAAGCTCTTCCAAGCTTCTTTATAGAAATCGATTCATCTTAAGGAAGCTCGAAATCCCAAAGATCTGAGTTTAAGGTTACTGTTCTTTAGGTAAAATCGCAATCGAGGTAAGTACGCGTCATCTTTTCTCAAATTAGTGATGAAATTCTATTTTAAACATGAAATAGGGCTGGTGAGAAGAGGCAGTGTTCAACAATCTTGTGTTTAGGGAGTTAAGGTTCGTGGCAGCTTATGGTTAGTAGGATTTAAGGGGAAAATGGATTTTCCTATGTGACTTTTATAAAATAGATGTCCCGTTAGCAGTTTTATATCATTAGAATATAATCTTGCTTCATTAGGGTAAATCGAGAGGAGGAAACATCAGGTATTCAATAAAAATCTTATGTAATAGTGAGTATGTTAAATTTAGAGTAAACCTTGTTAACTTTGCAAATGTTATATGTGTGTTGTGTGGTGTTTATTCCTTTATGTTGTGAATAATGTATTATTGTTATGGATGAGTATTATTCAAGATGGATGGTTGTAAAGGGTTGTTCATTACCCTTGGTTAACATGAGGAGAGGGTTGTTCATAGCCCTTGGTCAACATGATAAGATGATTGTTGTGATCTTTCTATTTATGTATGGCTTTATGCATATATTCTTGGGTGTGGGTGTTGAACCCATGTGGCTTGTATGATTATTCAAGAATTTTCTTTCTACAACTCTGTCATAGCATGTGCATCCAAAATCTTACTCATTTTCATATTGTGCTAAATGCTATCTACGTACTGAGTCTATTTAGACTCACAAGATTTGTTATTTTGTTTTTAAATCATAAGTCAAGTGAGGAGCCTCAAAATGGCATAGGGAGAGGACACACTATTGAAGACTATTAGATTAGCATTTGTGTTCCTAGTTATTTTAGACTTTATGTTTCTTTTTTATACTAATGCCTATGGACACTTACTTAGTCAAATCCAATTATGAAAAAATATATTGTACTTTGGTATTTTGGACTAGATTACAATTCATATTGACACATATGTAAATGATCTTTTGGACTGCTTGTTGTGAATGATGAATTACTATGATTTACTTATTATATGAATACCTCTATGGTGTAAGAATACAAATGCATAAATGTAGAATGGAATAGGATATTACAGGATGAGATTGAGATATTTGTAAATAATAGGTCTTGTATTTCATACCACCCCTTATATGTTATGGGAAGAGCTGCCGAATTTTTCTTAAGTTATATGACACTTATTGACTAGCCATTACGGATGTCTAGGCAACGGAGGTTACAATCACCATCCGATACTCAAACCCTACATTAAGAACTACATCTACATGTTCAAATTTCTAAATAGACCTCTCCATCTTCATAATATTATCTCAAGTCAAATTTAATTTTGTTTAAGCCAAAAAGTTTGTCAAATAAAATCACAATCTAGAGAAATGGACACTTAGAAATTCCACATCTCAAGTTCTACTAACACGAACACAAAAATCTGAAGAGGCCTACTTTAAACCAATATTTATGACAAAATAGCTTTATATACAAAAATAACAAATGACAAACCATGGTCAAATGGAACTTAAGCTCATTAGCAATGACACAGCAATAGAACCTCCACAAATGATCAAACAATTGACTGCTTATGAACATGCAAAATCATTATTTGAACTGAAAGTTAGGCAATAAAGGCTCACTACATGCATGAATCCATTTTCAAAAAAGTTGAAATATGTTGGAAACAATTGATGAAATTAAATGCAAAATATCCAAAGCATGTGTTTTGATGATTAACAACACAATTTGAGTAAGTTTTAACTACTAATGCATTTTATGCATTATTTTAGATATAAAAATAAAAAATATGAAAGTACAGCAGGACAAGTCGATCTCCAAGTCGACTCAAACATCGACTTAAGCCAAGTCGATCCCCAAGTCGACTCCAGCAGCCACTTCAAGTGCCTATTTTTGTCCAGCGTTGAAATTGGGAACCAAGAGGTGCCAAAGTCGCAGATGAAGTCGACTCCACATGCGACTTGGGTGAAGTCGCAAGCCAAGTCGACTCCAGCATCGACTTCAGTTAGACAGGGCAAGATTTCAGAAGTCAAGTCGAAGGCCAAGTCGACTTAAGGTCAGACTTGAGTTAAGTTGAAGACCAAGTCGACTTAAATATTCGACTTAGAACATATGAAGATTAATCCAAGTCCAAAGCAAGCAAGATACATGAATTCATCCATTTAAATCATAATATATATATTGGATCTGTTCATGCATACCAACATTCAAGTTTTCAAGATTCCTAGACATGAAGCTAAAAGATTTTTTCTACAAAGTGAATATACTAAACTCTAAATAATGCAAATCTAAGAAGTAACACTTATGATGAAGAAGTTAAGCAAGCAGAGGACATTTCAAGGAAGTTTAAGCTCACTTGGCAAGTTAACAAGGTCAAGTCGCAAACGAAGTCGACTCCAGCATCGACTTGGGTCAAGTCCCAGACCAAGTCGACCCAGAAGACAGACTTGGAAGCTGAAGCAATCCGAAGTCGCACCCGAAGTCGACTCCATATGCGACTTGGGTCAAGTCCAAGGCCAAGTCGACCCAAGGAACAACTTGAACAAGTGGAGCACAGCGAAAGTCGCACCCGAAGTCAACTCCAGCATGCGACTTGAGCGAAGTCGCACACGAAGTCGACTCCACCTGCGACTTGGAGAAATAACGTTCGAATTTTTGAACGTTGGAACATTTATTACGTGCCAACCAACTCTATAACGTTCAAAATTCTCCCTCCTCTATATATAGACACTCAAGCAAACGTGGAAACACACAAGATAGAGCTGAAAAAGAGGAAAGAAGTGCTACTAAGAGTTTCAATCCACTTTTCTCTACAATTGAGTGATCTTTACTCTTTCATAAGAAGAAAAAACTTCAAGGTTGTTGTTTGCTTCAACGCAAAACGATTCGTTGCTTCTACAAATTCTTCCTCGAGCTGAAACGTGCTACACAAATCTGTAAAGTGTAGATTTCTTTCATTTCATTTTGATATTTAGTTTTTGGTGCTTGGTTTGAGTTTGGTTTTTCAAACCAAGTTATAGCAAAGCAGGGTTGTAATTAGAGTGGAACTCGTCACCTACTTGTGTTGTTTGTTGTACACGCCCCCTAGAGCTAGAATCTATAAGAGAGTGGAGGCTCTGGTTGTATATGCCCCCTAGAGCTAGAATCTAGAAGAGAGCGGAGGCTCTAGTTGTATTCGTAGAATACATAGTGGAACCCAAGTCACAAGGGAGTCTGAGCTTGGAAGAGTGGAGTAGGGAAGGTTGCCCGAACCACTATAAATCTTGTCTATTGCTTTTTATTTCCACTTTCATTATCTTACTGCTTTCCATTTGACTCATTAAAGGGAATTAAACTAAACCGGGGTAAAGCTTCTAATTCAAGTTTTAAATTTTTAAATACCCAATTCACCCCTCCCCTCTTGGGTAATTGCCATCAACTCGGGACCAACAAGTGGTATCAGAGCAGGTCTTTGAGTTTTACCAAAGAGATCTTTTGATATGGCATCTCAATCCACTTTCGTTCCCGCATTTGCCGAAGGCCAATCCTTTACTAGGCCACCATTATTTTATGAGAACAATTTTGGCTATTGGAAGCTACATACGAAATAACTCATCATGGCTACAGATATGGATTCTTGGATTGCAATCCAAGATAGTGTGACTTTGCCTACTGATGAAAGAGCTTCCAAATGGACCGATGAGGAAGTGAAAATTGTCAAGAGCAACGCCAAGGCTATGAATTCATTATTTTGTGCTCTTACGGCTTCCGAATATGATAGAGTATCCTCTTGTTTGACTGCCAAAGAGATATGGGATACACTAACATCCATCTATGAAGGAACTTATTAAGTCCAAGGGACAAGGAGAAATATTTTGATTGGAGAATTGGAAAGCTTTAGAATGCTAGAAACAGAAAATACTTCTGAAATATTTGCGAGATTCTCTAAAATTACTAATGCCTTAAAAGGACTTGGAAAAGCTATTTCAGAATCTGAGCAGGTCATGAAGATTCTAAGAGCCCTCCTGGAATCGTGGACTCCAAAGATCACTGCAATAGAAGAAGCCAAGGATCTAAACACATTGAAGTTGGAAGATCTTATTAGCTCGTTAATGTCACATGAGCTAATCAAGAAAAGAAATGAAGATCACCACAAAGGCAAAAGAGTCATCGCCTTGAAAGCTGCACAAAATTCGGATGACACCACCTCGTCATCACAAACGACAATGAAATCGCCTTACTTACAAAATGATTCAGAAAATTTGTAAGGAAAGGTAGAAATTTCAGAAACTTCAAAGAAAGAAATTCTAAAGAAAAGAAGAAAGAAACAACAAAATACTACTAGTGTGGTGGTTCAGGGCATATGCAAGCCCAATGTCCAACACCCGAAGAAACTAAAATAAAGGAGCAAAGAAAGGATCGAGGCGACAACAGAAAATTCCAAAGAATCAAAGGAAGAGGCATGTACATAAACGAAGAGGAATCAACAACATGCAGCTCTTCAAGTGAAGAATGTGAAGCGGATTGCGCAAGAATTTGTTGCATGGCAAATTCCGACGTATGTTTTGCAGCAACGGAAATCTTGGAGGATCAAGCTACTTCAACGAACTACACAAGTAGTCAAAAGGTAACCTCCAAACAAAAATCCTTTTCAATTTTCTCTTCTACAAATGAATGCCTCAAATGTGTTGAATTAGAAGAACTCCAACAAGCCTATGATTCATTATATGAGGAAATAAAGAAATTAGGAAACAAGTTTACAATAATGAAAAGACAAGTGATGCAATAATGATTGTGAACGGTAAACTTGCTGAAAAGATTGATAAATTAAAAAATGAAAAGAATACCTTGGAAAATGAGTTAGAGAAACTCAAAAATAAAAATGAATCATTAAATGAATCTCTTGCTAAGTTTTCTAATCCAGGAGAAAGTGTGAAAATATTTTTAAAAATGACTACCTAAAGTTGTAAGAAAGGACTTGGGTATACCACATTCGAGCAAGGCAAATCTAATGCTCCAAGGAACAAAACCAAACTCATTCATGTTAAACCCAAGATAAATCATGTGGCTTGGAGCAAAAGACCAACTAGGGAACCAATTACCAAATGGATTCCCACTCCTAGACTTCCGGGAGCTTGTAATTTTTGCAACAAGTTGAGATACAAGGTTTATCAATGCAAATTGAGAAAATTATAAAACCTTGGTGCAAAATTGGTTTGGATGCCGAAAAGCATTGGATTTATGGCTTCAAAGGTAGATCAACGTAGACTCCAATGGATAACTAACCCAAATGGACCCATAAAATGGGTACCAAAAGGATGAGTTCCACTTGACTTGATTTTTGCAGGTTTGTCTTAGAGCTAAGGCCAATAACATATGATTTATGGATAGTGGCTGCTCAAGACACATGACAGGAGAAAAGGACTGTTCCATAAGATCAACCCATGCAATGAAGGAACGGTAGCCTTTGGAAATAATGAAAAAGGTAAAATAAAAGGTAAATGAAATGTTTATGGTGTTTCAAATGCATGTATTGATGATGTACTATTTGTTGAAGGGCTCAAACACAACCTAATGTGTATTAGTCAACTATGTGATAAAGGATATAAAGTTGTATTTGAATCCTCTATATGTAATGTTTTTTATGATGAACACATAGTATTTAGTGGCAAAAGACATGGAAATGTGTATTTGGTTTGCCTTGATGAACTAGAGGGAAAATGTCTAATAGCCATAGAAAATGATCCATGGATATGGCATACAAGGCTTGGACATATAAATATGTTAAATATTAAAATATTGTGGAAAAAGAATATAGTACAAGGGTTACCAAAGCTCAAATATGACAAGGATAAGATTTGCAAAACTTGTCAACTATCTAAACAACCCAAAATGTCATTCTCCACCAAAAAGGAAATTTCAACAACTAAACCACTTGAATTGTTACATATGGATCTTTATGTGCCATCGGACATTTTAACTCTTTGTGGAAAAAAGTACGTGTATGTAATTGTTGATGATTTTTTGAGATTTACTTGGATTATACTCTTAACTAGCAAAGATGAAGCATTTTCTATGTTTGTCACATTTTCCCATTAAAAGTGATCATGGTGGTGAATTTGAAAACAATCGATTCATAGAATTTTGCAATGAAAAAGGAATTCACCATACATTTTTTGCACCAAGAACTCCTCAACAAAACGGAGTTGTTGAAAGGAAAAATCGGACAATACAAGAAATGGCTAGAACTATGCTAAATGAGAGTAAATTGTCCAAAAGATTTTGGGGCGAAGCTGTAAGTACAACTTGTCATGTATTAAACCGAGTTACCATTAAAGCAATATTGAAAAAGACCCCATATGAACTTTGGAAAGGTAGAAAACCAAACATATCATATTTCTATACTTTTTGATGTACTTGTTATGTGTTGAATAATGGGAAAACAAATTTGGGAAAATTAGATGCCAAAAGTGATGATGCTATTTTCCTTGGTTATTCATCAAATAGCAAAGCATATAGGATTTTCAACAAAAGAAATCAAATAGTAGAAGAATCAATATATGTTGTTTTTGATGAATTTAACCAAACTCCGAGAAAGGAGGATGAACTAAGTGATGCAGATGATGCAAAAGCAAAACAACAAGAGCAACAAGAGGAAACCGAGCTCAAGCTAGAAAATTCTACGGAAGAAAAGGTAAGTGAAGGTAATGATTCCTATAGACCTCCAACTGATTTGAAATTCAAAAATGTTCATCCAATTGAGCAAGTCATTGGCGATATCTATGAAGGAGTAAAAACTAGAAGGTCAAAACAAAATATTTGTGGACAATATACTTGTGTGTCAAAAATCGAACCAACAACTATTAATCAGGCTCTTGATGATGAAACTGGATTATTGCAATGCAAGAAGAGCTAAATCAATTTGAAAGAAATAATGTATGGCATTTAGTTCCTAGACCAAATGACTGCACCATTATTGGTACCAAATGGGTATTTAGGAACAAACTGGACGAAAGCGGACTTGTAATAAGAAACAAAGCTAGACTAGTAGCCAAAGGGTATTCTCAAGAAGAAGGGGTTGATTTTGAAGAAATCATATGCACCCGTGGCTAGATTAGAAGCCATACGCATTTTACTGGCATTCGCTTCTCATATGAATTTCAAATTGTTTCAAATGGATATGAAAAGCACATTTTTGAATGGATACTTGAATGAAGAAGTATATGTTGAACAACTCCCTAGATTTGAAGAAAATGATCAATCAAAATATGTTTATAAATTAACCAAAGCATTATACGGACTAAAACAAGCTCCACAAGCTTGGTATGAAAGGTTAAATAGATTTTTGATTGATTATGAATTTCAACGAGGAAAGGTTGATACTACACGATTCATCAAGTATAAAATAAAAATATTTTAATTGTGCAAATTTATATAGATGATATAATATTTGGTGCTACTGACGAAATTCTGTGCCAAGAATTTTCTAAGATTATGCAGAGCGCATGATGGGAGAATTAAATTTCTTCCTTGGACTACAAATCAAGCAACAAGCCGAAGGAATATTTATAAATCAGTCCAAGTACATCAAAGAAATGCTAAAGAAATTTGGAATGCAAACTAGCAAAGGAGCAAATACTCCAATGAGTTCAACAATTAAGATCGACACGGATGAAAATGGTAAATGTATCGATCAAAAGCTTTATAGAAGTATGATAGGATCATTATTGTATTTAACTGCTTCTAGACCAGATATTCTTTTCATTGTTTGTATGTGTTCTAGATTCCAAGCATGTCCTAAAGAATATCATTTATTGGCTGTAAAAAAAATTTTAAATATTTGATAAATACCACTAATCTTGGACTATGGTATCCAAAGGCGTCAACTTTTGATTTAATCGGCTACTCGGATGCGGATTTTGCCGGTTACAAAGTAGATAGAAAGAGTATTAGTGGAACATGTCAATTCCTTGGAAACATGTTGGTTTCATGGTATTCAAGGAAATAAACTAGTGTTGCTCTATCTACGGCGAAAGCCAAATATATAGCCGCTGGAAGCTGTTGTGCCCAATTACTTTGGATGAAACAATAATTAAAAGACTATGGTATTGATTATTACAATATTCCAATTAAATGTGACAATACAAGTGCAATTTGTTTAACTAAAAACCCTGTATTGCATTCTAGAACCAAACATATAGATGTAAGACATCATTTTATTCGTGAACATGTTGAAAATCATAATGTTTGTTTGAAATATGTGAAAACCGATTATCAAATTGCTGATATTTTTACCAAACCATTAGCAAAAGAATCATTTTACAAAATTAGAAATAATATGGGGATGATTGAGTTAAATTAGAAATAGCTAGATGGGAAAAATGGACTTAGAAAAGTCCAAGTCGATAAGCCAAGTCGACCCCAGGGCCCCCAAGTCGACTCCAATGAAGTCGACTTGGGCATGGCGAGTCGACTTCGCTTAGGGCAAAGTCGACTCCAGCGCGCGACCGTCGGACTTATTCTCCTCTCCCTTTTCTTTCTTCTTTCCTTTCTTCTTCTCATTTCTTCCCGTGCGACAGCCTCCTTCTTCACTCCGGCAATTTTCTGCCATCTCCCATTCTTCTCTGATAGATTCTCTTTCGGCCTCCCTTCTTCTCCGGCAAATCCTATTTTCCAGCTCACTGTCTCTCCCGCAGCTCATTCTCTCTCCTCCCATTTTTCCACTCTATTCCGGCTACCTCCAGCTCTATTTATTTCTTCCAAACCTTGCTACCTCCTAGCTCTCTTTTCCTCTCTAACATCTTCTCTCCTCTCCCTCTCTCTCTACTCCGAAAATTTCAAACCGACAGAATCTCCTTTTTGGCTGTGGCACCTTTTTAAAGCAGTCCTCTGAAGTTCCAACCTTCCTTCTGCTTTGGAATCCTCCATTTTTCAAACTCCATTTCAAAACTTCCAGCTTTCAATTTCCATTTCAGATTCTACCTGAAAATTTCCATTTCCAAAAAATCACATAAATGGCACCCAAATCCAGACTGCCAAAACTTGTCGTCTCCAAGCCATCGCTAAAGCCCGTTCCTAGACAATCCAGCTCCCACACAGAAGAGGAAATCCCCAGGAGGCAGCGGACTCCTGCAAAATGTGCTCGGGATGAGCCATCGACTTCCATAGGTCGACGGGTTCGATTCTAAGCTGCAACCCCATCGACTATGGCTGCCCAGGGTGCAGAAAGTTAGACTACAAGAAGCACGGATACAGGGGCCAGACGAAAGGGAACTCCAGCTGCCAAAATCCAAGTTTTAAAGATGCCAACAACATACTTCAAGACTGAATTGCAGCAGCGACTTCAAGTGCCTATTTTTGTCCAGCGTTGAAATTTGGAACCAAGAGGTGCCGAAGTCGCAGACGAAGTCGACTCCACATGCGACTTGGGTGAAGTCGCAGGCCAAGTCGACTCCAGCATTGACTTCAGTTAGACAGGGCAAGATTTCAGAAGTCAAGTCGAAGGCCAAGTCGACTTAAGGTCAGACTTGAGTTAAATTGAAGACCAAGTCGACTTAAATATTCGACTTAGAACATATGAAGATTAATCTAAGTCCAAAGCAAGCAAGATGCATGAATTCATCCATTTAAATCATAATATATATATTGGATCTGTTCATGCATACCAACATTCAAGTTTCCAAGATTCCTAGACATGAAGCTAAAAGATTTTTTCTACAAAGTGAATATACTAAACTCCAAATAATGCAAATCTAAAGCAAGCAAAGGACATTTCAAGGAAGTTTAAGCTCACTTGGCAAGTTAACAAGGTCAAGTCGCAAACGAAGTCGACTCCAGCATCGACTTGGGTCAAGTCCCAGACCAAGTCGACCCAGAAGACAGACTTGAAAGCTGAAGTAATCCAAAGTCGCACCCGAAGTCAACTCCATATGCAACTTGGGTCAAGTCCAAGGCCAAGTCGACCTAAGGAACAACTTGAACAACTGAAGCACAGCCGAAGTCGTACTCGAAGTCGACTCCAGCATGCAACTTGAGCGAAGTCGCACACGAAGTCGACTCCACCTGCGACTTGGAGAAATAACGTTCGAATTTTTGAACGTTGGAACATTTATTATGCGCCAACCAACTCTATAACGTTCAAAATTCTCCCTCCTCTATATATAGACACTCAAGCAAACGTGGAAACACACAAGATAGAGCTGAAAAAAGAGGAAAGAAGTGCTACTAAGAGTTTCAATCCACTTTTCTCTACAATTGAGTGATCTTTACTCTTTCATAGGAAGAACAAGCTTCATGGTTGCTGTTTGCTTCAACGCAAAACGATTCGTTGCTTCTACAAATTCTTCCTCGAGCTGAAATGTGCTACACAAATCTGTAAAGTGTAGATTTCTTTCATTTCATTTTGATATTTAGTTTTTGGTGTTTGGTTTGAGTTTGGTTTTTCAAACCAAGTTATAGCAAAGCAGGGTTGTGATTGGAGTGGAACTCGTCACCTACTTGTGCTGTTTGTTGTACACGCCCCCTAGAGCTAGAATATAGAAGAGAGCGGAGGCTTTGGTTGTATATGCCCCCTAGAGCTAGAATCTAGAAGAGAGCGGAGGCTTTAGTTGTATTCGTAGAATACATAGTGGAACCCAAGTCACAAGGGAGTATGAGCTTCGAAGAGTGGAGTAGGGAAGGTTGCCCGAACCACTATAAATCTTGTCTATTGCTTTTTATTTCCGTTTTCATTATCTTACTGCTTTCCATTTGGCTCATTAAAGGGAATTAAACTAAACCGAGGTAAAGCTTCTAATTCAAGTTTTAAATTTTTAAATACCCAATTCACCCCTCCCCTCTTGGGTAATTGCCATCAACTCGGGACCAACAAAATATACCTTAACATGAAAACTGTAGAAATTTTCAATTAAACCATGACTTTAGTTTTTAACAATTCAACATCCAGCCAAAATGCATGTCACCAATCTGAAGACATGCTCAACTTAACCGCCCCTTAAAGGATCATGCTAAAGTCTGCCCAAAATCCCCTGTTACAAGTTGGTGCTAGCATAGATAATTCATGTTAAGTTCTAGTAAAAGCATAATCTCGACACAAACACATTGAAATTACAAGTTTAGATCATATAATATTCATAACAGGATTCAAGTAGCTCTTAAGTATAGAATATCCATTCAACCAATTAATCACATGCAATATAAGTAAGCAAATAGTCATCTGATTATTTCATATTATCCAATAATGAAACACATAGAAAATAATAATGAAAAATAGAATAGTCAAACTCTATATAAAAGCAGGCACCTTGAACATTTTCGATATTAAGCAAAGATCAAAAACAACTATACAATAAAATTAAACTACAATAAAAATGAATACCATCAATAAGCTTATAATATACCTAAACAAATCAGAATGAAATAAGATGAAACAAGATAAGCCTGCGATATACCAAACCAAATATCAAAATTCTTCAAATCAATGCAAGGAATAAACAAAATGTGCAGGAGATACCAAAAGCAATGCAGATCATTGAAATAAGGACTATAAACATACGCAGAGTAGAAATGGATCATAAAGAGATGGAAACTTTAAAGTTATAGACACATGTAGTTAAAATAAATATTGGGGAGTGAATAACCAAAGACCATAAAATGTGAAACCTTGAACTAATGGTTGATATTTCATCTTTCCCTTTTCAAATTAGTTTATTTAGACATCTAGATCATAAAAATGTTTGAGATGATCCTCAATTTAAATTACATATCGTTCAAATGGCTACTGCCTTAGTTCCATAGGTAAGATTTGAAGGTGTGGTTGTGAAAATTGGAGTTATTGGTGATCTTTGCATCCACTTGAAGAAAATTCTTTATATAGTAGTTGAATTAGTTAGATAATAAGATTCAAATTGAACACTTCATTGAAGATTGCTTACCATTAATTGTTAAAGGGGAAATTGAAATTATTTTCCAAGGGCATGTTTGCTAAACTCAAAATCTTTTCAAACTAAAATTTTTCAATCTAAAACTTTTCATTCTCAACAACTATCCTATTTTTTAATCATTTTTTAATATCTTCCTATATAACTATCCTACCTTTCAACCATTTTTATACAACTACCTATACAACTAGCTTATTTATTTTAACCTTATTTTCTTTACTCTTCATTATTACTCCTATCACATCACATCATTTTCTCCAAATTCAAAAATTTTTGCACCAAAAACTTCTCATCCAAAAGTTTTATCACTTTCAAAACACACCCCAAACTAGAAAAATATTCATCCTTAATTTGTTTATTGAAGCATCTTTTTTGAACTATGAAAAGCTTAGGACCTTTTTTGAACTATGCACTTAGAAATGATCTTAAGTTAAAAATTGGACAGGTTGGTCATTTTTTAATTGATTTCCCCTAGTTCTTCAATTCCACTTAGAGAAATAAAAATAGGGAACATAGGAAATCAAGGAAGGTTCGATGCGCAAAGACATGCAGCAGTAAAGGAGCTGCTAAATCACTGTTGGTGACAAATAAGTATAGTCCTGTGATTGCATTGGTTTCTCTAGAAAGGAAGTAGATAGTAGCATATATTGCTTTCCTATCAATCAATGGGTACATGCCAGGAATGATCATATCTAAGGATTTATTTCTGGGTACGACAGGAAAGAAGATGGAGCCTCATCCTAACTCCTGGTATAGAAGTTCCTGCTTCATGGTCCTCTTAGTTGTATTCTTTTCTTATCCTTTTTTTCTATTACAATATTTCCTCCCGTCCAAGCCAAACCATGTTTTAAATACTTATTAACTATTAGAATTCTTGGAATTTTCTTAAATGTTAACTTATTTATTTCAAATCGACACTGAAAATCAACATGCATGCATGGATTCATGCTTAGAGGAAGAAATCGAGAAGGAAAACCAAGAATGGGAGGTTTCTACACGGAGGATACGAGAACAAATGTCAATAGTAGCTTCCTCCATCACAGCCTTTGTCCCTTCCCACCAGTAAGCTCTTCCCTCTACCGCAGCTAGATCAATGACTTCAGCACGGTCCATTTCCCTTAACGTCCTATAGCACTCGTTCTTCTAAAAGCCTACAATCCCCTTCCTCTCCTGCGCAACCGACCCGCTGCCCGAGTGCTGTTGTTCGTCCGATGCAATTCCCCAATCTCCTCTACTCCTCTTCTTCTCTGCTCGTCTACTGTCATAAAAGGGGAGATGAAAATCCTAGATGCTTAGCTGCATGACTCGGCGTGACTATGCTGGGTAGGAGGAAGCTTCTCTAGCAAGCAAGGTCATCTATTGCATACATGTGTGTATACTTCAAGTCCCATTCCCATTTTGCCCCTGTGTATTAACCTCAATCTCAGCTGCATATTTGATATTAACGGTAGATGTGCCATTTATACATTCAACCCTAGGCACAAACGTTTGTATAGAAATCGATTCCAAGTTTCTCTGCTTTTTTCACTATTTTTATACTAATTACTAAACACAAACCTGAAGTAAAATGTATAGGTTTTATCAGAAAATAATATATAGCCTACTTTAACTACATAAATTTTTGCACATTTATTGAGTTAAAATACTGCTATATATAATGATTCGAATAAAACTGTTTCTATTTTCCAAGTAACCATAGGCACTAAAACATCTTCTATACACCGCAGTTTCTTTAATTTTTATGTGGCGCACTTGGTTTAAGTTATTCTTAATTATTAGAGAAAATAAATGAATAATAGTATATGTGCAACTAGTTGCATGGAATCCTTCCATGTAACTGGTTTTTTATTTTAAATCATTATATTCTGTAAGTTAAATTTCAATTTTTATAGAAAATTTTATTTTCTAATTGTGTTATTTTTTGAATCATAAATAAATAGATATTGCTGAATATTATTAGTTTCAATTGTTCAAAAAATTTTTAAAAAAAAAACCAATGTTTACATATATAGAATCATAATTTATAAATGAAAATTTTGCAAATATGCCTACAAGATTTGGCCAATATTGCATTCATACCCCTATGTTTGTCGAAACTATAAATATGTCCATAAAGTTTGCATAAATTGCAAATGTATCCCTCCCATTAGAATGTTGTTGGAATTTTCTATAAAATAATAACAATGCCCCTTTAACCAAAGGATATACTTGCCATTTTTACAAATATTGTAAGAATATTTATAAAAAAATTTAAAAATAGTAATTTATACATATATAAAATACTGAAATAAAAAATATCAGTAATATTTGGAAGCATTGCAATTGTATCACTTAGTTTAAAGGATATTTTTTTCATTATGTAGAAAATTTGAACAATATTCTAATGGGAACGATACGCTTATAATTTTACGCAAATCTTATGTGCATTTTTGCAATTTTTGATAAATTTAGGAACACGAATACAATATTGTTTCAACCTTATAGGCGTACTTGCAAAAATCCTTTTAATAATATATGTAATACTAAAAACTGAATCACAGATTTCCCTAGGTGAGGGAAAGGGTCAACAAAATCAACCATTGGCAATTTTCACCTTAACACACATGGAAGTTTGGGGTTCATCCCTATCTAGTTTGTGGTTAATAGCTAATTTTAGATTTTAAGAAGACATTCAAATCTCACTATTTTTTTTTTTGTAAATTAAAGCTTAAAAAGCCAGCCACTAGGAGTGTACCTTAGTGATAACATCTAGGAGGCCTAGGATGCTCGGTCAGGTGATTGAGACTCTCCCCTCCCCTGGTGTGGGGTGGGGACTTTTGTCGTTTCTCTTCTTATGCAGAGAATTTGCAATTTCCCCCTTTGGTATGAGGGTATTGTAGAAAACTTCCCTCCATTGTGTAAGAGTAGTAAATATATATTGCACTTCAGGTTGTGAATATACTTTTTTTTTATAGAAAGGTTGTGAATATTCTTGATTGTAATATTAGTTGTCATGATATATAAACATCAATAAAAAAAAAAGCCTAGACATCGACGAAATAGAGAATTTAAGAATCCATGTCAATCATTAAGAAGCACGCAAAGAAGAACATCTCCTTCAAAAAAAAAAAAAAAAAAACCAAAGGTACAGTGTATTCAAACTTAGCTATCCAATCTACAGAATAGCACCGTTGATTGGATGATTGATTGCATGCTTTTCGTGGTGGAAATTGCTTGAATCTTCAAGTCAACTTTCTTTAAAGCGAGGCAGCTTTTTGTGCCATCGGCCACCTTGAATGTCCTGCCTCAAAGAATCTCAATCTCGTTTTAACCTAAACACAAACCTAACAAGCGTTGGAAACCCCATATTTGCATATATTTCTCTCTCTAAAAATTTTAACTCTTAAGTTTCATATTTGCAATGGAAGGTTTGAGGTTTTTGATATACATACATACATACACACATATATATATAGTTTTGGTTCGTTTTCTAAATTAAAAATCAAACACTATTGGTTTTTAACTTGAAATGTCATAAATACACTTTTATATATTTAATAAATATTTCTATTTAAGATCTTTGATTTCTCGCAAAAAAATTTATTAAAAATCACAAAAAGTTTCAACCAAATAGGGTAGTACATTTAAAATTTGAATAAAACTAAATGAAAGGCATTTTAGTCATTTCAAGTAAACTTGAAGCACAGATGTGCAGATCCGCATGGTGATAAGTGGTGATTCATAAATGTGGATTGGTGGAGACCATACTATTAAATCTCTGCCGTCCATCATGAATGGGGCAGAAAATCCTTGAGATACATGAGGCATGAGGTGGATATCTGGCTATCACAACATGCGTGTTGCCATTTAAATTTCCTTTTGGGAACGGTCCTTTTTTATCTGATGGAACTTCAGTTCCAGTTTCATGGCCTCAAATTACAATCAGCCGACCGGTATTACTGTCCCAGCTGGTCGGATCAGTGCTCGAACCGGCTAGTCAGTGCAGTTTTTTTATGTATTTATATTTTAACCATCTTAATTTTTATTACATTTAAGCCCTTATATATTCTTATAATTTTTTTAAGGGAGACAACAAGCTATCAACAATTAAACTCTCACCAAATAGAGGAGAAGTAAAACTCCCACAAAAAAGGAGAGAAGCGAAATACTCGAACACACAAGGAATCGAACGCCAATCAAGCCAGTCTTAATGTAATTTATTCAAGTTCAATGGCTTAATAGATTAAATATTGAGATTTAAATCATTCATTATAATGAATAGTATTTATTTGCTATCGTATTAATAAAAGTTTTAGCGCACTAGAGAATTAAGCCATTTAAGGGTGTATTTGAAAAGTGATGAAACTTTTGAATGAAAAATTTTGAAATAAGTAAAAATAATATGATATGATGTAGGTAATGATGAGAATCGAAGAGAATAAAGTTAAAATAGATAAGTCAGTTGTATGAGTAGTTGTATAGAAATGATTAAAAAGTAGAGTAATTATATAAAAAGATGTAAATAAATAATTAAAAAATATGATAATTATGAATCGTAAAAAACTTTAGTTTGAAAAGTTTTGGATGTAAATAAACACACCCTAAGATTACATATTTTAAGTGTTTTAACGATTTGCTTTTATGGTAACTAAAAAAATATTTTATCAGTGTGACAATTGCATTCGTAGCTAGCAAACGTTTTTAAACATTTTAGACATATATTAATCCAGTAAAAAACCAACTTAAGGGATTTGTCGGAAATCTCTACTAGGTTCCCTTGCATTAGGGGGTTCCCCATATATGAAAGTATTCACCGTGTAATCTTGAATGCACGCGACCATCAAATCTGATTAAGTTTCGAGGCAACAGCATCATGCACTATAATATATAATTATAAAAGGAAAGGGACATTTTGCAAACAGAACATGCAACTTTGTTTGATTGTAACTTAGACATCACCATTCACCGACACAGAGGCTAGTTCGAGCAGTATTGAATCCCGCCACAGGTTCTATTTATAATTTATAAATATACCCATGTGGTTTAATTAAAATTGCAGATATACTCATGCAGTTTTACAAAATTAAGATAAACCCCATAAAGTCTCACTAAAATTGCATATAACCCTATAATGACGGCTAGAAGGTAATGTACCGTTAAGTGAAATTATCATTCCAAAATTATTCTTCATTAATTTGCAAATATACTCACATAGTTTAACTAAAATTGCAGATATACCCACAGAGTTTCATGAAATTAAGATAACCCCCACATAGTTTAACCAAAATTACAGATATACCCACCTAGTTTCACAAAATTAAGATAACCCCACGTATTTTACTGAAATTGCATATAACTCCCATTAGCCCACTTTTCCGTCAGCTATAGTTAATATATGGTTTAAAATTTTGAAAAATGACAAACATAATCCTATTTAAATTTATATTAGAATTCATCAATTGCTAAACACTAACTGCATACTATATTGAGTCTAAATAGGCTTAAAATTAGAAAATATTTACAGCCCATTAGAATGATTTTAATAAAATTATAATAAATGTTCTTACATGTGCACCAACTCCATTTAGAATTAAAAATATTTACAGCCCATTAGAATAATTTTAATAAAATTATAATAAACATTCTTGCATGTGCACCGACTACAGAGGATTCAATATAACATGCAATTAGTGTTTAGCAATTGATGGATTCTAATATAAATTTGAATAGGATTATTTTTGTCATATCTCAAAATTTTAAACCCTATATTAACTATAGCTGACCGGAAAGTAGGCTCATGGGGTTACATGCAATTTTGGTAATATTATATGGGGGTTTTCTTAATTTTGAAAAACTGTGTGTATATCTACAATTTTGGTTAAACTATATGGGGTTTATCTTAATTTCATGAAACTGTGTGGGTATACCTGCAATTTTGGTTAAACTATATGGGGGTTATCTTAATTTCATGAAATTATGTGGGTATATTTGCAATTTTAGTTAAATTACGTCGGTATATTTGCAAATTAATGAAGGGTAATTTTGGAATGACTATTTTCACTTAACAGTCTGTTGCCTTCCAGCCATCAACATGGGAGTTATTTGCAATTTTAATGAAACTTTGTGGAAGTTATTCGTGAAATTCGATGGGTATATCTGCAATTTTAATTAAACTAAGTGGGCATATTTGTAAATTATCCGGGTTCAATTGATCACTATTGTTGCTATGCAAAAGCCCTTACCCCACTTAGATAATTAAGAAGGCTTAGCAGCATTTTTTTTTGCGCTTCTCACAACAGTTGGGTTGACCAATTATTCTATTTAATTAGAAAATATTTTCAGATATTTTCTTGTATTTTTTATTATATATGTATATATTAAATTATTATTCCATTATTAATATTTTTTTATAATTATTATTTACGATATATTTCATCAGGGGAATTTTTGTTATTTTTCAAAATGTCAATGAATTTAGAAGAAGCCCCTATGAAACGTATATAGTTGCAATTTCATGCAAAAGTTGAACATACGTTTGTAATTTCATTAAACTAAATGATGCACTTGAAATAGCACTCAAATTATGTGGGTCCACATGCAAAAAAACACTTCGAAACGTGTAGACTAAATATTACTAAGTTACAAAATCCTAGTGGCCAAAGTGATTAGTTCTAATGTTTTTAAAAAATATATTTGCTAAAAAATTATTTATAAAAACAGTATTAATAGAAAAAAAAGATATATAAAATACCTAATTGTATTGACCAATGATCGTCAAATAAGTTATGCTTAGGGTTCTTGCATCCCTACCTACATAATTTGGCTAAAATTGTATGCATATGACTTTTAGTTTTGTAAAATTATAAAATACCCTACAATATTTGTATAAAATTACAAATGTGTCTTTTCTTTTAGAATTAGAATGAGTTTTTAAAATTTTTTATAAATCGATGAAAATGCTCGTATTGTTATAAACTACAATAAAATTTACAATTGACAACTATTATTTATTTTTATTATAATTGTTTAAAAATAATAATAAATCTATCATAAAAATAATGATACCTATAAATAAATATTTTAATATTCAAAATAAGAATTTTAATAATTTATTTATTATTAACAAGGGTATTTTAGTCATTTCGCAAAAAATCAACCAAGATCAGTGAAACATTAACGGAAGAGATAGGCTTGTAATTTCATATAAATATTGTAAAATGTTTTGTAACTTTGTAGAACTAAGAAATCTGTTTACGATTCCACCCAAATTACAAAGGTATTAATGTAGAATTTCCTATATTTAAAACATCATTAATGGTCTGACGAATTTAGAAGGTATAGAGTTTTTTTTACTTGTCTCTCCATCTTAATTTTGATGGCACTTTTTCAGGTGACTACTATTATACAAAAACACTACTAGTCATGTCACCACTTAGGATAATCAAGCAGTTGATATGAGTATATATAAGGATATGTAGGGTGAAATGTTCAAGGTTTGAAGTTAAATTAAGTTACTTATTTTTTTATTAATCTACTAAAATTGTCCTTCATCAGTTGCTTAGTCAAATACTTCTAATCATCAGATGAAAATTGTAAAAAAGAGATTGATATGATAAAATAAAGCAATGATTATAAGTAAAGAAAATAAAGTTAAATAGATAGAGTTAAAATAATAATAGAAAAAGTAGGATAATTAAGAATCAAAATCTCATATGACATATGAAAAGGTATGTAATATTGAATGGAAAAAATACTTTTCATCTTACCAAATGGATAATAAAGTTCAGTAATCAGGCCTGAGCGATGTGGTATCGCATTGGGTGTATGAGTATGAGGTCTCAGCTTCGAAATTCAGTGTGAGCATTATCTCTTTGTAATGCAAAGTTGCATTGTAATAGAAAAAAGAGTATTGTTTGGCAAAAATGATGATAATAGTCGTCAACTAAAACCACATCCGGGAGTACTAATTAAGATGGAAGATTGCAAGTAATTAAGATGCATATATGGGTGGGACAGCATGAGAGAGAATATGCATCTCTGCATCTGCTAATCAATTAATTGAGACTGAATTAATTAATTGACAAGCATAGAATGTGTGGCATCCGACGCAGCAGCAGCGAAGGTGATGAATTTTCAGCCTCTGACAATATGCAGTCAACGGAGTACAACCAGTCCAGCTACGTGCTTATCCTTTTTTCTTTTCTTTTTTAGTACGTACTTAATCATACGTGTCCTTTGATCACTACTTACGACTTTTTATAACCTTAATTCCTCGATGCTGTCTTTCACATCTTTTACATTAATTGTCATTATGGCTATCTCAACTAACTAATCTTATTTTTCTCAACAACTCGTATTTTCAATTTTATTCTTCAATTCTTTCTTTAGGTGATTCATAAATATATCCATTTAGTTTGACTATAATTAAAAATATACCCATAATTTTAGAAATTGCAAATTGCCTCACACAGTTTGACCATAATTGTAAATATACCAACTCCGTTCATGCACTGTTACAGCCTGAGTATATTTGCAAAGGTTTTGAAAAATATGTTGGTATATTTGCAATTTCAAAAATTAAATAGATATATTTAGTTTTTGGAAATATACCATTGTAGTTTTGAACCTTTGCAAATAAACCACACCATAATAATGCAGTAATGGTGTTATAACAGCGTGGGTATATTTGCAACTATAGTCAAACTATGCAAGGCAATTTATGTTATAAAATGATTGAGCAAATCAAGCACAATCCATATTTTGATGATTAACAACTCAATTTAAGACTTTCTAAGATACTAATATGTGTATGAAATGGTTTAAGGATGCAAGTTTTCAAGTTCAAAGCATGACAGGTCAGTTCTCAAGCCAAGTCAACTCAAGCATCGACTTAGGTCAAGTCGATACCCAAGTCGACTTTGGTATCAACTTCAAAGGCTGATTTTTGGATAGAGCTAAAAATGTGGACACTTGAGCAAGCAAAGCCGCACCCAAAGTCGGCTTCGCATGCGACTTGAGCATTAAGTCGCAACCCAAATCGACTCCAACATGCGACTTGGGTGAAGTCACAGATGAAATCGACTCAGAAATGTAACTTGAGTTAAGTCGCAAATCAAGTTGATCCCAGGATTCAACTTGAATACAAAAAAGTTAAAACCAAGAAATTTTAAGACCAAAAATGACATGTATGGCTCAAGCAACATTATATGATATGATTTAAAGATCCAAGTCATAAGCCCATTAACGAACCTTCAAGTGGACAAGGTCAAGCTTGATGATTAAGAAGAGCCAATGTCCATGAAAGCTTTTGAAGAAATTATTTAAAGAAATCAAAGATATATAAGCTAAAGGATTGAGATTGTGAAGTACTAAAGTTCCAATGCACAATGTGTTCTGTGAAGCCGCAATCCAAGTCGACTTCACCTGCGAATTGGGTCAAACCCAAGACCAAGTCGACTAACAAATGAAATTGATGCTTGAAGACTATGGTGCCCCGAACCGGGGAGCCTAGAAGCCTTACTCCGAGATCTTGTCGATTGGTAAATGTGAGTCAGGATTGTTGCCCTGATCACGCGGCGGGTTCTTAATTGGATCTCATCCAAAAAAAATTTCTTTTCATTCGTCACTTAAGCATACACTATATTCATAATAAACTCATCCATATCATCATAAAAATCATTCAATTCATAATAAACTCATCCATATCATCATAAAACCATTCATATCTTCTTTTTATTTAAATAATTCACATAAGTGCAATCATGTTTGTAATATCCATAAAACATGTCTTCAACATGATTATCATACATTTGTCCCTTTGGACGCATACATAGAATTAAATTTGCAGGTCATCAGCTCCATAGCCTATTTGACATTTTGAAAACACATATGAGTAATAATACTCAGTAAGCAAACCTTTTTCTTTGACAAGTGAATATTTTCCTTTCATTCAAATGCATTTCTCCCCATTTGGTAGGAGACACTTACCAAGTGATCAATTACCAATGGGACAGAAACCTTTTCATGTATTTCATGAGAATGCAATGCATTCATTCATTCATGACTTTCCTTGTGCCTCCAACCTCTGGGAGGACACCGCTGGCACACAGCCCTTGCGACTTGGCAATAGTGAAGGGGGATTCTCTGATCCGCTTACTACCTCCACCAAAGCCTCTTCCTTGTGCACCATGTTCATACATACATATGCCGGCATGACATGCTCCATAAAACTTGATAAATTATTTAGAAAATAATTTAACAAGCAGTTAGCAATCATTTCATGTAAAGCATTATAGGAATGACCATCATTAAATATAATTCATAAAACATGTGAGCAAACAATTTGCAATCATTTAAAAATATTTTAGAAAGCATATAACTTGCTTACCTCCTTAGTCTGTGTCCTCCACCTTTTCCTTTCCTTTTCCTATACAAGGAAAAATAATATTTTATCTATATCATATCATGTCTTAGTTTACTTCCCATGTATGCTTTATAATCATCCATTACCTCATTTCTATAAAGGTTAATCTTATAAATACACTTGGTCATTACCTCCTTATATGGATTTTTATCCATAAATTCTTTAAAAATTTTATCCATATATCCTCATAAAATATAAGAATAAATCTCAATTTTTCCCAAAATCACGCTGTTCACTGTAGCAAAATCACTGTAGTTGTTACTGTTCATCCGAGGTTACTGTTCACAGAAACGTGGTTATTGTTCATGGGTTCCAAAAATTGATATTTTTTCCAAAAATAAAAAATACCATGACATAACTTATGCCTAGTATATCATTGGAAATTTCATATATTTTGAATTTATCATCATTTACTTGGCTAAATAAATCATTTTCTCCATTTACTAAAAATCAACATAAATTCACTTAAGCATAATCCTTAATTCTAAAAATTATGAAATTAATATATCATCATCCCAACATCATATTTATCATAATCATACATCCCAAATCATCATTTATCATTTTTGGAGCATTATTTACACATATCATATGTTATCTTCCCGAATGCTCTATCTTCGCTCTAAATTTTTGATATTTTGGCATAATTCCATTTAAGCATTATATCTATACTTATTTTCTCATAATTAGGCATTATCTAAGAATTTTTTTACCCTACTTAACATCCAAAAGAAATTTGGGTAGAAATCACTTACCCGAAGTGGAGATATCCCACTTTTCCTCACACCTTATCTCTCTAACTTCCTTCTTTTATTCCTTGGACATGTGGGAGGGTTTTGGGGGCATGGAATGGCTCAAGTGGAGCTGGGATATGATGCCTTGGACGTCCACCCTGCTGCCCTATTTATAGGGTTGCATTTTTCAACAATTTGGAATTTACCCCCTAGCTTTGAGGTATTTAATTATAAATTGGTATTTCTTTTTAATTTTAAAATTTTCTTTGAGCCAAGAGCTGCCTACCCTATTCCTGCTCCATCCACCCTATTCAGCCCTATCTTTTTTATTATTTTTTGATTTTTAAAT
Organism: Annona cherimola; assembly: GCA_030490835.1. Lineage (NCBI taxonomy): Eukaryota > Viridiplantae > Streptophyta > Magnoliopsida > Magnoliales > Annonaceae > Annona > Annona cherimola. The sequence goes on along the minus strand of CM059973.1, from coordinate 18,422,616 downwards.
TTAATTAATTTAGGCTAAATCAATCCTAACCGTTGGTTAATGATAAGATTAATTTGTGGACATTGGATTTGGCCCCAAAAGTCAACAGCCCCTGCACGTCCTTGCATTGCATCTACATTTTCATTTAATTTTTTTATTTTTTATTATTTATTTATTAAAAAGTCAAAAGTAGCTTTAATTAAAAGTTAAGCTACTTTTTTTATCTCTATGTGACACTTCATCTTGACCTTTGATTTGTGATTTTCATCACATCTTAATCCATTCATTATGTTCATCATGAATTTTTAACCATCCATAAAAAATTTCATCGAATTCCGACGCCCGGATTGCAAATTATGAATTTTTTTCTATTTTTCCACGAAAATCCAAATTTGTATTAAAATAATAAAAAGTAATGCTATTTTGTCTTGTAGTGATTAAATTCCTATTTCGTCTTTTTGTGATTAGGTTAATCCAAGTGATTAACTCTTAATCACGTGTCTTAATCCTTGGTTACTATTCACGTTCACTATTCATGCGTAGTATTCACGTGCACTATTCACGTGGGTTAAATTCTTATTTGCATTATTTTAACCTCTAGTACACACATTTGCAAATATAACATATTTCATGAATTTTATTTGTCATAAAAATTAGTACAAAAATCTGTGTTATTTTAGGATTGCGGGTTTCACAAAGACTAAAGTGTTGAATGACGAAGCGGCAATCCAAGTCGACTCTACTTTGTAACTTGGGCGAAGTCGTATTTGATGTCGACTCCGAGTGTGACTTAAGTTGTAACTATAGAAAAATTTCAGGTGTTGGCACATTAAATGCGCGCTCACTACCTCGTAATGTTCGAATTTATTCCTTCTCTATTTAAGGCGCATAAAATGAAGAGGAAATGGTTAGCTAGAGCATTAATTAAGCTTCCACCTTCCAACTTACAAGTATTCAAGTGGTCATTAAAGAAATTTCCAAGAACAACTGTGTCATTCATTGCAAGTGCTGAAGCAGTCTCTCACCAATTCACTCTACACGTTCTTCTCGGTGCTAAAAACTTTCCTACACATACGTAAAGTGTAGATCTTCACTTCCATTCATTGCTTTTGTAATTCTACTTGGTTTGTTGTTGGAGACTAAGACCAAGTGAAGACAAGTAGCATATGGTTGGAGAGTGTTTCACTACCTACTTGTGTGAAAATTTTAAAGACCCCCTAGAGCTAGAATCTAGAAGAGATGAAGGGTTGTAATTGTAATTCCATTGATATAGTGGAACCCAAGGCACAAGGGTATATTCTTGAAGGAGTGGAGTAGGGAGGATTGTCCCGAACCACTATAATCTCTTATGTTTGATATATCTGCTCTATTTGCATTTTCATTCTCCACGTTTTCATTCAAGGGGAGTTAGTCTACAAGGGGTTATTCTCAATACACCGAAAGAATTTTAAAGAAATCAATTCACCCATCCCCTCTTGGGTTTTGTCATAAACTCGGGACCAACAATTTATAATTTTTGAAACTATGTAAATATATTTGCAATTATAGTCAAACTATGTAGGTATATAAGCAAATTACCTTTTTTGCCCTAAAACCTCTTCGCCACTTCCTTTTTTCTATCACACCATCTTTTTATTCTTTTTTTATGAAACCCATTCAAATAAAATTTTAGTTGAAGGTTGAAGTCCTCTTACCCTATTCACCTCATTTAAGAGTGTCTATTTGGAAATGAGGGTAAAAAAAAAGTGTTAAGTAAGAAGTCAAATGTTTTTGAAAAGTTTGAGAATGATGTAATACAATAAGAGCAAACTATAAAGTGTGAATAAATAGTATAATTGTGCAAGAAAATGATTAAAATACAAGAGTAAAAATGAGAAAATAAGGTAGCTAATTTGTTAAGATATAATATCATTTTATGGAAGGTGCATGACAAAAGTGAAAAGGATTTCCCCCATAAACAATTTCACAAACTCTCCCTAAGATCGAATAAGAATTCGCCAACATTCTCTCATTATTTTCCGTGCTTACAAGCATAAACATTCAATTAAAATGATTATAAATCTTAGCTAAATCATGGCTAACTTTCTATATAGGCTCCTACACGAGCAGCCCAACTCTCTGTACTGCGTGATGAGTCATAAGTCATTAGTACTTTCCCGAGTAGTGGAACAGGTTAATTTTCAGTCCTACGTACTCTTTTTTAAATATGACTTATCCATTATATTTATTAAATATTTTTAGTTAGTACACGCAAAATCATCATAATTGGGTACATGGGAGGGCCACCATTGACTTAAAACTCATGAGATTACTTCAAAAATCTAATGTGGCCCACCACGGTATCCAATCATGATTTTTTTTTGTATCCTAATTTGAAATTTTAATAATATAATGAATGGTTGGATTTTTTAATTGAAAACAGACCTGGAACCGGTTCTGAGTGAAGAAGTCCAATAAGTAATAGTAAAAGAATATCACGAAGTAATTATATTTTATAAACCAACCTCCATGAATGCCAATCAATAGAAAGTTACCATAATTGTTCTCATATTTAATTCTATGTAAAACTTTTTCGAAAATTGTATACATATTATTAGCTTACATCATGAATCTCTGCGTCATTTTTTTTTTTTTTTGCACCAAAAAATTTGTACTGGAAAGAAGAAAATTAATAAATTTATAATTTTGAATTATTTAATTACATGGAAACTACTACTCCCTTTCAATGTTGTCAGAACCGAACCGGTGATTGAACCAGAAAAGTTACTGGTCTGGTTCAAACCGGTTCGACCGGTTAATCAAACTGGTTCAAACCGGTGATGTCAGCATGACATATTTATGACGTCATAAATATTTAATTATTTTTATTTTAAATTTAAAATAAATATATTGATAAAATTATATTTTTATAAATCCTAAATATATATGTTAGATTTTAAGAATCACAATATAAGTACAAAATATGCTGAAAAAATTAATAGAATTTTTTTAAAAATTTTAACCATGCATGTTAGAAAATTAACTACATTGACTAACATGTAATAAGCACCGGTGTAACATATCAAGCAAAAACGGCCAGAAATTCTAACTTCTTTCAATGATCAAAGTTCACATATGATCCACCAGTGTAACAAATAAGCAAGGCACAAGTGCAATCACAATTAATAAAGATTTAGCATCAAAAAGAAAAGTTGTTTACAGAAAACATTACAGAAAAGTAGAAAAGTGGTCGTCGGAACTGAATGCAAAACAGAGAATGGGAGCTGCTGGTCGCCGAAACTGAGTGCTCACTGCTCAGCAGAGAACAGAGCTGTAGATGAGATGATGACCGAAACGGCCAGCTGACGACAACGATCGGAGCTGTGCTGCTGTAGACGAGATGAGGAAGACCGAAACGGCCAGCTGATGACAACGATCGGAGCTTATTGTTGGAAACAATGTTTAAAACAATAAAAATTGACCAAATCTTGAGTTTCGATGATTAACAAGAACTAATTTGAGTATATAAAAGGTACTAATATATTTGCTAAATGTTTAAGGAAAGCAAAGAGGTCAAGTCGATCTTCAAGTCGACTTGGACTTCGACTTGGGTGAAGTCGATCCCAAAGTCGACTCAAATATCGACTTGAGAATGAATCCCAAAATGCAACAGGTGAAGTCGCAGGTCAAGTCGACTCCACTTGCGACTTGGAAGTCAAGTCGCAGACGAAGTCGACTCCAGCATCGACTTCAAACAAAAGAAAATGTCCAGTGTTGATTTTGGGGGCACGAAGCTGACCAAGTCGCAAACGAAGTCGACTCCAGGTGCGACTTGGGTCAAGTCGCAGACAAGGTCGACTCCAACTTCGACTTGAGGATTTTAGACTTGAAGATTGAAGTTTCAAGTTTATTCCAAGGATCATATTGAACTTGTTCAAACCCAAATGAGATGAAAAGTTCATTCACAAGAAGATCAAAGCTAAGATTCATATTCAATGTTCAAATCAAGTCTATCAAGCCAAGGCAAAAGTTCAAGCTTATTCAAATAAGGCAACACCCAAGTTATGGAGACCAAGTGAGTCCAAGACTAAGCGAGGAACAAGCATATATCATGCAAGGACTCAAACAGCTCAAAAGCTTTGCAAGGATCAAGCCGAATCTTGAAGAACAAAGCAGCTTCAGCAAAACCCGAGCCAAGTCGCAGGCTAAGTCGACTTCAGGTTCGACTTGAGTCGAAGTCTGAAACCAAGTCGACTAAAACTCAGACTTGGGAAATTGGAGGAACTGGAGTCGCAGACGAAGTCGACTCCAGATGCGACTTGGGTTGCCAAGTCGCAAGCCAAGTCGACTCCATCTTAGACTTGGGTATAACGTTCAAATTTTCGAACGTTGGAGTTCATTTATTGCGCACCAACCACCTCCACAACGTTCATATTTTCTTCCCTCTATAAAAGGACCCTCAAATGAACGTGAAAGATATACAAGAACATTACAAGACACTACTATATACTCTACAAAGTCCAAAGAGAGAAAAGAAGATCTAGAAAGGAATCCTATTTGCTTTTCTCCATTTCTGAGTGGTTCGTATACATTCTAAGGAAGAAGAAAGCTTCAAGTTGCTAGCGCCTTCATCAATATTCATCCAAAGCTGCTTCTACAACTTCTTCCTCATGCTAAATCTGCCTACACAAATCTGTAAAGTGTAGTTTCATTTATTTCATTGGCTTGTTGTATAAATCTTGATTTAGCTTGGGTAGCTAAGATCAAGTATATGCAAAGTAGGGTGTGATTGGAGTGAGACTCATCACCTACTTGTGCAAGTAGTTGTATATGCCCCCTAGAGCTTTGAATCTAGAAGAGAGCAAGTGGCTCTAGTTGTATATGCCCCCTAGAGCTTTGAATCTAGAAGAGAGCAAGTGGCTCTAAGTTGTGTATGCCCCCTAGAGCTTTGAATCTAGAAGAGAGCGGTGACTCTAAGTGTATTCGTGGAATACATAGTGGAACCCAAGTCACAACGGAGTGTGAGCTTGGAAGAGTGGAGTAGGGAAGGTTTGCCCGAACCACTATAAATCTTGTGTTCTACTTATTTTTACTGCTTTATCTTATTTGCTCTCCATTCGCTTTAAAAAGGGGATTAACTTTTTCAAGGGGTTAAGATCTTTGAGATTATCAAAGAAATTTTAAAGAACCCAATTCACCCCTCCCCTCTTGGGTTTAGCCATCAACTCGGGACCAACACTTATGTCTCAAGAAACCGACGTCTCGAGGAAGACAAGACGCAGAACAGAGGAAGACCTCACTCACCGCTGACGCCTCGAGGAAGATGAGATTGAACCAGGTCTCGGCCAAATGCACTGCTGGTCGCCGGCGATGAGGAAGACAGCAGTCACAGCACGCACCGAGCAGATGGACCAGACGAAGAAGACGACCGAAAAAATGGGAAAGGAAAAGTGCTTTGCTGCCGATTCGGGACTCCAGAGGGAAAGACGATCGGGTTTTGTCATTTTTGTGTTTTTTATTCGTGAACCGGTCTAACCGGTTCAACCATGTTTTCCGGTTGAACAACGGTTCATGCGGTTTAATACTATCAAACCGAACCATATGAGATCGAACCGGATATATGTCCGGTTCCCGGTCAGACCGGTTCGACCGGCTGGTCCGGTCCGATTTTAACAACACTGCTCCCTTCTGAACTCGCAAACTTAACGACACTCAGGTACACACAATATCAATCTCACTGACGTGGTCCATTCACGTGAACACAATATTAATCTCACTAAGGTATGACCTGTGTAACTATAATTTGAAATTTTGAGAGGCAACTAAATGTTGCATAATTAGCTTAGGGCTACCTGATTTGTGTGGGAATATGTGGGCAAAAATAATTAACGTAATAAAAAATGAGTTACACTCCTTTAAAGCCTCACATCTATATATGTAACCTTATTTATTTTTCCCACCTTAATGATTAATATAGGAAATCCGCTTCATCTATATCGCATTTATCATCATTTATGTTATCATGTAATCCTTACAATTTGTCTATTACTTGTGCATGACACATTTGAAAAAGTATAAAATAAACGTAATGAATTGACTTAATATTAAATATCAATGTTAGAAGTACATTTTTCCATCAAAAAATTTAGAATTACATTTTCAACATTTGAGCAGTGTTGTCAGAACTGAACCGGTAAAGGAACTGGTCGAACCGGTGACGTCAGCATGACATATTTATGATGTCATAAATATTAAATTATTTTTAAATTTTAAGTAAATATATTAATAAGTTAATCCTAATTTAACATCTATAATATGATTGTGACCCTTTATAAGGTCATTTATACCTTAATTACAGAATTCGAAACCCAGATAATAGAATTTAATGAAATCTACCTTATTTAACAACGTCTAACAACATCTAACAGCGTCTAACAGCGTCTAACGACATCTAACGACATCTAACCAGATCTAATGACATCTAACAACATCTAACTTTTAATATCAATAAGTTAATCCTAATTTAACACATGTAATATGATCTTCAGCTCTTTATAAGGTCATTTATACCTTAATTATAGAACTTAAAACCCAGATAATATGATTTAATGAAATCTACCTTAATCTAATAGCATCTAACGATATCTAACAGCATCTAACGACATTTAAGAGACACTCAAATTTTATGAAATAAATAAAATATTAAAAATAAATTTTCAGATTACACGTAAATCGTCCTAGGTACTAAGAAATTCACCTAAAATCTAATTTTCTTATTTATTACTCGTCGGTATAAAGATGCATATGATTATAATAATTCATATCTTATGGAAGATAATTTCAATTTAAAAAATAGAATATTATTAATTGAATTAATATTTTTATTAAATAAAAACTTTATTAAAAATTACATCATTTTGTAGTTATTTTATATCATTTTCACTTTGTTTTAAGAGAAATTATATTGAAATCGAGGTTTTGATGCAATACCTACTGATATTTAAATTTTTTACACAAAAATTATATTTACATAATTTGGGAGATTCTATTAGATTATTGAAGAATTTTTATAAAATTATTTTGAATGTTCTATATTGCAAATAACGATCTGCGTATACACGAATTCAATGGTCCGCTGGACCACCAGAAAATTTTTTTCCTCTTCTCCTCGCATTCGCAAGGTCGCTAATGGTTTCCGTGTCGAAGTGGAAAAAGAAAAAACAAGAAAGGTGGATGATCGGCGAGCAGGCTAGCACAATAGTGGGTTTTCTGTTTTTGGCATCACTCCCTAAGAGCTTGCTCCTTCCAATTTTGTGGATGCTGAGAGAAAATGGAGGAGGGTAGCTCTGCTGCTGTGCTACAATCGATTTGGGGGCAAAATGAAAAGGAGAATGGGCTGCCTGCTGGTCGCCGGAAATGGAGGTCGCTGCTGTTTCGCCTGCTAGTCACCGGAAATGGAGATAGCTGCTGTTTTGCCTGCTGCTATTTCGGTTGCTGGTCTCGGCAAGGAAGACGAGGCTCACGAGTGGGGGCGGTGAGCCCGCGGGCGGGTGTGTCGCGAGGAAGAGTAAGATGAAGCAGCGTGTCGCAAAGAAGAGTAAGATGAAGCGGCGTGGGCGGACGCGGACGGCGACGAGGACGAAGATGGGGCCGGCAGTGGGCGCGACCAGAGACAGCGACGGTGGACTTCCCGACGGACGGTGCGAGCGCGTGCGACGACGGCGCAAGCGGGCGGACACGAGGAAGACGAGGCTCGGGCGGACGGCACGGGCGGCAGCGCGTGCTGGCGAGGAAGACGAGGCTCGTGGGCTGGGGCGGCAGCGCATGGGCGGGCGTGTCACGAGGAAGACGAGGCGAGCATGTCGAACCGGTCGAACCCGGTTGGTCCAGCCCTTCTGGTTCGACGATTCGTGCGGTTTTTCTCAATTGAACCGAACCGCTAGTAATCGAACCGGATACGGGACCGGTTCCCGGTCCGACCAGTCCGACCGAACGGTCCGGTCCAGTTTTAACAACACTGCATTTGGGCCGTCTAAAATATTATTATTATGTGGATAAATAATTTTGTAAAATATTGTTATATTCCAATACATATATAAATGGATCCAAATATTTTTTCTTAATTTATATATAAATATATATTTTTTAGGAAAATGTGACCTGCACAAATCTCTAATTTGGACGAAATGGATTTCATAACTAAACAAATTATTAAATATTATGGATGAATTCGATTTATCAATCATCATGATGGAAAAAATACATGGTTACATAAATTTGCTTCTATATGGCATGTTTACATAGAAGAGGGACTCATTAGAAGAATTTTTTATCCATGAACAAATCTATATAGAGTGAGGGATGTCGTGTCGATAGTACCCTTGAAACTTTAAAATTATTCTGATCCCTTAAAATTGTTAAAAAAAAATTAAGCATAATAAAAAAACAATTTGAGTGAAAAATCATACTCGAATTTTAAAACTAATATAAATCAGCATTTTAAATGTTATGTTCACTTTCATGTGTTATTATATTTTCCATGAAAAATTTTCTGAATTAATAACGTTATCCTAAGTTAAATAAACATTGCTATAAAAATCAATATTTTAAACATAATCGGGTTTTGACCGTTATTAAATTTCTCCATTGAATAACTAAATGAGTCCATGTCTTTAGTTCATGAGTTAGGCTTTAAAATTCCATATTGCATTAGCTTACTTTCACCTTTGTTTTCAAATTTTTCTTTTTTTGGTTTAGATGGAGATTAATGTCTTAATTTGAGTTCTAAACCTAGACCTTTTACACACGCACATATTCGCTTGCTTGTATTAACCACCCAGTCATCTAGGTATTGACTATTTTATCAAAAACATATAATAAATTTCTCATATATCTATAATGTTTACCCCAATTTACCCGAGAAGCCCACATGACGGAGCTAACGATCGCCATGGTAGGTTTCTATAGAAAGTCTGGCAACAACTCCTAGAATTAAAGCGGCGATGAAATCATACAAGATCTACTGAACATATTATCATCAAAAAATTTAATTTGGCAGTTACAATGAAATATATATTTTTCAATAGTAGAAGGTATAGATATTTTAGTGGATTTATTAAGGCTTTGGAAGGAGGGACCTTTAATCTTATTATTATTGTCCCTCAACTAATCTTTGATTCAAGTTAGATCAAAATTGTTGTTGTTGGGCAAGGTATAAACTCATGTACTCTGCAGCTAATTTATAATTACTGAAGATTGCTTGGTATTTCAAAGGTATATTTAAAAGTAATAAAATTTTTGAATGAAAATTTTTTGTGTAAAAATTTTTTAATTAAAAGAGAATAATATAATGTTATATAGATAATCATTAGTAAAAAAAAATAAAGTTAAAAACTATGGGGCACATGATCTATTATATCATTATTATATCATTATGTAGTTATGTTTTCAAGAAAAAAAATAATTAATAAGCAAAAATTGCAAATGCAAATAGCCTTTTTGTAAGTGCAATTGCATAAACCAACCCCATAATTTAACTCCTTAAATTAAGCATTAAAACTCTTGCAAGTGTGTGTGTGCAGAAGTCAAGTCGACGGGACTTAACACCTTCATTGTATCTTTGTCGGGCCAAACTTCCGTTGCATGTCATTTCCATCCATGCGTTCACGTGCTTTCACGTGCTTTCATCCAGCCCCATTCACGTGTGACCCAACAACATTCCACATTAATGAGACAAGGACGGAGCGTGGATCAAAGGCCGTACTCATACGCAGAAACATCCGGCACGTACCAAATCCCCTCACGTGTAATCTTCTAGAGCCGTCCATAGGGTAGAAAGCGAAGAGAATTTTCATCAGCCCACCTCGGGAGCTGGCGGGTCACACTTCAAAAAGAATCCGAACCGTCCGACGTGTCCAACGCTGAATCTCTGAGGGCCCCAAATGGCAACCAGCGATGATATAATCCCGAGACGCGGATTGGTAGACAAGAGTTTGTCAACGAGGACAGGGCTCATCAATTGCTGCATAAAGGAAGAGTGCAGCGGCTTTGCAGGGGAGGACAGGTTGCAGGGAACCTTTTTTAAGTGCACGAATGACTCGGGCAGTGGGCCTTTTTCAAATAAACAAAAAATCTCGTCCGTAGTCTCCCTTTTAAGCCATGCAATGCAACAAGCAACGGGTCCAACGGCTGTATCCAAATGGCAGAAGAACAGCTCAGCCGGGGTCAATATTGGAAACAGCTAGTGGGTGTGTTTGGGAAGTAATAAAATTTTTCATGAAAAGTTTTGTATGTAAAAGTTGTCAAATCAGTAGAAAATGATGTAATATTGTAGGGATAATGATTAGGAATAAAGAGAATAAATTTAAAATAAATAGGTTCGTTATTGGTAGTTGTGTAGAAATGATTGAAAAGTAAGGTTGTTGTATTGATATATGTGTAAAAAATAATTAAAAAAAGAGTAATTATGGAGAGTGAAAAGTTTTATATTGAAAAGTTTTAACTTAACAACTTTTTCAAATTGCCAAACACACTCAATGTGTTTTCACTGCGGATGGTTAATTGGGAGCCGAGATTGGTCGCTTTCTACTGCGAGTACGTAGGGGACGTTTGGTAATGTGTAAAATGGTGAGATTGTGGGAAATAAAAAAGAGAATATTTTGAAAAATGTATGATTGAGGAAATGATAGATATATAGTTTGAATAAATAGGTTTGTTGTATGTAGTTTGTAGGGAAAATTATTGAAATGTATGAGTAAAAGTGGAAAAAATAGTGTGATTGATAGAGTAATGATTGGTCTTGGGAAACCAAATACCATGAAAAAACCATGGTTCCCATACTCATATGTTAACAAACGTGGGTAAGGATGAGAATGCAGGGGTGGCAAGAACGGGAATGACGTTGGAAAAATCAGGCCCGATGGAAGTAGCTGGGGAAGTGGGAATCTCGACCGAAGAATTTAGAATACCCAAAAAAATGGAAAAAAAAAAATCCCATCATAACATAGTCTCTACATGGGTGCGGCCAGCCTGCACGGAGTACCATCCATGGAAGAAATCCAGAGTAAAGTGGCAGGTCTTTTCTCTTTCTGCACCGAGAGAGTACGATGGCGCACTCAGTCGGAAAAGTGATTTGGTAATCCCAGCCCGCCTTACATTATTCGAAAATAAAAGGCAGAATTCGGGCCATGGACTGCTACCCTGCACGTAGGGGTGGGAATCGGGGCTGGTCGGGACGGGTCAGGGTTTGCCCAATCCTGATCCTACTTTTCAAAAATCTTATTTGACTCTTATTTTTATACCGGGTCAGGACAAGGTCAGTTTGACCCTTATTTTTGTCTACTAGGTCTCGTGACAAAATTCGGGTCGGTATCGGACCGGTTTCGGAATAGCGGGTCGGGTCAAAAATACGAGTCAAATAAGATAATTTTCAGAATTTATATACCTATCAAACAGAAGTATACATCTATACTAAATTTAAATATTATATGTTTCAATATTTCACTAATTATTAAAAACACATAATTAAGAAAACAAAACATTTGAAAATATAGTATACATTTATTAAAATAGGTTAATATATAATTACACATAAGGGTTATATATGTACAAATTTTTTTATTGATTCTTATATTTTTTTTGAATAAATTGATTCTTCTATTGTTGATAGAGTTAATTATAAAAAAGTGAAAAATTTGAAAGAAAATAATAATAATATTTAAATATAGGCTTATAATTTTTAATAAATTTATATATGCGGGGCGGTGCGGACTCTTTGGGTCGGGACATGGTCGACCCACCCCGACCCTATTTTTAAATTCGGGTCAAAATTTCTGACCCATCCCTATACCGGGTCAAAAATATATTAGTTTTACCTGGCCAAAAATAGGTCAGGTTAAAGCCGGGTCACGGGTCGACCTGCCCCAATTCCCGCCCCTACCTACACGCACCTGAGTTGTCTTTCTAGCCATACCGCATGAGCATTCATTCGTCATACATGCATGCACACTTACACAGGTCTAGACAAGAACGTATGGAAGGTAAAACGGACGGGACGTTATCGCCTGCTCCCGGGAGCAGGCAGCATTCCCTGCTCTCGGGAGCTTATACCCATTTTTTTTATTTTTTTTTGAAATTTTTTTATAAAAAAAATGTTAATCCAGGTGTATTTAACATGTGTATAAGTTTTTACCATTTTTGAATTATTTTAGATATTTATTTTTTATTTTTGAAAATCAATGGTATTTTAGTAATTTAAAATTACTTAAAATGCCACTGATTTTCAAAAATCAAAAATAAATATCTAAAATACTCCAAAAATGGTAAAAACTTATACACATGTTAAATACACATAGATTAACACTGTTTAGGAGACATTTTCAAAAAAAAATAAAAAAAAAATGAGTATAAGCTCCCAGGAGCAGGGAACGCTGCCTGCTCCCGGGAGCAGGCGATAACGCCCCAAAACGGACACCACGTTACGTCTATTTTAGGAATGCAGCGTCCAGACTTTTCTGACGTCGCATTGTGTGGCGGGGCCGGGCGGAATGCTAGGGACAAATAGGGAGGGGCGGGAGGGGACCGAGCACAAACAAACACGAGGAGAGGAGACCGCACAGCGGCGATGGACGAACATGCGGGGAGAGCTGGCACGGAAAGACAAGGGAAAACGAAGGCATCCAACTTGGGAAGGTTGGCAGCGAATAGGATCTTTTTTTTTGCCTATTCCTCTCAGTACCGTGTAGCAGTCGTGGATCGGCGTTTTCTTAAAAAAAATTCAACAGCTAAAATCATGTATTGAACTTCTTCTATTCTACGATACAAGCGTCCTAAATTGCCATCAAAACAGGTATTTCGCTCACGTACCATTCAGAGGGTGCCAAATACAGTCATGTCCGAAAATAATCCTTTGATTGATCGTATTCTGGACGCCATCATCACGGCCTTCTTCGCGGCGAAAGTCACATTCATATAGTATTAGTGTAATAATGCTCAAAAATACATTAATCCAACCCGCTGACTTCCTAAAAGGAAATTTTACCTTCACCAGACATCCGCGAATTTGCAATATTCAACAACACACTAATCTGGCCTGCCATGGACGAGATGAGCAGTCTATTTCTAGAAAAACAAACTGGTTACATGATTACAATTTCCTAAGAAACAAAAAAGTAAATCTTCCTTTGTACTTTGTATATGAACGTTGCCGCACTATAATCAGCAACATTTTTGGACTCCCATAATCAATAAACATTAATTTCGAAACAGACCTCTTGAAGAACTTCATGCACCAATGAAAAGCTTTTTGAGCTCCTGGTCACCAGCAAATTAAAAATGGTGCTTCAGAGATCTTCCAAGCAAGTTTAAGAGGCTGCATGCAATCAAAATCACTATGAGGATTGCAAGGCACAGCACATTAATCCACCTCATCTTTCAAACCCTTCACCGAAACTCTCATATGCCACCTCAATCGCATAAAGAGTAGTAACACATCTACATGAACAATCAAATTCAAGTTACCAAAACACTAGAAAGAACTGACTACCAACCACACCAAAATACAGCAACCAGATTAAGTACGGATGGGCTGCACAATGGATCAAGAAGATCACTCACAATCAATTAAGTAGGGGCTCAAACACCTCATCCTTAACAAAAGTTCCAAACCATCAATCAAGTCGTTCCAAAAATGCTAAGGCACACAAGCCTGCCTTATTAGCTTCCAGAAACTATTAGGTCAAGGAAATGGGCATTAACATGATCAATCTCAAACACCAAAGTACAAATCAATGTAAACTAGAGTGATTCACAACCATCATCACCATCATGACTGAAAACTACCAGCAGCCCCTCGCCCTCAACACTTATCAGAGCATTTTTAGGTTTCTTCATGCAGACTTTTTAGTAGTGTGTTCTTGTTGAAACAATTATCACCAATGATACTACACAGATATCAAAAGTACTAATTGGTCAATCCAGAAGAGCTTAACATTGGTTTTGAAAAATGGTTGTGTCAAGGTCCTAATCGCAATCGCATGTGGGAACAAGTTGCAATTGTGACGTGTCATTGGATTCTTAAACAGTTTGATCCGTTACAGCCTCTTTTAACATATTATTGTACAATTCTTCCATCTCTGGCAGGTTAATCAGAACAGGGCCACAGCAGCCGGTTGAACCAGTTGGCCTGGGAACCAGTCATACCTGGTTCACTGGTTTAACCACCCACAACTGGCAGTTGAACTGGGAACTGCTGGAATTCCCAGTTCGATGCTTGGTCCAGTCCTAATAACACTGATCACTGGCTCCTAATCCCCCTCCGAATTAAAATTTCTGCCAAAATTCAGCTAGATCTTGCTTAAGTATTAAAAGCCAATTGTTTGGATTTGATGAATGAAAATGCCACCGACTATTTTCCAAGTAGAGAGTTTTTTACTGTTTCATTTGACACAAATAGCAACAACCAATTAAGGTTATGTCGGTGGCTATTACAACTACCTTTACCATTATTTAGTGCACTGGAATTAACCCAGGGATCCAAATAATCTTGTCCCACTAATTGCCAATGTAGAGACAATAGCAACGGAAAGCACAGCAAGATAATATAGTACAGTATCATCATCACCACCATAGTAGATAACCGACCAGAAACTATTATGGATGCAGTAAGCACAGGGAAATGGTCGAGTCTGCCAACGGCATCCTAAACAAAACAAAAATAGACTAATATTCGTCTACTGAAGCAAAAGATTTCTCTATATAAATAAAGCAATGATCCTATTAGCCCGAACTAAGCAAGTGTCTCACTTAGCCCATATAAAAAAAATCCATTTACAACACTTCTTTTTTTGCTTTTTTCTTCATACACTTATTTATTAAGGGTGTGTTTGGGAATGGATAAAACTTTTGATGAAAATTGTAGAGAGTAGAAGTTGTCAAATGATGTGATTGATAGGGGTAATGATGGAAAATAAATATGATAAAGTTGAAATCGATAGGTTAGTTGTGTAAAAATGATTCAAAAGTAGGGTAATTGTATAGAAAAATGTGAAGAAATGATTAAAAAACATGATAGTTGTAGAGAGTGAAAAGTTTTAGATCGAAAAGTTTTAACTTGACAACTTTTACTTATTACCAAACACACCCTAAGTGTATTTAACATGTAAACTTATTTATTAAGTGTAATTAACATATAAACCCAGTTTTACCATTTTTTGATGTGTATATTTTTTTTGAGATTTTTAAAGATATTTTAAAAATCTCAAAAATATATATACATATATCCAAAAATGGTAAAACTTTGTTTATACGTTAAATACATTTAGATAAACAAGTATATGAACAAAAAAGTTTTTAAAAAAAAATTTTGTTGTAAATAAGTTTTTTGAACGAGCAAACAAGATCACTTCTCATATAAATATATTACGAACATCATATTTGGAACACTTTGTTGTGCATCCAATTATGGTACCTATTCACTGGTTAATTCAACCCTGGAAGATGACCAATAGCATGCATCCCAAGGTGAGGAACATGAATCCCAGTAGCAGAAATATGCACAATCAATCGGCAGAAAAGCAGCTCCTGTAGCAAAGAGAGAACGTCATAAATAAATGGGCCAGTGAATTTATAGCTAGACTAATATGTTAATATGTGAACACCATCATAAATGGGTAATAAACAATGGAGCAAGTTATGGGACCATCAAACCAAACAAGCATTCAGTACTAAGCATTCACACCAAAAAGGAAATAAGTGTCTTTTTATCCTCATCACTGGAATGAAGGATCAGCTGCCTAATCCAAACTTCAGGAAGTAGAGAAGAGTAGGAAGAAGCAATGTAATGAAAGAAATTTCTTCAAGACAGCACCAAGAAGAATCATTCACTAGCATATAATACAGTATTCATGCTCTAAACCGCTACACGACCTCAAACACCCACGTAGAAGCCATTATTGCACCATTCTACCTGGATCCTGCTTGATTTGATCTTAACTGAACTTATAAGCTCATTTGGAAGGATAGCCAAAAGCACTGGAGAAAGTGCTTTACAAGCACTTTACAACTTGCTAAATTTTTATATTCCCAAACCTTCGCTGCATAATTCCCAAAATACACATCCAATAAATTATTCCCACCATAAGTCATTTATCATTTTACATTTAAAAAACCCACCGTTTGGACTAAGGGTGTGTTTGACAATAAGGAAAAAATATCAAGTCAAAACTTTTCAATCTGAACTTTTTACTCTTCATAACTACCATATTTTTTAATTATTTCTTCACATGTTCCTACACAACTACTCTCCTTTTCAATCATTTCTACATAACTACTTATACAACTAATCTATCTATTTTAACTTTGTTTTCATTACTCTTCTTTATTACCCATATTATATCACATCATTTTTTTTTACAATTTAAAAACTTTCATACGAAAAACTTTTCATCCAAAAATTTTATCACTTCCTAAAGACACCCTAAATACGTAAAAATAATATCACAAAAATAACAAAATAAATATAAAATAAAATTCTAAATGAAAAGCTCAAATAAAATTATTAATATTTTAATTACTTCTTCCCTAAATTTAAATTTTGACCATTTTTAGTTTCTTATGTTTATTTTCCATGCTTCTTTATTTCAGCTAAGTCAAATGTTTTTTAGTGTTTTATCTTAAGGCCTGGTGAATGGATCAAGTTTTCTGTCGGTTCTCTGATATTCCAGCTTTGGTTGCAACGAAACGGCCTGTAAACCATTTAATATTGTGTTCAGCTGTCTCAAACAGATTTTGTTTATTTAACTTCAGCCGCTCATCAGCCATCAGCCAATAAGATCAAGCCAAATCAAACAGACCGCTAATTGATCATCAGATTATTAAAATATTGAGATTTATGTTAGTTCAGAAGACCAAAATGCCAAAACATTAAATGTTGGTGACCGGTTCAGAATTGGAGTGCTTGTAATTTGTCATTTGTCAAAATTGAGCTATCTTATTCCATGCCATTTGGGGGCCTTCATTGTGCAAAGCACTGTTGTCAGGACCGCACCGGACTGGCCCAGCCAATTCAACTGTGACAACCGAGAACTAGCTGGATGTCCAATTCATTTATAACTGGTCCAGTTATATACTTTAAAACAGGAAGAACCACGGTCGGACCGCTCAAACCAGTTTAAGCAGTCTTACCAATTTAGAGTTTTTTTTAAAAAAAAACTAAAATAATAAAATCAGTTAATGACGTTAGTATGTTATGTTTATGTTTAGTTCATTTAGCTTTGAAAAAAAATATGATTTTTTTTTTTGCAGGTTTTAGGCGTTAGATTGATAAATTCTAGGTTTAACTTGGGAGTTACGAATATTAAAATTTATTAATATTTAAATAATTTAAAACAATTAAATATTCATGACATTCTAAATATGTAATGCAGACATCACTGGTTCAAACCAGTTTGATTAATTGGTTTCTACCAAACCAATCCTTCCACCAGTTTAGTTCTGATAACATTGATGCAAAATGAATTGACAAAGGGATTCTTTGATCTGGTGGAGATTGAGGGGTGGAGGAATGTTATCTCACCACAAACGCATCATTGCATCCAGTGGCCGTTAAATAAAAATGCATTGATCTTATACAGCCGGCCTCAAATCAATCCAGAAATTCTTTTTTTTTTTTTTTTTTATCTTTTAACAGAAAGGTGGACACCTAGACTTGTTAACAAGCCTAATTTTACATATCTTTATTTCAAAAATAAAAATATGTAAACATCAGCATGCTAACTGATCTAAGTAGACACCGCTTTTCTATTAAAAAACCAAAAAATTTTAAAAAAAGGATTTCTAGCCAGCCGCAAATCAAGAGCAGGGCATCCTAAATAAACATGGATTGCCTACTATTAGCATTCCTTTGAAGACCAGTCAATGCAACCGCAAAAAAATATAAAGATTGCAGACAGACAGGAGGTAGACATGACAACATAAGCAGACATACAAATGAATATAGTTCAGCTTGGGAAACAGCTAGGCAGGTTTGAACCAAAGATGCTCATAGAAGGTTCCCATAGTTACACATACATTGGATCTTCGAACCAAAAATGTTCATAGAAGGTTCCCATAGTTATGAGTACACTATTGATCAAACAATATGGAGCATGAACCAAATTTCATTCCAATGTAGGACCTTGCCTCAAAAGTTTCTGACATGGGTTTGCAGGTAGTTTCTGCAGCCAATAATAAGTATTATAAGGGCTTTGCTGCTGTTCCATGCAACTGCTTCTATTTTTAATATCTTGATACTTGACATGAAATCTCCTCCATTGATTGTATTTAACATTGTTTGCTTAGCTATGAGACCAAGTTTCATCCAAGTCACATATATGCATGGGCCACATTTGCTGAAAAATATAGACATTCATGTGAATGTAGATGGGGTCATACACAATGATACTAGACAAATCCATGATAATATAAATGATGCTAAATACAATAGATGAAGGGATCCTTAATCAAGAATCAAGATATTAAAAATGGAAAGGGGATACATAGAAAATGAGTTTCATAGAAGCATAGCCCATATTATAAAACATATCATCCAAAGTGGACCTATCATGTCTCAAGTTTGCTAGAACTTATGACAATTCCCATCTGTTACCAGAATCCATAAATGCTGTGCATCTCAAGGTAAGATAATAATAATGAAGACCTAAATTTTCTAATTTTGCTGGTATGCAAACTTTGGTAAGAAATGTTCTATCCATCCTTCCCACAGGAAAAGATGGACTTGGTACCATGAAAATTTTTTTGGGGTTAAATCTTCATAAAGCTGTCTATTTGCAGGTGGTTTTTATGTGTTGGGAACCATAAAAATATCATTTCCCAGCTCCTATTCCCATAAAACAACATTATTTGCATTGCAAACTCCAGAGAAAAAAGAAGAAGAAGAAGAATATGGTAATCACAGAACAGTAGCATTATTGAAAAAAGAAGACCAACCATTTGTCAATTACCATCCACCCTTGGTTAAACGGCTTCTAGAGTCTTGACATAGACAATTTGCAGGGAACTTCCTTTTTTTTTTTTTAATGGAGTGCAGGAAATTTTCTTGAGAGCATAGATTTTCAGAAATATAAGTGAAGATCTGAAACATCTGACATAGGAATCCAGGTTTCAAATTAAAGATTACTTTCATTGAATGCTATTGATAAAAATTTTATCAGTAGCTAGGGTTTTGAAAAAAACCTATATAAAGCTCCTTTTTTTATAAAGCTCTTAAATTCTACATAAAGATCATTTTTTAATTTTTCAGTCTAGTTCATCATTTTTCTCTTTAACAATTTCCCAATTTTCGGTTGAACTACGAAATGTTATCACAGGCTCTGGCTTGTTCATTGCTTTGTGCTGTGT
Source organism: Annona cherimola (assembly GCA_030490835.1). Classification (NCBI taxonomy): domain Eukaryota; kingdom Viridiplantae; phylum Streptophyta; class Magnoliopsida; order Magnoliales; family Annonaceae; genus Annona; species Annona cherimola. Next base: position 18,403,263 of record CM059973.1, on the reverse strand, counting down.
TAGAAGTTGACACAGCAAATTTATTGGAGACTTTCTGCTAAATTTTCAATACTAATGCATTTATACTGTTAATATTCTAGACCCAGGTGGCTTTAAAAGTGCACAAGAAGCAGAGGGCAAACAAAAGCTTAATTTTGATCCTTTCTATCATACATCCAGTAAGAGCAACTCACATGGTGTTCGTCCTAAAAATGATCATCATGGGCAACAAAATAAAGGTCAAGCACACAAAATCGTTCAATAGCAAGGACGCATCTCAAAATACAGATTCTAACCCATAAGCAATACCTAGTAAGTCCATGAGCTTGGAGTCTTTGGACAACCAGCATGGTATCTCAATCCCAACAGTGATAATCATGGATAAAAAATAAAGGTTCCAACAATATTACTATGAAGCACACATAATCATTACATAACAAAGAAGCATCTCAAAATAGAGACTCTAATACACAAGCAATGTCCAGCAAGTGACCAGGACATCGATCAAATGAGTAACTTTACATGAAGTCAGTAAATTTTGTCCAATTGGAGGACCAAATTAAGATGACGAAGACAAAGTGGGAGACAACAATGTGTATCATGGTTGTTGAATTTGTAAACAGAGGGAAAGTAAACTGTGCGGTACAAGAACTACATTAACTATAGTATTCACCTAAACAAGAAGAGTACCAACAATGCCAAAATATTTCCAATCTTATTACATGATAGGCAACAGGATTTCTGACTTATTAGGAACAATGGAAGTAAGGAGGACATTGTACAAAGAAGATTGGTGAGATAATTAGAAATGTCGGTAGAAAAGGATTCATCTCCTTGCTTAATCAGTGGGATTAAAGAGGGCCTCATGTAGAAGTCAACAGAAAGTTATGGGGTTCCTGTCTTCATCCTAAACCATTGGATAAATAAGGTAACTTGTAATGATGCACTATATGAATGACAGCAAGATTTTATTAAATAGAGTCTCGGCAATATAATGAGATAACCACTCACAATCAAAGCATCCAATATGGAATCCAACCATGATTTTGAGGTAGATGTCAAAAAACAGGAGCTTCATGTAACAATTCTTAAAGCCTCAATGCTAGATGGAAATGTAGTCCAAGAAAGCTTAATTAATAAGGATACAGAAAACTCCAAGGATGATAAATATCATTTGTAAAGGATCTAATTTACAGTTTAACATGAATTGAGAGGAAATACTGAAAGTCACGCCATGCATAAGCACGTCAAGAATGGGTCTCGTTATCAAAAGCATAGTTGTTCAAGGTTCAAGGTGCTCTTGGGAGCCAAGGTCCATCGGAGCCTAGGAGCAAGGCAGTGAGGCATATGCCTGAGTAAAGAAAGGTGCATAGTGTATAAAACTAAAAAAAATATTAACATAAGTTCGTAAGGATAAATAACAAAATTATGTAAATATTTAACATATTCAAAATGATAGTCATTATAAGGACCATGAAATTCCTTTGATCTAGCAGTAAGTTGGAAAAGAAAAGTGAAATTAAAGAAGTCGAATTTCTATTTAAGTGTTGGAAGTTTATATATTTTCAAGCAAGTTCAATTGGGTATATTGTGCACTACGTGCACCTCAAGGCTTGAGAGAGTGAGCCAGTAAGCTTTGAGCCCAGGGATACCTTTAACTGCTACGAACCAAAGACTGGAATGTCAGCACAAATAAAGAGGGCAAAACCAAAAATAATAATAATAAGGAATAAAGGGTCCATTTGGAGAGAGGTGAAAAATATTAAGGAACTTTTTACACTCCTTCCTACGTACCTTTTGATATAATATGACATCTTAACTTCCTATCTACCCTACTTTTTCTATTATTACTACATTCCAATCATTTTTTCATATCTTTCAATATGACTACCTAACTTATTTTATCGTTATTCTTTTTTACTCCTAATCATCATCCCTACCGTATCAAATCCCTCTCTTACTTTCAAAATTTTCTCCACAACTTTTTCCCCCATTTTTTTACCTCTATCCAAATGAACCCTAGAAGTTTTCTAAAATATCATCAACAAATGAGACACCACTTCAAAGCATTCAGTAACATCATCAATTGCTATCTATGCCAAAAAAGTCCTACTATATGAAAACACAACATCATCATCATAAGCCATTTCCTGCCTCAGTGGGGTACTATATGGAAACATCAAGAAATCAAATTGCTTTTGAACTCGGTGGGTGGGCAACAAGCATTACAGGCAGAAGATAATGTATCTTATGAATGGATTAGATTAAATGCTACTTTAATTAGGTTTTAACTTCTAAATTATAGCCTTCAACGTTCAATTTTTTTTTTCTTACGCTTCAATGTTCAATCTTAAGGTTTCTGTTAGCTAGGGTTTTGAGAAGCAAATAGCCTGCCATGTTCAATCTTAAAACTTCTGTTAGCTAGTCACTAAGGGCATAGACCTGCAGAATTGACATTGCTTCAAGGCTTGAGCTGCATTATTTCAGGAAGTACACAAAGTTGTATAGCCAGTTAGGATTTAACAATGCTGCAGTAATCACAAAATGCCTGGCATTATATTCACAAGAAATACAACAATCACAAGATGGCTTTGTTATACAGGGGGACAGGACAATTAATGACAGGTAAATTAGGTGAACTGAGTCTGCTTACTTTCGAAACCAGCAAGGGAATATCACCTCAGGATATGGAGAAAGTTCAATTGCCTATTCTAATTTCATAATCCTAAGTTCATTTAATTAGTATTCTGAAATGTATTTCACGTGTTGGAACTCCTTTTGATAAGCTTTAAGCATTATTAAGGATGATTCTTCATTGTCCATGCAACAATGCTCTTTTTTTGTAAGATCATTTTACACACCCCCATGCAAAAACAGTACACACAAGTCTCGTCGGAACCAAACCCGCAACTGAACCAGTCAATCCACTGATTCTGTTCGAACCAGTTTATACATTTGCATGAACCAGATCAGATCATTATATTTTTCTTTTATGATCGTAATTTAGTAATTTTTATTCTATTAGATTATACGTAGCTTCTTCATAATTTTATAAAATTTGAAGCAAGATAACATAGCATTTGAACATTAGATGAAATTGTCTAAAGAAGCATGAACACAATTTCATAGTGTGCTTGCAAGTATAGTTGCATAACAGATACTAAAAAAAATCTAAAAATTTTTTTCACTAAACCATCAACCAGAAGAATATACTGGATGAATGGATAGTTGCCTATTCACCAAGTTGGACAGGCCAGTCCAATCCTGATCACACTGATTCATACACAAAAACCTCAGGGTTTACATTTGCTATTTTGAAATATTTTAAAAACCTTGAACCTGCAGTTGGAATATTTTAGTCCCATGGCAGACCAAAATATTGTTTATTTGTTCACATTGTTTTGTTGTGCATATTTTTCGCACATAAAATTTTTCATGTTCCAACAAAGAAGGCTCGGAGGAAAGGAAGGAAAGTCCCACAGGTGATCTTGCCAGACCAGCTCTAGTAGGGAACAGAAATACATTAATCTCTCTCATGCCCAAATTCATAGCCAAATCATCCTCAGCAACTGAGAACTGCAAACGGATATGGAAAATGACATGAGGTATTTGTGTTCATACCTATGGTTTTTTACACAAATTGAAGTTATGCCTGCTATTCGAAACATATTGCGAACATGCCAATGGATTTTTAAAATATTTGCAGTTATGCCTATGGGAAGCATCAACCTCTTGGTTTTTCAAAAGATCATGATGCTTTTTGATAAATCTTAAAAACAAATTCGCATAGACACATTCTAAACTCTATTAGCATATTTGATGCTGCAAATATTTTAAAATCCATTGGCATTTTCGATACTGCAAATATTTTAAAATCCATAGGCATACTTACTTTAAGTTTCAGATCTTAGGCATAAATGCAATTTTGTGTAAAAAACCATAGACATGAGCACAAATACCTCAAATGATTCCAAGCATGCCACAACCCTTTCAGGAAACTTGGTACCTAATGAAAAAGAGAACCTATTTAACCCCTCCAACTGTGAATGGTAGTTTCAACACTCCCACATCCAAAGGATTATAAATTCCCAGCCGGCTCAGAAGTACTCCAAAGCAATATATTTAGCCTCTCCTGTAGTGGCCTTTTCATGATTAAAACATAATGAGGTCAGTTGTTAACAAGTAATTAACAATCTAGGCCATCAACAGCTATAAGACTCCGCCATCGTCCAATGAAGAATTAAGTGATGAAATTGGAAAACATTTCATTGATTAAAAGTTCTAAAGCAGATATTCTCTACACTAGCAACCATTCCACATAATAGTTTGACCCTGTTTACAAGAACATTAGAGAGAAAATAGTCCTGCTATACCCATCCATCATCGTGCAACTTCATTCACACCCCTTCAAATATCTAAATGGCCTTCCACCACAAAAGGTGATCAATGGTTCCTACTGTTCTTCAACACATGAAGAAAATGTACCCAGAAAGTTAAAGATGTTATCCACAGATGTTCGGGTTTTGATTCATAGTTAAAAATATATATTCATACATAAAGAAATGAGCTTCCAAATTTGCAGAAATACACAGATGACACATCTTGAGGAAAAGCGCAAAAAAAAAAGGAAATACACAGAAATGATAGGTCTAATTGACTTTTCCTCGATGAAACTCTGCAGGCATGCCATACAAATTTTATCATTTGAGATACTTTGGAGACAAATTAGGCACTGTTACCTAGACAGCTGAATGAAGTTGTTGGCTGAATTTTCAGTACCAATCTAGATATCTTCCCCAGTCACTACATGGTTCTCTTATCCATCTGAAGCAGACACCTCTTCGAAATATGCTTTCTTGACAATTTTTCTTTCCTTATAGTAACTTTGTTTCTGAAATTGATCGTGACAGTCAACCACATGACTTAGCTCCCTTCTAAACATCTCTCATAATAAAGGTGTGTTTGGGAAATGATAAAACTTTTGATGAAAGGTTTTTTATATAAAAGTTTTTGAATTAGTAGAAAATGATGTATTATGATAAGAGTAATGATGAGTAAAAAAAATAAAGTTAAAATAGATAGTTTTAGTTGCATAGTTGGTAGTGTAGAAATGAGTCAAAAATAATGCAGTTGTATAAGAAGATGTGAAAAAATGATTAAAAATAAGATTAGTTCTAGAAAATGAAAAGTTTTAGATTGAAAAATTTTAATTGGAAAAGTTTTATCGTTTTCCAACTTCTGGTCTAAATTTCCTACACAGTAGGAAAAGCAACCACTTTCTCAATGATTTTTGCATTTTCATATGGTCTTCCTTTCCCATTAGCAGGAACAAATTTGTTGAAATTGGAAACTATAAAAGAACAGTACAAAGGCCAAAAAAGACAGCCAGAGGTCAGTTGGAAAGATACAAAAAGTTCGGACTTCATGAGAACACAACCCCAGAACAACAAAAATGGCAGAAAAGAATCCACGCGTGAGAAATAGTTTTTGACGATGATGATATTGCGTTTCTTTGATTTCTAACTTCTGATTTGCAGCGTGGATACATGTCCAAAGGAAAATAATAATTACTAAAATTTCTAATTCTTCGCTCCCATTAACAAGTAAAATGGACATAGAGTGTGTCTTTAGATGTGGCAATTCACCGTCTTTCTTTCCTATAAAAGCTACAACGGATAGTTTCTCCTATGATGCTGATTTCTTATCCAGACTTCGCACCACAAGGTCATTAACCTAAAGAGCATGACCGTTTCTACACTTTTCACATACTATGTTTGAAATATCAAAGACAGAAAAACTATAAAGACAACCGCTGCCTGGAAATCATGGAAACACCCAAAAAAAAAAAGAGAGAAAGAAATGTGATTTTATCTTAAAAATCATAAATAGTTTCATCAAAATTGAATGGCAAAATTTCATTATAGTACAGAAATAAATCAAGGGATACTTGCGGCACGTTAAGAAATGATCACGAAACAGAACAGTGAAAGAAAATTATTGCAGTTTAATTCCATATTCAAGGGTAAACAATGATGTGCTGCAGAATTTCATATTACTCATCCCAATTTCATAATGGCCAAAAGTCCAGGGGTAAAGAAATTCCATGCCATCAAAACATGTAGTTAATATTCCTATGAAGAGCAGAAATATTGCCCTTATTGATTGAATACAGTCCATGCAAATTTTACCCATCATTGAGCAACCAGCAAAGCAACAGAAATAATGAGAAACGAATAGATAAATACACAATCAAAAATGTTAGACTCATCTCGGTCAAAAGAATCTAATAAAACCGAAAGTATTCCATACAGGGGGGGGTGGGGTGTGGGGTCGTTCAGGGGTGAGAGAGAGAGAGAGAGTGCATCACACGTAGTAAATTCTTTTAACAATAAAAATACCTTTCATGACTTGGATGCATTTCTTCATAAAAGGGGGAGAGTATTCGCATCCCAATACAGCTCAAGTGACCAAATCCCAAAAGGATAGCAATATCAACATTCGGAAATCATCAATGAGCAAAAACAGTGTCATTGCGTCTAGGTGGCCTATCTGGGATGGTTCCGGGTTTAAATTTTGAAGCCTCATGTCGTGCGAGCTCTGGAGGCACTGGACTGTTGCTCTGAATAAGCATCTGCTTAAGGTCATAGAAAACATCAGTGTCATGAAAAGTTAAGAATGTAGTTGCCACACCAGTCTTCCCAGCACGCCCGGTTCGCCCAATGCGATGGGTATACGTTTCAATGTTTCCAGGCATATCATAGTTGATGACATGAGCCACATCCGGTATATCAATACCACGGCCTGCTACATCTGTTGCCACAAGAACATTGTACCTTTTATTCCTGAAACCTTCAAGACTAATCTCACGCTGCTCCTGTGTCTTCCCACCATGCAAAGTTGTCACTCTGTACCCTGCTTTGTCCAATGCCTTGGCAAGTGTATCAGCAGATTTCTTTGTATTGATGAACACAATAGCAGTCTTTTCACCAAGATCATTTAGCAGCTTCTGCAGACGTGGCATCTTCTCTGACTCCTTCAGCATGATCACATGCTGTGTGATAAGATCAGTAGCCTTGCCAGCAGTTCCAATTGTCACAACAACCGGATTCCTCAGATACTTTCGTGCCAATCGCTCAACAGCAGGAGGCATAGTAGCACTAAACATATATGTGGTTCGGTAAATTTTTTTCTCATCTAACTCTTCATCCTCATTCTCTGGCTTCAGATTACTCGATGGCATTGCATCAAGTACTCCAACTACTTGGGGTTCAAAACCCATGTCAATCATCCTGTCAGCTTCATCAAGAACCACGTAGTTACATTGATTCAGTACAGCATATCTCCGCTCTAAGCAATCCAGAAGCCTGCCAGGCGTGGCAATTACAACTTCACAACCCTGTCCAATTTTAAAACCTTGCTCTTCAATTGACAGCCCACCTACAATGGAGAGCACCTTAATCCCCAGATAATGCGCAAATTTCACAGTCTCCTCCTCAATCTGCTGGGCAAGCTCTCTTGTGGGAGCCATCACAACTGCATATGGGCCCTCCGCCTCATTATCTTCGTTCATTGGGGGAAGCCTTGAAATATACATCAACATAGGAAGAACAAAAGCAGCAGTCTTACCAGAACCAGTCTCGGCAATCCCTATTACATCCCGCTGTTGCAGCCCAAGCGGAATTGCTGCCATCTGAATTGGAGACGGAGACTTATACCCTGCCTTCTCCACTGCCTTCAGCAGCTCGCTGCTGAGCTTGCTCTCAGACCAATTCCGCATCGGCCGGGGGATCCGAGAACCCTTGTAGGAGATATTGAAGTCCTCACGGAAAATCCGCCAGTCGCGCTCTGTCATCTCTTCAACCTTCTTCTCAGTCCAGTGGCGGTCGACACGCATATCAAAGGTGTCATACATGTCGGCTGCCTCCTCCTTCAGCCTCTGAGCGGCAGCTTCCTCCGGCCGTTCCTCGACACCCTCCTTCCTGCGAATCTCCTCACGCAAGTCCTTCTCGTTCTTAGCAGCGAGCTTCTTCTGCTCCCGACGATCCATCCCCGCGCGGAAGCCTCTGCCGAAGAGCAGGCGTGCCTCGTGGGGGTTCTGATAGAGGATATTCATGTCGCGAGAAGTGTCCTCCGTGTTCTCCCAATCAAACGAAAACCGGAACTTCTCACTCGGCTTTATGACACGCTTCTTCGGCTTCTTGCTGCCCAGGTACTGCTCTTTTATGGCGTCCAGCTCCTTCTCCTTCTCGCGCTCCTGCTGCTTCTCAAGACGCAGCCGGTCGCGGACCTTGGTGTCGTCTTCCCGTTGGCCAGAAGAGGGGCGCCGGTCGGAAGGTTGGCGATGGTGGCGATCTCGATCACGCTCGCGATCTCGGGACCGAGGATCGTCATCGCGGTCTCGATCTCGGTAAAGGTCGCGGTCGCGATCTCGATCTCGATCTCGATCTCGGTCTCGCGGCCGGGAATCATCATCTCGGTCGCGGTCGCGAGCTGGCCGAGGTTCTTCGTCGCGATCGCGGTGACGGGAGTCGTCTTCTCGATCGCGGTGACGGGAGTCGTCTTCTCGATCTCGGGAGCGGGATTCTAGGGTTTCTAGAGCTTGGCGCTTCTGGAGGGCGACTTCTTCCTGGCGACGCTGGAGGGCAAGCTGCTCGCGCTGGGCTTTGGTGAGGAAGACAGGCTTTTTGGCGGTGGTGGCGGTGGCGTTTGCGGAGGAGAGGACGGCGGGAGGGATGTCGTCAATGGCGCGCTTCATGGTATTGCAGAGAGAGAGAGAGAAAGAGAGAGAGATCGGGTTAGAATTTCAAGGGCGGATGTCGTCGCTTGGCTTCGTGCAGGAGGGGAGGAGGGGTTAATGGAGAGTAGACCGGAGATGCTTCTAGACGAGCAAGGAGTGGGAGGGTTTTGCACTTCTGCTTGCTGTGCACGGGCGAATGAATCGTCGCGAAGATGCGGACGCGCTCCATGCGCGCGGCTCCTTTCACGAAATTAACGCTTAAAGAACAAAAAAAACAAAAAAAACAAAAAAAATTTGCATATATGCTTATAAAATTTAACTAATATTGTATATATATCTCTAAGTTTACTGATATTATAAATACTACTACAAAGTTGATAAAAAATTATAAGTATATTCCTTTTGTTATAATACTATTAGAATTTTTTGTAAAATAATAATAATATCATTTAAGCTAAGTATACACTCGTAATTTTCTAATTTTTCTACAATATTAGAAAAATTATGAATGTATCACTTGGCTTAAAGGGTATTATCGTGATTTTACAGAAAATTTTGACGACGTTATAAAAGAAAGGACACGTTTGCAATTTTGTACAAACCTTATGGGCATATTTGTAATAAGGACAAACTCATGGATATAGATATAATATTGGTTAAATTTTGTAAGCATATTTATAAAAATGCTAATAAATAAAGGGCGTGTTTGGAATCTAAAAAACTTTTCAAACTAGGGGCATGTTTGTTTTGAATAAAAAAAATTTCAAACTAAAACTTTTCACTCTCCATGACTACCATATTTTAAATTTATTTATTCACATATTCCTATACAACTACCTTTTTTTAATCATTTCTACACAACTACTTGTACAATTAATTTATCTGTTTTAAATTATTATTTTTACATATCATTATTACCTTTGTTATGTCATATCGTTTTCTATCAATTTAACAATTTTTACATCAAAAATTTCTCATCCAAAAGTTTTATTTTTAGAAGTGATAAAACTTTTCAATGAAAAATTTTTGGTGTAAAACTTTTTGAAATGAGAGAAAATAATGTAATAGGATATAACTAAATAATACGAAATAAATAAAATAAAGTTAAAATAAGTAAATTAATTATATGAGTAGTTGGATAGAAATGATTAAAGAGTATGATAGTTTTAAGAAGATTTGAAAAATCATTTAAAAATATAGTAGTAGATAGTGAAAAATTTTAGGTGGTGTTTGTTAACAATAAAAAAATTTTACACTAAAACTTTTCACTTTGCACAACTACCTTGATTTTTAATTATTTATTCACCTCTTCATATACAAGTACTTTACTTTCAATTATTTTCCCACAACTATCTATATATCTAACCTATCTATTTTAACTTTATTTTTTTACTCTTCATCATTGTCCCTATTATGGGTGTATTTGTTTGGGGTAAAAAAATGTCAACCAAAATTTTTCATTCTAAAACTTTTCACTCTTTATAACTACTCTATTTTTTAATTATTTTTTCACATTTTTCTATAAAAACTACCCTACTTTTCAATCATTTCTACACAACTACCTATGCAATTAATCTATCTATTTTAACTTTATTCTCTTTACTTCTTATCATTACCCCTATTATATTATATTTTTTCTATCCATTTGACAACTTTTATCCCAAAAACTTTTCATCAAAAGTTTTACCCCCAACCAAACACACCCTATATTACATCATTTTCTCCTATTTAAAAAATGTTTCCACAAAAAAATTATCAAAAATTTTATCATTGTGACGCCCCTGACTCGAGGCGTTACAACCTGAGTCTTACTCCAAGATCGTTATCAATTAATAAATGTAAAACAGGATTGTTGCCCTGATCACATGACTGGATTTTCGAATCCATTTCGTTTAGCGGAAATTTTTTTTTCTTCTTTTCATTCCATTTCCTTCTTCATTTTTTAAGTATTATATACTTGAAGTTAACTATACATATCATTCTCACCATTCATTTCACAAGCAATTATATACTTGTAACATGTTAACTTATTTACATATATCATGAACATTGATAACCTAATATCTTCATAATCAACACAACACATTCAATCATTCTCTAAACATATCAATTCTTATGTGATAGCTAACAATTTATTAACATATTAAGAATACCGGTCATTCTTCCCTTCAATTTATCAGGTCTTTTTTCCTTTTAAGCTTCATTGAACCTATCTAGGGTTGGAAAAACAAAACGCGAGTGATAAATTCAGTAAACAAGCATTTTGCATTTTTATATAAATACATTTCTCGCCGTTTACTAGAAGACATTTATTAAGCGATCAACTATCAATAGGAAGAAACTTTTCATATAAACCCTTCATAAAATTATTTTTTCATGAGGACATTTGTGTGTCTTAAAATATTTTTATATATACTCTTTTTTCATGAGGACAATTTTATGTCCTAAAATATTTTCATATAAACTTTTTTATATGAGGACAATTATATGTCCTAAAATATTTTCATATAGACCATTTTATATGAGGACAATTGAATTCCTCAAATATTTTCATATAAACCTTTTTTCATTTGGCTTTTCAAAAACAACGCATATGCATATAAACTTTTTTATTTGTATGGACATTTTTATGTCCTAAAATATTTTCATATAAACATTATTTTCTATTGACATAATCATATCCTAAAATATTTTTATGTCCCCATTTTGGACTTTAAAACAAAACATATGAATATATGTCTCTAACCCTCTAGTAGGTGATACTTACTAAGTGATTATCCTTCCATAAGAAAGAAACCATCAATGCGATAGCACCGCTAGCTAGGTGGTCGTCTATGATCCTGCTCCCATTTCAAGAAGGGCGCTGCCAGCCTCTGGTCTTCCCTTAGCAACTCGGCCACAAGTAGAGGTGGGCCTTGATCTGCAACTGTGTCGGTCTATAACTGCCTTTATCATGGACCTAATATATGATCCTTGTGCACACTCATTTATATTCGCATTGTCATATAAATCAACACAGTCTTCAGACCGTGTCATTTTTAAATCAAAATATTAGGATGACCACCCTTAAAGAATTTTAAAAATATTTTAGTAAATCAATTTTATAAAATATTTGCAGTATTTGAGAAAGTAATATTTTCAAAAATATTGCTTGTTTGTTGGTAAACAATTTTGGAATTTCCATTGTAAAGAGATTCTAAAACATTTTAATATTCGAGAAAATTAAACTTTTCTTACAAACATTTTTATTTCTATTTCTAGGCTTTTCATGAACAAAGGATATGCAACACATTTGCTTCCATTTTTCTTAGCACTATTTATCTTGTCCATACAACATCCTTATCTCTTATGTAGAGGAGGGTTTGTATAATCTTTTAAATATCATTAAAATCAAACTGTTATCAGATCGTTTTATATCATCAATTTCTTAAGTGGGTCATCCTTAAAACATTTTGACAACATCAGTATAAATATTTTCAAAGTATTTCAATTTTTAAAGAGACTTAAACATTTCGATAGACCATGTTATGACATTTAAAAAAACCATTTCAAAAGCCTTATTTATTTACAAATACTATTATATGAAGAATCACATTTTTTTCTCACAAACTCCTTAGGAATAGAATTTCTAAACCTTGTTTTCAAATATCGTCTCGTAGAAGAGTCAAAACTTCGTCATCGTAAAATCCTTTTGAAATAGCATTTCTAAGAACTCGCTTAACATGGAATTATCTTCAAACATGTCAATAATAAAGAATAAAATTATACTTTCAAGAATTGAGCTTGCTTACTTTATAAGCACTTCTAAAATCATCAATATAAATACTTGAAACAAAATCAACATTTTTGAAAGTTCACTTGCTTAACTTATATGCAATCTTGGAAACATCTTGATAAAGCAAGTTCATATCATCTCAATATATGATAATAAAGTGACATTTTTGAAATGCTTAATAGAGCATCATTATAAAGCACTTTCAATCATTTCAACATTTGAGATGAAATCAATATTTTCATCATTTTGTTGAGTGATATTCAGGATGTCTTCTATACCATATAAAATTTTTATATCAAAATTCCTTGTATGAAAATTATTAAAAATCAATTAGTGCAACTGATCCTTACAACCGTTCTACCTTGTTTAGGTTGATTTTCTTAGATTTTTAATTTGCAACTTGATTAACATTTTAAGCTGAAAATTGGGTCATTCATTAATCGTCATATCATGAGTTCTCATACAAATTTTTATGCTAAAACTCGTTCATTTACTATTTTTTTATATTTTGATGTTTTGTTCCAGATTTTTGTCTAGTTTGGATGTCCCTCAAGCATGCCATAAAACAAATAATGAAATGAGTTTATGTATTTACCTGTTGGATGTCCACTTCTTGAGCATGAAATAAAAATGTCAGACATTAGGTACTGCCCTTCCTTCCTTGTGTCTTCTTCTTCTCTTTTCTCTCTTTTCTTTCATTTCTCCTTTTTTTTCCGCTAAGGCTGGAACGTCCCTCTATTTCAGCCCCTTTCTTATTTATACTGCTACTAGATTTATCATATTATGCCACCTATTAAATCATTATTTAAAATGATTTTTATTACTCTTATTTGCTGTTAAATTATGAGTCAACCATCTTGCTTTTTGCTGCATTCATCCCAGTCATTCAAGCCTCTATCTTGTTGCTCAAGTTACCCCTTAAATACCATGCTGTCCACGTTCCATGCACTTGCATTATCACATGATTTTGCAATTTTTGCAAAATGGAAAACTGCCCAAAATTCCTAGGCCACCCGCATCCCTAGCTGCTGGATTTTAATCATGCATTTTCACATATTTTTGTTAATAAAAATATACTCAAAATCTACCTTTTGACACCTCAAAAGAGAATCATCAAAGTCAACCTTTGTTTTAGCTGTCATTTATGACAATCACCTTTAAATGTGCATAGGTCAAATGCCCTAATTAGCTTGTCATCATTAACATTTACTCACAATTAGCACCTTGTCGTTTAGGTTTTGAAATGAGATTGAATTTAATCCAATCCATTCATCACTTAGGGTACATCAACTTAGCTATATATAAAAAATTTCATCTCCAAATGATGATTATATGTTAAGGTATTAGCTAAATAAAATGAATTCATGAAATATCATATAATTCAAATCATTTTACCCCTATCCATTCATAATTTTCATAATCTAAACTACTCATTATATAGGGCATGCCAACTTAGGCTTTCCCTTCGATTTTCATATCATTCCAACTTATGTATCATAAGATATGAATTAATCAAATAATTAATCAATAATTAAAATGAAAATGAGGCATTAATTAGCATGCCACTTCACCGTTCTCTACTCCGCTTTTGTCTTTTAGTGGTTTTTGTCCTCTTGTGCATACTTAAGCAAAAGTGATTAATTAATCACCTTGCTTAATTGGTTACCCTAATCTCATCCATCTTAATCAAAGGTATATAATTTAATCACTTCCATTCCTAAAACTTTCAATTTCATCCTTAAACGAATTCTAACTATATTCATTAATCTTAAAATTTTGAGTTCCACAATCACTTTCCAAATACACTCTTAGATTGAAAAGTTTTATTGGAAAACAAACACACTCCAAAAATTTTCAATTTAAAACTTTTCACTATTTATAACTACCTTATTTTTAATTATTTTTTTATATCTTCATATATAATTACCCTCTTTTTCAATCTAAAATTTTTCACTCATTATAACTACCATATTTTTAATTATTTCTTTATATCTTCATATATAATTACCCTGCTTTTTAATCATCTATACTAATATTATTAGAACCGAACCAGTGATCAAATCGGTGAAGAAATTGTTATGGTTTGAACTGGTTTGATAGTTTAAGTGAACTAGATTAAACCAGTGACGTCAGAATGACATAATTATAATGTCATAAATGTTTAATCATTTTTAATTAATTATATATTATTGATATAATACTTAATTAATTATATATTGTTGATAAAATACTAAAATTATATATCTATAAATCCTAAATCTATACATTTGATTTTATGCATCATAACAAAATATCCAAGAAAACATTAATATAAAACTTTAAAATTCTTTGAACATGAACATTAAAAAAAATTATCTCTATTAACTAACCTGCGATGTGTAACAATCCTTGAATGTTGACACTTGACTCCCGAATTGTCCTTATTTATCAGTGTCTTTATAAATTGCACTTCTATAAACATATCTAATACAATAAGAAATAAAATAGATGAATAATTGTTGAAGGATTTGAATAATTAAATAATTTATAATAATATAAGAATTAAGAATACCTCATGTATTCAACAAAAATAAAAATTTAAAAATCTACAAACACATCATTCATATCAAATATATAATTTTAAAAGTCTAAAGCACATCAATCTCATCGAACATAAAATTTAAAAGTCTACAAATGCATCATTTCATCAAACATAAAATTTTAAAAATCGACAATTCTCATCATTGTAAAAAAAAATAGTGTCTTCAAGTTTCATCTTCAATCTTCATCTAGGTCAATAATGACATCTTCATTTTGCCCGCCAACTAGAGTTCCTAAATAAAAACATATAAAATGAAAATATTAGTTAAATACTACTATTTTCTAATTAAAGTATTACTTTTAGATAGTTGAATAAAAATTATTGTATAATACCGAAGTCATCAACTTCTTTTGTTTGTTTCCTACTATCTGGTTGATCTATTTGCAACCAAGTGTCAACATCATCATCTGTCAATAATGAAGACTCTTCTTCTACCACTCACTTGTCCAATATGTCAATATCTCCCCGAAGTCGACTCCAGCATCGATTTCAAAGGGTCATTTTTCGACAGCGGTGACAATGTGGACGCTTCAGCAGGCGAAGTCGCAATCAAAGTCGACTTCGCATTCGAGTTAAGTAAAATCGCGATCCAAGTCGACTACGTCAGCGACCTAGGATATCTTCAGGGATCCAAAATTGAATCTGACAAAGTCAAGTCGCAACCCAAGTCGACTCTGACATACGACTTAGGTGAAATCGCACATGAAGTCTACTCAGATATGCGACTTTAGTGAAATTGTAAACCAAGTCGACCCCAACAGTCAACTTGGATACAAGAAGTTTAAACCATAAAATTTCAAACCCAAGGATGGCAAGTTTGGCTCAAGAAATATCATTTCAACATGATTTAAGATCCAAGATAAGATCATTCAAGAACGCTTAAATGAACGTGACCAAGCTCAATATTCAAGAAGTTCCAAAAGCCCAAATACACAAGTGAAGACTTATGAAGATAAATCACGAAGAAACAAGGGCAATTATCCTAATGGTCAAGTTCACACTGTGTCAAGGTTCCGATAAACCAAGTAAAGCGCGAAGTCGCAACCCAAGTTGACTTCACTTACGACTTGTGCTAAGTCTGAGATCAAGTCGACCTAAAATAGAACTTGACTGAAGAGCTGAAGATCAAAGTCACGACCCAAGTCTACTCCGGTCTGCGACTTGAGCAAAGTCGCACCCGAGATCGACTCCGAGTGTGACTGAGTCGCAACGGTCGGAAAAATTTGAACGTTGGTGCATTAAATGCGCGCCACCTATCACCAAACGTTCAAATTTACTCCTCTCCTATTTAATACACATCAAATGGAAAGGAAAAAGTTAGCTAGAATATTAAGTATGCTTCACCTTCTAACTTCCTGGTATTCAAGTGCTTATTAAGGAGATCTACAAGAAGAACTTTGCTCTTTGACTGAAATGCTCAAATGTACATCCATTCTTTCATTCTACAAGTCCTTTTATGAGCTGAAAATCTGCTTATACAATTATAAAGTGTAAACTCCTATTGTCATTATCTTTGCTTATGATTCCACTTGGTTTAGTATTAGAGACCAAGACCAAGTGAAGGTAAAGTAGTGTGTGGTTGGAGCGTGACTTGCTATCTATTTGTGCAAAACTTGTAAAGGCTCATTAGAGCTAGAATCAAGAAGACAACAAGCATTCTAACTGTATTTTTATTGGCACAGTGGAACCTAAGGCACAAGGGTGTGTTCTTGGAGGAGTGGAGTAGGGAAGGCTGTCCCGAACCACTATAATTTCTTATGTTTTCTTTACTTTCTCTACTTGTTATCTTATTTTTACGTGTTTCATTCCAGGGATTTAGTTCTCGAAGGGGGTTACAACTAATACATCGAAATAATTTTTGAGAACTCAATTCACCCATCCCCTCTTGGATTTTTCCATAATTCGGGACCAACAAGTGGTGTCAGAGTAGGACTTTGAGTTTTTACCAAATAAATCTTAGTTAAATGACATCTCAATCAACTTCCACACCTGCTTTTACTGAGAGTCAATCATTCACTAGACCACTTCTATTCGATGGTAGTAACTTCAGTTACTGGAAGTTGAGAATTAATAACTAGTCATGACTATAGACATGGACTCTTGGATTATCATCCAAGATAACGTTACATTACCCAAAGATGAGAGAGTCTCCGAATGGAATGAGGAGGATGTCAAATTGGTAAAATGTAATGTCAAGGCAATTAACTTTTTATTCTGTGCTTTAACTAAAGTTGGGATAGGGTATCCTCTTGTTGAACTGCCAAAGAGATATGAGATACTCTAACTTTGATTTTCTAAGATTACTAACGCATTAAAAGGTATTGGAAAAGCAATTTTTGAATCTGAACAGGTTATGAAGATCTTAAGAGTCCTACCCGAGTCATGGACTTCAAAGATTACAGCCATTATGGAGGCGAAAGATCTAAACACTTTGAAGTTAGAAGATCTTTTCAGCTCACTCATTTCTTATGAGCTGATAATGAGCTGATAAAGAAGAGGAATGAGGAACACCATAAAGGAAAAAAGCAATCGCTTTAAAAGCAACACAAAACTCAGACAAGTCCACGTCCTCTTCCCAAAACGATGATGAGAAATTAAATTACTCACGAGAAAATTTAGAAAATTTGTGAGGAAAAGAAAGAACTTCAATTCCAAAGGATTCAAGGAGAAAAGTAGAAGGAAAAAAAAATAAAGAAATGACCAAAAGCTATAGACGTGGTGGAGTGGGACACATGCAAGCACAATATCCTACACCGGAAGAAACCAAATCAAAAGAACAACAAGAGAAAAAAGATAGAAGCAACGTTAGAAGATTTTCAAAGCCCAAGGGTAGAGGAATGTATGTAAATGAGGATACCTCCACAACAAATAGCTCGTCAAATGAGGACCATGAAGCTACTAATTGTGCTCAGATATGTTGTATGGAAAGAGTTAGCGAAGAAAATATCTTGGACTGTCTCACTGCAACTGATGTAATAGAAGAATTAACTACATCAACCGATTGTACAAGTTGTGAAGAGGTAGTATCTAAACTTGACCATTCTAATTCCAAGTTTATCTATTCTTCTACTCGTGATTGTCTCAAATGTGCTAAGTTAGATGAATTGTGACAAATCTATGATTCATTGTATGATGAAATCAAGAAATTGGACAGCAAATATATATATTAAAGAAACGACAATGTGACTCAATTATTATTGTAAATAAAAAACTAGCCGAAAGGGTCAAGTGCCTAGCACATAAAAACAATGCATTGACATATAAAGTTGAAAGGCTAAAGAAAGAAAATAAAACATTGATTGAATCATTAGCCAAATTCTCTAACCTAGAGAAAAGCGTCAAAATATTTTTAAATATGACCACCCAAAGTGATAAAAAAAAGACTTGGATATTACACATTTGAGCAAGGTGAAAGCAGTAAGTCAAATGCTCTAAAATGGGTGAAATCACAAGCTAAGGTAACGGTTTTTCAACATTAAACAAAAATGAACAATGTTGCTTGGATTAGAAGGCTAACTTGGGAACCACAATGTGCATAGAGTCCTACTCCATGACTTCCAAGGGTATGCAATTTCTGTAATAAGTTTGGTTACAAAATTTATTAATGCAGAATAATGTAGACTCAAATGACTTAATAACCCAAATAGACCTATAAAATAGGTACCAAAGAGATGAACTTTATGTGAACATTCTTGCAGGTTTGTCTTAAAGCAAAAGCCAACAACACATGGTTTATGAATAGTGGTTACTCAAGACACATGACAAGAGCTAAAACTTTATTCCATGATCTCAAACTATATAACGGAGGCAATGTTGCATTCGGGAATAATGAAAAAGGTAAAATTAGTGGTAAGGAAAACGTTTACGATATTTCAAATTTGTGCATAGAGGATGTGTTGTTTGTTAAAAGACTCAAACACAACTTAATGAGTATTAGCCAATTGTGTAACAAAGGCTACAAAGTCATGTTTTGAATCATTTATATATGATATTTTTTATGAAGATCACAGAGTATTTAGTGCAAAAAGACATGAAAAAATATATTTGGTTTTCCTTGATGAATTGGATGAAAATGTCTTATGGCTAGGGATAATGATCCATGGGTATGACAGAAAAGACTTGGACATATAAATATGTCAAACATTAAGACCCTATTTAGTAGAAGGGTTACCAAAACTCAAATATGATAAAGATAAAATTTGTAAGGCATGTCAAGTGCCCAAACAGTTTAAGATATCATTCTCACCTAAAAATGAAGTTTCAACTTCAAGCCACTTAAATTACTACATATGGATCTTTATGGGCTATCCGATATTTTGATCCTTAGAGAAAAGAAATGTAATTTCGTTATAGTAGAGGATTTTTCAAGATTAACTTGGATAATGCTATTAGTTAGCAAAGATGAAGTCTTCTCAATGTTTATTAGTTTTTCAAAATTGGTACAAAATGAAAATAAAATACAATCATATCAATTAGAAGTGACCATGGTGGTAAATTTGAAAACAAATGCTTTATAGAATTTTTCAATGAAAATGGAATTTACCATACTTTCTCTTCTCCTAGAACCCCTTAACAAAATGGGGTAGTCGAAATAAAAAATAGAACAATACAAGAGATTGCTAGGACCATGCTAAATGAAAATAAATTATTTAAGAAATTTTGAGGTGAAGCTGTAAGTACAGCTTGTCATGTATTAAATCAAGTTACAATTAAAGTAATCTTAAAAAAGACCCCATTTCAGCTATGGATTCATGCCTTTGGTTGCACTTGTTATGTATTGAACAATGAAAAAGTCAATTTAGGAAAATTAGATGCCAACAGTGATAAGACAATATTTTTTGAATATTCATCAAATAGCAAAGCATATAGAGTTTTCAACAAAAGAAATCAAGTAGTAGAAGAATTCATTCATATTATATTTGATGAACTTAACCTAAATCCTAAGAAGAAGGATGCGTTAAGTGATATAGATGACTTACTAAAGAATTTTGAAAAGCTACAAGTGGAAAAGCAAGGGGGAGAAGAACCAAAGCAAGATCAAAGCCCAAACTAGGAGGTAAGTGAAGATAATGTTTCCTACAAACCTCCAAAGGATTTAAAATTCAAAAATGATCATCTGATTGAGCAAGTGATTAACAACATATATGAATGCGTGAAAACTAGAGGCTCTAGGCACAATATATGTGGACGTTTTGCCTTTGTATCTAAGATAGAGCAAAATTCTGTTAATCGGGTTGTTAATGATGAAAATTGGATCATAGCCATGTAAGAAGAGCTAAATCAATTTAAAAGAAATCTAGTATGATATCTAGTTTCTAAACCCAAAGATTGCACAATCATTGGTACTAAAAGGGTCTTTAGGAATTGACCTCGAGAAATCATATACTCCAATGGCCAGATTAGAAACCATATGCATCCTATTAGCATTTGCATATCATATGGGCTTCAAACTATTTCAAATATATGTAAAAAATGCATTTTTGAATAGATACCTTAATGAAGAAATGTATATTAAACAATCTATTGGTTTTGGAAAAAAAATCAACTTAAATTTGTTTATAAGTTGACCAAAGCCTTATATGGACTAAAATAGGCTCTAAGAGCTTAGTATGAGAGGCTAAGTAAATTTTTAATTGATCATAAATTTCAAAAAGAAAAAGTTGACACTACCCTTTTCATTAAGTACAAAGGAAAAGATGTACTAATCGTTGAAATTTATGTTGATGATATTTTATTTATTGCTACTAATGAATCTTTGTGCTAAGAGTTTTTCAAGCTTATGCAGAATGAATTTGAAATGAGCATGATGGGGGAGCTCAATTTCTTCCTTAGACTACAAATCAAGCAATTAAATGAAGAAATTTTTATAAATCAGTCCAAATACGTCAAAGAAATGCTCAAAAAATTTGGAATGCATAACAATAAAGAAGCGAATACACCCATTAGCTCAAATATCAAAATCGACAATGATGAAAAAGGTAAACAAGTTGAACAAGAACTGTATCTGAGTATGGTAGGTTTTTTGTTGTATTTGACTGCATCTAGACTAGATATATTATTTAGTATTTGCATGTGTTCTAGATTTCAGTCATGTCCGAAACAATTAATTTGATAGTTGTGAAAAGAATTTTTAGATATTTGATTGACACTACCAATCTAGGGCTATGGTACCCTAAGAGCTCAACATTTGATTTAATCAGCTACTCGGATTCAAATTTTGTCCGTTACAAGATAGATAGAAAAAATACTGGCGGAACATGCCAATTTCTTAGAAATATAATGGTTTTATGGTTTTCAAGAAAACAAACTAGTGCTGCTCTATCTATTGCGGAAGCCGAATATATAGCCGTCGGGAGTTGTTATGCTCAATTGCTTTGGATGAGACAGCAACTTAGAGATTATGAGATATATTACAAAGATATACCTATTAGATGTGACAATGCAAGTGATATTTGTCTAACGAAGAATCCCATATTGCATTATAGAACCAGACATATAGATGTAAGACATAATTTTATGAGAGAACATGTTGAAAATCATGATATTTGTTTGAAATATGTTAAAATAGAAGATAAAATTGCTAATATCTTTACTAAACCATTAGGAAATGAGTCATATTATAAAATTAGAAATGAAATAGGTATGATTGATATTGAAGTATGAAATTGATGTAAAATTGCAAAATTGCTGTTTAAATATGATTGTTATGATTGTTGAACGAATTTTCTTATATGAAATGAGTTAAAATTGGTATGAAATAGAGTGCATTTATACTTGGATCGGTGAAGCCAAGTCGACTCCATTCATCTTAAGTCGACTTCGAATCAGACTTGGAGTTCGAAGTTGACTTCGCGAGCATCGTTTTGGCTGGCCCCATTTTAGACACGAATGGACGTCTCTCTCATTTCACTTTTCTCTCTATTTGGTCCGGTTCTTCCATTTTCTCTTCTCCCAAATCACCAAATCTTCTAATTCCATCCTCTGTTTTCGATTATTCACTATTTCTTTCATCAAATCTCTAAGTTTCATGTCTCCTACACATCAATCACACCTAAAGTGATTTCAAAGCCAAGTAAGCTTCCCGTCTCAAGACCCTCCAAATCCAAGACTAGGAAGGAAGTGCCTAGATGGCAACAGACACCGTCCAAGCATGCTAGGGATGGAGCCACGATATCTACGAGTCGTCAGGTTAGATTTCGAGCAGGTAATCCCTTCATCTCTGTGCCTAGAAAAGAAGCAAATCTTGAATCTAGTGAGAGTGTAGAGATTGTGGAAAGAAGAAAGGGAACCCCGGCTCCAATGGGTCAAGTTCTTAAAATGCCTGTGAAATATTTTCGAAATGAGCGGCAACATAGCTGTTTTTATAAGAATTTTTATGAAAGGAAGACTTTCCCACCAAAAATCATTAATTTTTACTTCCTACATGAATATGAATTTGGCATTGAGGAGTTGCTAGATTTTTAAGGTTGGATCACCTTGTTAAAGGATGAAGGAAAAATTTATCCAGATCTAACAAGACTATTCTACTACTTATGGGATAAGAAAAATTTCAACACATATGTTAAAGGAGTAAAAATTAATCTCGGAGATGTACAGGGCATTTATGAGTTCAATGCACGCAGTACGGTGGGCTATATTCTTGGAGTTCCTATGTTTGAAGATCCACTTCCAACTAGGCTAACACTCACTCAAATGTATAACCACTTAACCAAAAGCAATAAATACCACTCAGGTATTAAGTTCCTATAGTACATGGATTTGCCACCATAGTTGAGAGTGTTAAGACTTCTTATAGCTCATTGCATTTACCCCAAAGGTAGAGGAAGAAATCAGCATAATCCCCAAGAGGCAGAAATTTTATTGAAAGTGCTACAACAAAGTCAATGTTAGTCTGCCTAGACTATTTTTGGAAGCGTAGGAACTTAAGAAATAGAATCCCCATGGAGTTTACGTAACATGGATTATTAAAATTCTTGATCATTTCATATGAGGTCTTGAAGCTAACAAATGTCATTAATATAGCATTTTCGACCCATACGAAAATTGACCTTGAGGCATTTAAAGCTGCATAGTTACAGGCTCAAATGGGAGGAGACCCTCAAGAAGCCCAAGACAGATAGGAATCTCAAGCAGAGGCAACTCCATTTGAGGGGGAGGATCAACCTCACCATGATTCATAACCATCTCCATCTCCTACTACGTGAGCCCTGGCATCTCCTGCTTCACATGCTTCTTGTTTCCCTAGAGGATCTTGAGCTACAGATCACTTTGCACACTTTCCTGCTCAATCGTTTACCTTCGATGCCATTCTAGAATATCTTCAAGTCATGGAGAGTAGAATTTCTTAGGAACTTAGGGCTATCAACATATCTTTCATGGAAATATATGGTAGACAAGACAAACTGGATTAAGAGTTCAAAAACATCAAATACCATCTTGCCTCTAGTAGTTGGCGAAGTGAACCAATCCCCAGTTTGCCTGATTTTAATCCTTATTTGGGAGAATCAGTACGCGCCGACCTAACTATTCAGGATCGATCATCACCTTTATCCTCCTCACCAATCAATTTTTCCTCCACTTCATAAGCTCTATATGATGACATTATTCGTCAAATGCTTCTCGATCAGCATCTACCTTATCCCATCTCTCCATTTGCTTTTTAAAAATCCTAAATTATCGATTATACTCCCTTCTAGTGATTGACAAAAAGGGAGAGAGGAATGTAGGAATTTTAGTCTTTGGGATAGTCTTCTTTAGTAGATGGGTAGGCTGTACTTAATGCAAATGTAAGTTTTTTGTGTAATGATGTTAATGGTTATTATAACTTGAATGAAATGCTTTCAATTTTGGTAAATTGAATGATGTTATAGAATGACTTGTAACATGAATTTCTTTGAATGTTTACTACTGGATAGTTGCATGCAATATTATTAAAATGCATTATCAACATGAGAACTTTAGCCTCACAAGTGATAGAAATGTACTTGTTAAATAAAAGGTCAATATCAAATTAGTTTTATCAATCATCAAAAAGGAGGAGATTGTTGTAAACTAATGAAAAATCAAGCAAAATTTATGTTTCGATAATTAACAATTCAATTTGAGAGGTGATAAGGTACTAACATGTGTGTTGAGATGTTTTAAGAATTAGATATTTCAAGATTCATAGCTTGGCAGGGTAAATCGCACCCCAAGTTGACTTAGGCATTGACTTGGGTCAAGTCGATACCGAAGTCGACTCCAGCATCGATTTCAAAGGGTCAATTTTCGACAACATTGACAATGTGGACACTTGAGTAGGCGAAGTCGCAACTGAACTCGACTTCACATGTGACTTGGGTAAAGTCGCAACCCAAGTCGACTCCATCAGCGACTTGAGATATCTTTAGAGATTGAATCTGAAAAAATTAAGTCGCAATCGAAGTCAACTCTCACATACGACTTAGGTGAAGTTGCCCATGAAGTCGACTCAAACATGCGACTTTAGTGAAGTTGTAAATCAAGTCGACCCCAACATTCAACTTGGATACAAGAAGTTTAAATCATGGAATTTCAAACCTAAGAATGACAAGTTTGGCTCAAGAAATATCATTTCAACATGATTTAAAATCCAAGACAAGATCATTGAAAACCGCTCTAATGAACTTGACCAAGCTTAATATTCAAGAAGTTTCAAAAGCCCACATACACAAGTGAAGACTTGTGAAGATAAATCATGAAGAAACAAGAGCAATTATCCTAATGGATCAAGTTCACACTGTGTCAAGGTTCTAATAAACCAAGTAGAGTGTGAAGTCGCAACTCAAGTCAATTTCATTTACAACTTGGGTCAAGTCTGAGATTAAGTCAACCTGAAATAGAACCTGACTGAAGAGCTGAAAATCGAAGTCGCAACCCCAGTCAACTCCAGCCTGCGACTTGGGCGAAGTCGCACCTGAGGTCGACTTCGAGTGCAACTTGAGTCGCAACGGTTGAAAAAATGCGAACGTTGGCGCATTAAATGCGCGCCACCTTCTACCAAATGTTCGAATTTACTCTTCTCCTATTTAATATACATCAAATGGAAGGGAAAAGGTTAGCTAGAACATTAAATATGCTTCACCTTCCAACTTCCTAGTATTCAAGTGCTTATTAAGGAGATCTACAAGAAGAACTTCACTCTTTGATTGAAAGTGGTCGAATGCACATCCATTCGTTCATTCTACAAATTCTTTTATGAGCTCAAAATCTGCTTACACAACTATAAAGTGTAAACTCCCGTTTTCATTATCTTTGTTTATGATTCCACTTGGTTTGGTCTTGGTGAAGGTAAAGTAGTGTGTGGTTGGAGTGTGACTCCCTACCTACTTATGCAAAACTTGTAAAAGCCCCCTAGAGATAGAATCTAGAAGAGAGCAAGCGCTCTAACTGTATTTTATTGACATAGTGGAACCTAAGGCACAAGGGTGTATTCTTAGAGGAGTGGAGTAGGGAAGGCTGTCCCGAACCACTATAATTTCTTGTGTTTGTTTTACTTGCTCTACTTATTATCTTATTTTCATGTGTTTCATTCTAGGGACTTAGTTCTCAAAGGGGGTTACAATTAATACATCGAAATAATTTTTGAGAACTCAATTCACCTCTTCCCTCTGGAATTTTGCCATAAACTTGAGACCAACAGTTTCAAGCGCCCTATTGAGTTAAGCAAGATGTATATGATTCATGCACTGCATTGTTAAGCATGTAAGCAAGCCCTTCAAAAACTCTATTTCAAAAGAATTTTATTATAAGAAAATCTGTTCCTTTTCATTTTATGAAATGATATTTGCCAATGAATAATTAAACGATTTTTCTTTTATGTGTTTGAATTGTGCACTTTGAAATGACAATTTCTATTTTATTTTTTGATGTCATGCATATTTCTTCATAATGATCATGATTCATGATATGCTTGTTTACATTAAGTACTTGCGGGGTAAGACAGGATGTAATATTTTTGAGGAAACTGAGCCCAATCACCTGACCTCGGGTCTTAAGGGTGGTGCTAGAGATGTTTCAAGTACTCTCTAGATTAAACAGGATGTATATGATTCATGCATTGCATTGTTGAACATGTAAGATCAGAAAAGTTACTGTAGGTGGATGATCACTTGGTAAGTATCATCTGCTGAACGAGGAATAAGTCATGATGCATGTATGCATTCATTTCATTTTGATACATGTATAAAAAGAATTTAAGAATTTTATGTTTTTGACTAATGAAAGAGTTTTGGAAATTATGTGCACTTTTAAATGTTTGCTTACTGAGTATTTTATACTCATTGTTTTCAAATAACCAGTGAATGCAAATGATACAGGGTTAATAGAAGAGCCTTTAATGCTAATAAGGCAGTGAGATATGACATCTAGTACTTTTTGAGGTATTTGGAACTTTAGAACATAATTATTAAAATTATATGCATTAAGTTTGAATGTGTTATGTTGAGATTGATTAATGTAGTATATAGCTTCTCGTTTGAAGTATGATTGTATATAGGATGTACTAGATGAATTAAAGTAGATGTGAATAATTTAGTAGAAAATGTTAGATTATATACTGATTATTAGGTTTTATTTATTACCAAAATGTTTTAAATACAGATGGAATGTTGTCAGATTTTTGTTAAGAAAATGGAACCAATATAGGTTCTAAAAGAAAAGAGAAGAAAAACAAAATTTCAAGCTAATTTTCTGACACATTGGGTAAAGCTTCCGCTCGTATAAAGATGAAACATTAGTTTCATTAACAAGTTTCACCACTTAAAGATCCGTGGAGTAAGGTGTCATGATGTAATACCCTCCCAGGGGTCGAGGTGTTACACTCACCATTAGCAAGTAACATTACCATTACTTTTGACGTTAGCTTTGTCGAACTTGAATTATTGAAATTCATGTGCCAAAGCATCGATCTTTGCATGGATGGAAGTTACTAAATCAACCTCCAAAACTCCACGTCTGCAATTTGAAACTTGATAAGAATTTGTTGTTGTATCTTCAAGAATATCGTATGCACATCATAAGTTCGCTTCAATAAAGCTCCATTTGTTGCTGAGTCCACCCGTCCTTTTGTTGGATGAGAAAGCACATTATAAAAAATTTTAATTTGTTTATAAGGTATAAAACCATGATTGGGATATTTTCTCAACATACTCTTGTATCTAGATTGTGCCTCATAAAGTAATTCTCCATCTTTTTGTTAAAAATTAGCAATATCCATTTTAAGTTGCAAAGATTTAGCAAGTGGAAAATATTTGTCTAAAAATTTTTGTGCAAAGTTATTCTAAACAATAATAGAATATTCAGGAAGAGAATCAAGATAATCACATGCATCATCAAGTAATGAGAAGAGAAATAACCTGAGCCGAATAGCATCTTGAGACACGCCTAGTGCTTTAAAGGTGTCACATACCTTCAAAAATAAGCATATATGTCGATGTGGATCTCCAGATTCACGTCCACTGAAGGTGACATGAGATTGAATAAGATTAAACACACCTGACTTTAGTTCAAAATTTTCAGTAGTTATGTCTGTCCTTTGAATGCTTAGTTTGTTGCCAACAATCCAGGACATATCTCATCCCAGATTACACGATCTCCTTCATCCTGAACAACCAATTGGTTATTACTTGAAGCTTCTGCCATCTCTTTGAATAATTTTTTTACAATTTTGCTTTGCCTTTTACATTGACGATAAGTTCTCTCTGGTTCTGGATCAAAAGGTAGTAGTTTAGAAACTCCTCGTATCGATCTAGGCTTAAAACTTTGGAGTCTAGAAAAAAAATACAACTACTCGCAAGAGAAGAAAAAGGAAAAAAGAAAAACAAAAGAAAGAAAGAAAAAGAGGGTGAAAATTTTAAATTAAACCTAAAATTAGTGTCTAGAATTAGTAAACTATTCTATTTTCCGCAAGAGTACAGGTCACACAAGTAATATATATGAATGAGTAAAGTATCATTCCCACGAGAGCTTGAGTACTAAAAATATTTATTAATTACTAAATACTAAAAATTAGAATTAATTAGATGAATAAAAATTAAGTCGTGTAAAGTAAAAGAGAAAATATGAACAAAAAGATAAGTCGATGTAAATGGAAGTAAACTAAACAGGATACTCTTACTGATAAATGAATCTAGGGTTACAACTTCACTTGCTTATCTCCATGACTTTATTATATTTTCTTAATTTATTTTATTAATATGGATTATTAGTCTGGGAGCAATATTATTTATACTCCTCTTTCGATGGCTGTATAAATCTAACCCGTTAATTTAACTTGCAATGTAAATCATGAGAATTTAAAATAATAAGCAACATTAATTACATTCTTAATATTGACTACACATGGCTAATAAATATTTTTATTCATATTAGTAAATCTCACACCTCCCATGAGATAAATCACATCTCAAGATTATACATAGATAATGTATTATTTAACTTTTAGTCCAATTTCATGTTATCTCTTTCAAGCATCATACAAAATTCCCAAATCAATCCATAAGGTGGCCAATCTCATAGAAGCATTAAGAAAATGTTAAATAAATAATCCAATATTAATAATATAAAATCAAAGAAAAACTATAATTTAATCATGGTTAAAAAACTAGATCCATTGCAACCCTAGAATGAAGTTTTTAGCGACACATAATTACATTAGACACAAGGCTAAAATAAAAAATAATATCTATATCTACTCCGTTAGCTTGATCTCCACTTCCACACTTGAAGTCTACACCCCGTTGCACTCCTCCACTTCTTGCTTTCTCTCCTTGGAATTGTGTGTCCCAGAACTACAAGCCTTAACCCTTTTTATAGGCACAAAACTGCAGTGAAATAGAAGTACGCAGCTTGGACTATTTGCGTAAACCTACTATTGCACAAATGGTGATACGGTTTGATTGCTTCAATTGGATACTTGCTTCATGTCATTGCTATTCATGACTAGAATTGCTATTTAGATGGTTGATTAGCTTATGAGCCGAAGCTGGAATTTCCATATTTAGAATATTTGAAATAGAAGCAAATCTCTACCGTGATTGATGTTGGAAAATTAATTACTAGAATGGATGGCTCTGCGGAATTTGGATGGCTTGGATCACTTTGAGCCTTGGACGATTTTTTCTTTGCATGGGAAAACCAAAGATTGACCTTAAGCATTAATTTACATGCCCATATGAGTGGTGCCTTTACTGGAATTTCATGGGTTAAAATGGTGTGGCCCACTTTTGGTTTATTTGCTCCGAGTTGCTGCCTTGCATTGCTATTAGGCCATGCTATTGGTCCTACAAAATCAACATATGATAAATATTCGTCAATTTATTCTCATACCCATTTACTTCGATTAAAACAAATAAATAATTTTAATTTCAAACCAAAATATCATAAAAAGTTATTGCAATAAATATTAAATGCCCAAATGTTGCCAAAAACATATTTCAATCGTATTTCTCACAAATATTAAATAATTATGTAGTGAATTGGTGCAAGAAATATCCACCAAATATTTTATTATTTATCAAATATCAAAGTAGTATGTGCAACAAATAAAAAAATAGAAATGTGAGATGCTATTATACGAGAACGAGAACGAAAGACATGATGAGATGAGGGAATTCACCATTTACGTTGTTGCCAATCATTGAACATGGTTCATTGATTTCGAGGAAAGCTAAATTTGTGACGGCAAGGATGTATGTCTAGTAGATCGACATGATTTCGAGGGGTGAGAGAGAATAAGTGAATGGAAAGAGGCGGAAGCGAGTTCATAGACAGAGGAGAGGTGGAAGATCAGCACAAGAAAGAGAGAGTGGAGAAAGTACAAGACTCGAAAGAGGTGTGGAAGAAGGGTGAGAGAGTGTGTGGAGATCGGGGGCAGATTAGGTTTGAGGAAGAGAAGGGGTGACAAGAGGGGAGGAGGGCATAAAGAAGACAGTGGATGACAAGAAGTAGGTAGGTGTGGACTAGTGGTTTGAGCTTTGGTTTTTTCAAAATAATCCATTGCGCAAGGAATCATATGCTCCTTTTCTTGTCTGACACACGATTAATGCAACAAGATCCGATGGCTGAAAAGGAAGTGGGTTAAGCCCCCAAGCACTTAGCTTGGTCACACTGGATTACCACTCTAAATTATATGTACTTAGGATTCTGTGGAAATGAAAAAGCCTTAAAATATTGAAAATAGGAGCCAAAATAGCTAACTCCATTTGTATACTATCAAAAATCAGAAATAAATATCTCACTTTTTCTTTGTGAAAATAACATCCTAAGTCCTAACTTCGTACTAATAATAACCTTTTTAATAGTTTCTACATTCCAGTTATTGTTGTTATATACTTAGATATAACTATCATATCTGTTTATTTTCATTCCCTTTACTCCTGTTGCTACCTTTACTAAAATACATCATATCATTCTCTTATTTTTCTTTTCCTTTATTGTGTTTGAAAATAGTAGAAAAAAGAGGAAATTTTTCTTCAATTTTTTCTCTTTTTTCACACTCTTCTATATAATATAACATATTAACTATCTCATCGATATATTTTTCAACTATTTTTATATCTTTCTATATAGCTATTATGTTTGTTTACTCTTGATGATCATCTCCATCAAAACTCTTTTCATCATTTTTTATCTCCCAAGCACATTTAGATGGTCTTATTACTTGAAAATTTTATATGTTCTCATATCTAATTGGTCACACATAACGAACTTTAATTTTGTCCCTGATAAGAGAATGCTTTTGATTCTAAAAGGAAAAAGTATAAATATGAAAAATTATGTAAAATTATAATTTTGCAGTCGTTTGATGAAAGATCATAAGATAAGGTAATCTTTGTCATTTAAGTTGATGAATAATCAAAAGTAAGGTATATGATCTTTACGTGTGAAAGATAAAAAAGGAGAAAAGTGAAAAGCATGAAATGAGACTTATGTAATGGCGATCATATAGTACAAAGAAAATGAGATAAGAAAAAAAAATTCTATCATGAATAAAGAGGGTGATTGACTCTCTTTTAGAGACCTCTAAAGAAATGTTAACTAATATCATATCACGTAGTGAGAAAACTTGTAATGATGTATCATAAGGTGGAGTTATTTAGTTGAGTCTATGATTTGAACCCTACAGTGACGAATGTAGTAATAATATATTACAATATGGAGTTACATGTACAATTTGGGTTCATTTGAGAGACCTACAGGTAAGGGAGAATTGGAGCAAGTCATATAAGGCTAGGGTGTGCCTAATTATAGCCATACTTTTAAAACATTGTATTTAACCTCTTTTTATACTGGGTCAAGACATATTGATTTGACCCTCATCATTCATTAATAGGTCGAAACAAACTTTAAGTTGGTCTTAGAGCGACAAACTAGGTAAAAAGTGTGGATCAAGTATAATAAATTTAAATATTTATACACCAATTAGTATAAAAATACATCTATGCTAAATTTAAAGGTTGAATGCTTCAACGCTTTACCAATTAGTGATGAATGAATGATAGAGAAAAGACTTATAGTTTTTATATTATGCTTGTTCTAAAATATTTAAATATTATGTATATATTTATTATTTCTTATATATTAAATAATTGTAGTAGTAATAGTAATAATAACAACAACAACAAGTTTTCAACTTTCTCAAGGAAAACTGTAATATGTATATTTGGATTAATCCAAAGGGAGGGATCCTAAATGCATTTCAACAAAATATATTAAGATAAATAAACCTCAGATATTTGAAGACTCCATCTAAAACTTTGAGCTTAACAAGAAGACATGTTGATTAAAATGAGAAAAATCCTAATTTTTATATGTATTGTATCATGTTGACATCTGATATTCAAACTAGATTTCAATTAATGATCTATATATTTAAGTTTCATTATGCAACGAACACTAATTTAAATTTGCTAGTGTACTGAATTAGTATATTTATGATATTTTTATAAATAGTTAAAGGGCATGACTGTGGCGCCTCGAACTGAGCGTCACAACCTTACTCCAAGATCTCATCGATTGGTAAATGTGAATCAGGATTGTTGTCCTGATCACACGGCGGGTTTTTAATTGGATCTCGTCCAAAAAAAAAATTTCATTTCTTTTTCTTTTCTTTCATCATATAAACATATACTCATCATCATTCATAATGGACTTATCCATATAATCATAAATCATCAACTTCTCATATTATTCATAACTTCATAATTTTCATACAACCTAAGTCTTTTTCGCCATATCCCATTAGGGCATTTATTCATACAAAAATCTACTAACCTTTGTAGATTCCTCTTTTCCTTTAGCAATACATGTCTTTCCTCACTTGAATTTTCCCTGCACCTGTCTAAGGGGGGAAAACAAAACATGAGTCGAAACTCAATAAGCAAGCATTTTCATTTTCATTTAAATGCATTTCTCTCCATTCGATATGAGACACTTAGCAAGTGATCAACTACCAATGGAATAAAAACTTTTTCATAAATCATTCATGAAAACCATTCATGTAAACCATTCGTAAATGCATTTCTCTCCATTCGATAGAAGACACTTAGCAAGTGATCAACTACCAATAGAATAAAAACTTTTTCATAAAACCTTTCACAAAACATATGCTTGCAAACTTAACATGTAAACCTCTTTTTCATGGACATAAAAACATTTTTCATAAAACTTCCCTTCTCCAAGGACATTCTCATGTCCTTAAAATATTTTCCATAAAACCTTTTCAAAACAAGCATATGCATCATGCATTACGTTTTTGTCCGTCTGGTAGGTGACACTTACGAAGTGATCACCATTTCCTCCTTATGAGAGAAATCCTTTCATTAGATAGCCCGCTAGCTGGGCGGCTATCCGTTCCTTCTCCCATTTCAGGGAGGGCGGCGCCGGCATTTTGCCTTTTCAAGCGACTTGGCCTATGTAGAGGGGGCCCACTTTGCAACCGCGTCCGGTCTGCATATCCTCTCTAGTAGACCTAGTATATAACTCATGTGCACATTCCTTTCTTCACATTCTTATGCTAGCATGCTTTTATAAAACTCCGCAGACCCTAGTCTGTGACTTTTCCTTTTCAAAACTTAATGCTAGCATGTCATTCCAAAATAGTACAGACCTTGGCCTGTATTCCCTTTTATAACTTGAAAACTTGGCACAGCCCGAGTTAACAAGTTAATAAAAATATTTTGTAAGGATGACCAACCTTAAATAATTTTATAAATATTTAAATAACACATTTCTAAATCATTTGAAATATTTGAAGGAAACGTTTGGAAAATAGTAAATTTGAAACATTGCTAAAATATTTATAAATAATTTTTGATTGGTAAAATAATTTTGAAAAACATTTTAATATTTGAAAATAAAAGATTTTGTAAATATTTTTCTTCCCATTTCTGGATTTTCCATGAACAAAGGATATACAAACACATAATTCATTTTTCATATGATATCATATTCTTTATCCACATGCCACATGGGTTACTTCTATATGAAGGTAAGCTTGTATGATCCTTTGGTCATTACTTTTTAAAAAAAATCGTCATTCAAATCGATTATCGGTTGGCCTTCCTTAAATTTCTTTCAAAACATTTTAATAAATCATTTCAAATTCGTTCGATAAAACCAAATATTATTTTGAAAATCAAAATTTTCCTTTCTCCTTCATAATGCAACCATTTCTACATTTTTCCTCATTTTCACAAGGATTTGCTTATGATAAAGCAATTCCGACATTTTTCATGGTTGCAATATAAAAACATATAAAATTATTTTCAAAAAGTTTGCTTGCTTACCTTTGCTTTGCTTCAATCTGACTCATTTATCCTTTCTTTTTCTTTTCCTATACAAGTGAAAAGAATATTTTACACTTTATTATATATGTGTCATAATCATTTATGACCTTCCATACTTCCTATAGAGGTTAAACCTAAAAGTTATTAGGTTTCTACTCCTTATGGGTTTTTTTTACCCTAATGCTTTATAGAACTAATATCATTCCTTATAAATATCAATCTTATTTTTACTTAATTTACATTGTTTACTGTTCATGGTACTGTTCACGATTACTGTTCATCCAGATTACTGTTCATGAGTTCCAAAAATCGAAATTTTTTCCAACAATAAACAATACCATGACATAACTCTTAGTTAGTATATCATGGAAAAATTCATGAATTTCGAATTTATCATCGTTAACTTGGCCAATTAAATCTTTTTCTCCATATACTAAAATTCATCATAATTTCACTTAAGCATAATTCTTAAATTCAAAAATCACGAGATCAATATATCATCATTCCAACATCATAACTATCATAAACATTCATCCTAAATCATCATTTAGTAATATTGGAGCATTATTGACTCATTTTATACATGATCTTCCTGAATGCTCTATCCTTGCTCCAAATTTTTTATGTTTAGGCATAATTCCACTTTGGCATTATAACTATACTTATTTTTTTATGCTTAGGCATTATCTAAGCATGGTTTTACCCCACTTAACACTCAAAATTTTTTTGGGTAGAATCCCCTTACCTCAAGTGGAGAATTCTCTTCCTACTTGGCTCTTTCTCTCTCTTTCCTTCTCTCCTTCTCTCTCTCAAGGCTTGGAACAAATTCGGGGTGGGAAGACTTGAATTTCTCAAGCTTGGAGCTGGTTTGGAGTGCCTTTGGTCATTCATAGCACCCCCTATTTATAGTTTTTCATTTTTCATAAAATTATAATTTACCCCCTTGCTTGAGGTACTTAATTCTAAATATTTTTTTCTAATTTTCATGATTTGTCTTGAGCAATGTGCAGCCACCCTAGCTACTGTTCACGCCACCCTAGCTAGCTTATTTAACTAATAATTTTTTATTTATTAAAAATTATATTTTTAAGCTAATTAAATCTCAGCCGTTGATTCTTGATGAGGATGATTTTAGGCCATTGGATTTTGGCTCCAAAAGTCCTCCTTGAGCGTTGTACTGATTTTAATTAATTAAAATTAATCAAAAGTCAATCCTAATTTAATGATAAAGTAAAACTACTTTTTGATCTTCAAATGATGTTTGATTTTGACCCTTGATTTATGATTTTTAATCAATCTTGGACCACTCATCATGTTCATCATAATACTTTAGCAATCTATAAAAAAAATTTACCCTGATCCGATGTCCGGATTGCAAAATATGAATTTTTCTATGTTTTCTATACAAAAATCCATAAAAATCCAAAAAATAATATTTTAATCCAAAAAGTACTTTTGTCCTTTAGTTGGAAGCTTCCTTTTTTGTCTTTTATAATTAAGTTAATCCAAAGTGATTAACTTAATTCCACATTTACTATTCATGTTTCACTATTCACGTTTGCTATTCATCCGAATTAACATTCCATAATTAGCTATTTAATCATCTAATGTCATATATTGCAAAATATCATTAATATATATTTCATATAAATATCCTTACATTACCTAGGGTTTATAACTCTAGGGTTTTATACACGTTCCTAAAATCGGGGTTTCACAATGACAAAGTTCTCATCTTCTAGACTACCATCTATATATTGCAATGTCCCTAAGACCCATAATATCGAGTATGGATTTGACGAGCAGATTAAGTACATAAGGGTTAGGACAAGGTTAACCAAATGTAAACTATAACTTAATAAATTTTTATTTTTATAGCCAGTCCCCATAGGGTTAGAAATTCTATCCTAACTATGTCTAGAGAAGGTGTGGGCCAGGTCATAGATTGACTTATGACAACTCTATAAAATCAAAGTTGTCAGGGCTCATTTCGTGTCCAAATTAGATGTTAGTTCAAGAGAAACATGTGAATTTATATAGTTTTTGCATTAGCTTTCATTATTGCTACATTTCATGCATATTAATTTGATGTAAATCATGTCATTTTAGGGTGTTAGTGATTTCATTCCATCATTTAGGAGTGCATTTCATTTACTCGTTTTAGCTTTCTGTTGTAGGCAAGAAGAGGTGGCTTTGTTCTTGGATCGCATGATCAAATGATGGGATGGAGAGGTACCCTGGCCTCACCAAACCGCATTTCTAGAATACTCCAGACAACTTAAGTTGGTAAGCTTCCTGAGAGATTAGCATCGTGGCGCCAATCCCACATGCATTGAAATTTCGCATTTGTTTCCTGCCAGCTATGAGGGCGTGTGTATATATCTATCATTTAGGGTTTGAGAAAATGTTAGATAGAGAGACAGAGCTCATGGGAGGCAGCCAAGGAGGAGAAAAGAAGATGGATTTCAAGCTCAAGGGGATTTTTGAAGTGGAGATATCATTTATATGGTGGAAACTAACAAGTTTTATCTTCTCTTTCTATTTCTCTACATATTCTTCTCCATTGTTGGGATGTATGTAAACATGGATTTTCTGGGATTTGATAGTATGTTTTTGGGCTAACCTCTTGATGATGGGAGATTGAGATTATTTGAACTCTAAATTGTGTTTGATTTGGTTTCCTTATGTTGAAATGAATATCTAGCTTTACAAAGATGTGTGTTGTGTAGGATTACCTTTATACATCATGTTTAATGCTTTTACAAACTTGATCATCTTGTAAATTGATCTAATATCTACATTTGTGCTTGGAAAAGCAAGGTTTAGATGAGATTCATCTGCACAACACAGGTTTTCAACTCTTGTAGGGTTGAATTTTTAATATGGATAGGAGTATACCTATTAACCCTATGTAATCTTGAGTAGGTTATGTGCTAATCAATTTTATCTCACTTATTTGCATGGGAACATTGCAATAGGTAGAAATAAGATTAGGTTTATATGCATTGGAAGATGTGTATAAATATATATATGAAACTAGGTTAATAATTCCCTACACAACTAATTGGAATGGAACCAAACTAACATAGTTAGGATCAATGATTCCCAATTTCCCATTCACCTTGACTAAATTGAAGAATCCCAACTGGTTGCTGCTCAATCACTAGCCATTTAATCATTAAAGTTCCTTATTTAATTTTTAATCCTTTCAATACCAATTTTATTTAATTTTCTAACACATGAGACGAATCAGAATTTAAGGATCTCTACACTTAAACACAATCCTCGTGGGAATGATACTAAACTCACAATTTATTACTTGAGCGGCATATATACTTTTGTTAAAACGAACATTTTAATTAGACATATACGTAACTCGTCAACTAGCCCCGATTTTCACTCTTATCTAGATGTTTTACAATCTTGTGTGTTCGATTGAGGTAATGACTTGAGCTTTTTATTTTACTCTTTTCAATATATCTGTTTTTTAACCATGATTAATGAGTTTCATGCACTAGCCTACAATTATTACTATGAATTTAGGCCAAAATATTGCTAGTTTGAAAATCAAAACGATCATAGTTTTAGGAAT
Organism: Annona cherimola; assembly: GCA_030490835.1. Classification (NCBI taxonomy): domain Eukaryota; kingdom Viridiplantae; phylum Streptophyta; class Magnoliopsida; order Magnoliales; family Annonaceae; genus Annona; species Annona cherimola. Next base: position 18,365,793 of record CM059973.1, on the reverse strand, counting down.
TTCTGCAAATTCAATTTCACACCTCTAGCCGCCACCCATTAGAACCTCATGATTAGATGTCTAGGCTCAGCTTCCGCAAAAACATCATCTTCTATTTCAACCTCACAAGGTTATTTCATACATTACATTTACATCACATGATATGAAAGATGCACGTAATCATAAAATAAATTCAAAAATTCTATTTCAAGCATCATTCATTCTTAAACACTTTTACAACATTCTTTGCGATAAAATATCAGAAAATAATTGTACGAAATGGGTAAAAAAGTTTAAAAGCATTGCCTACTTATCTTTCACAACGACTTTTTAAGAAAACTCTCCTCTTGTGGTTCTTTTCCTTTACTCATCCTTCTTATAATTATGATTGAAATATTAATTCTTAGGGTTTCTTTCCTTTCCATAAGTTAGTATAAAAATTACTATCATTATTATTATTTTTTAAATTAAATTCCTTCATTATAGTTTAAACTCACAACTTAATTCGTGAAAACTTAAATATTCAATCCCTTAATAAAAGTAATCTTTTGAAAATGAATTATATTCCTAAATATTTTGGTATTTAAATTAAATAGTGATAATATTAAAAATAATTTAATGTTAAAATTATTTAAACCTTTGTCATAACCTTAAAACTTTACCGCTTTATGATTCACGTTAATTATTTTATAAATATTAAATTTTATTAAATAATATTAATATTAATATTAAAATATCAAAATATAAGTGCTGAGTGATTCGAACATATGGTCACCATCTGGTTAACTAATAATGACTCTCACCACTTCGGTGGTCTTGCCATATTTATTAGTTTTCAATGTTATAATATTTAAATGGAGTTTTTCTGTTTACGTCACCTCCACCCCTTTAATCTTATTCAAATATTTCTTTCAAATAAGTAATTCATAAATCTTATCATTTACTTTACTTCGTGTGTATATAAGAAAACAGTTTAATAGAAAGTTTTCTATGAAGGTTAGTGGTAAGCATTTTTAGTCTAAAATTTTTTATATTAACTTATGATCAATTATATATTAAGGTTTTCTATGAAGGTTAGTGGTAAGCATTTTTAGTCTAAAGAATGCCCTCCCGACATTGGTAAACCTGTCACACAGGGGTGTTCCTGTTGATGTTGCTTGTGGGCTATGTCAAAGGGAGGCAGAGGACATTGACCATTTGTTTCTTGGGTGCACGAGGATTGGGAGGATTGGTAGTATGGCTGTTTGTGGGTGCTCTCCCGGGTCGTCGGTTTTGGAATCTTTGAGAATCCTCTCTAGCAAAAACAAACTGGATGAGCTGGCTTTCTTCATTGTATACTGTTGGAGAATTTGGTTTTTGCGAAACAAGTTCAAGGAGGAGGGTGTCCAACCTAATTTTGGTGATACTCTAGGGTGGTGCCGTGCTTTTATGGAACAACTTAGGAGAGCGAATCTCCTTGGTCAAGCTTGCGTTCTTGATCGCCCTCTTGTGGTTAGGTGGACGAAACCACCTGAAGGGGTTTTTAAGATGAATGTTGATGTGCGATGTTTGATGGAAAGAAAGATCATGGGGCTGGCGGCAGTTATTCGGGATTCCCGTGGTTTCTTTTTAGCTGCCAAAGGATGGAAATGGAAGGGTGTGGCGGAGCCGCTGCTTATGGAAGCGTATGCTTTTCTCTTGGGTACCAAGTGGGCGCTCCATCTCAATTTTGGTAAAATCCAGATTGAATCTGATTCTCTGCTGCTATGCACTTACCTATCAAGTGATTGCTCGATCTTTTCACCTGTGGGTCATATTATTTCTGAAATCAGATCCATCCTCGCTTCAAATGCTCACATTTCGGTACACCATGTATTAAGGCAAGGTAATGGGGTGGCCCATTCGATTGCCGATTTGGTTTCTTTATCCAATGTGGATCATCTTTCTTGGTGGGGAAACCCCCCGCAGGCCATTATTGGCAAAATTTGTACAGACAATTTTTTGGCAATGAATTGCGTGGATTACTCTTCTCCGAACCCATTTCATTTGGAAAGGGGGTTGGGGTAGAGTAATTCTTTTATCAAAAAAAATATATATATATTAAGGTTCAAATTTATGTTTAAATTAATTATAAATAATTAACATCATCATACCCTACATTGATCATCAAATTAATAGTTGGATTTAATCATTAAGGGTCGTACCTAGCTATCCAACAGAGTGTTGAATACATTTCTAAAAAACATGATCTTTAGTACACTTCTGCTAAAATAATTAAATAGTTATAATTTAAACTTTATAATCATTATACAAACTATTCATTTGAAAGAAAACTAGCCCAAATATATAATAAAAATAAATAAAATTCTAGATTTATTACCTGTTTTGCTAATTACACTCGTCTTTCACTATTAACTTACCCTTACTTCTATCTTCTGTCCTTTCACCCAACCTCTCTTCTACCTCCGTTTTTCTTACTTAAGTATACTAGTTATACATTCATTTTTTTGTTTAGCGTATAGAAATTACTCATAGATAGATTAGGATAAATTTTAGATAAGGACTCTTAAATTATCACCAATGGAAGAGTTCTATATGCAAGCTACTTGGATATACTTCACCCTCATGGATGGGCCATATTTTGCCATGATGCAGATTTATGAATCAATTTTTTTACCCTTATCCATGTAAGCTTATCCTATTTGAGGTGGCAGATAATTTCAGCATAAATTTGCTTATTAGAGCTGATGATGGCCCACTTGCGATGCCCCTAAATGATGTACAAAATCTGAACTCTATTTTGATCACTTAATTTTCAATAATTTTTATTTCTATATTTTCCTCCCCAAACCCATCATATTATAGACAAATGAATTTCAAATTTAATATTATTTTTAATGATATAGTTTTTGAAAATTTATCTAATAATTAAATATATTTTAATGAATTAAATCAAAATTATTTCTATTTCTCGTATAGCGTAAAAATTAGGATATACCTTTACTGCTTCTCATATTTCTTTTCTCATTTTAAATCCAATTTAGATGATTCTTTTTGGATTAGAAAGTATATTTTAAGAGATTTCAAATGACACTTGTTTTATATTATTTAGATTTATATATAATATTTTCTTTTTTTCTAAATTAGCTATTGTGTAGTTTTCTACTACTTTTCAACTTTACCATAATTCTTTAAAAAATTTCAAAATTCTCTTTTCTTAATTTCTAAAATTTGTGATAATTTTAAAAAAATTCTTAATCATCTTTCTTTCATTCGAACTCATTCTTATAATTTTTTCATACTTTCATTATTTGTGTAATTTTTTATTTTATTCTTTTTGTTTTGTTTTAATGTAATTCCTTGTAATTTCTTTCGTCCATTTTTTTCTTAAATATTATTCATCCTTATTAGTTTTTTTTCTTATTAGATAAAAATCATACATTCCTTTAATCATATGTTAAATAAAATTTAGTCTCTAACTTAATATTATTTTAATAGTAATTAATGTAAAAATTAAGAGAAGTAGGAGATTAACTTAGGCTGCCATTACAATTTTTATTCTATAGAAACCTAAAAAGTCATGAGATATGAGTTAAACTATAAAATGTAAACTTGTATAAAGCAAAATCTAGAAAAATGTTTCAACCTAAAACTAAGGATTTTTCTAAGATAAAAGCCAAACTATATAAACAAATTCATATGAACACTTTGCATTTAAATATCTGCTTACTATTTTATAGCATGATGTCAATAACTAAAAACTAATAGAGTGTTGTCATCTAACAAGCCAAGTGAAGAATGCATTCACGAAAATGTAGGAAAATTGTTAAGATTATTAAGTACAATGGTGCTCATATGTCTGCACATTAATTTCATTCAATTGATAGCAATAAAAAATTAAAATTTTACCAAATCTAATGTATTTTTTTTAGGATATGCAAGTTCTCTATTCTCACTAACTCTCCTTTGAGGTTTGAAGCAAGCACCTCACCTCCCAAAAATTAATTATCCAACCAACAGTTGCAACAAGATGTCATGATTCTATATTTACATTCAATTGATAGTAGTATCAATCACACTTAGAATACACTTAAGTAACATAATGATGTTGGTCCTGAGTTTATGGAAAAATCCAAAAGGGGGTGAATTGGGTTCATTAAATTTTTTTTAGTAATTTAAACTTAACCCCTTGTGAGTTTAATCCCCTATGATAAAATGTGTTAGGAGATAGAATAAAAGGTGCAAATAGAATATAAAATGTAGGCAATCAAACCACACAAGAGACAACAATATATAATAGTTTGAGCAACCTTCTCTACTTCACTCTTCCAAGGACACAACCCTTGTATCTTGGGTTCTACTATTATACATTCAATATAATTTAGAACACTCGTTCTCTTCTAGATTCTAACTCTAGTGGCAATCAAGAAAAACCTATTTATAAGACAAACTCAAACTAACCTCCTATTTTGCTTCTTCTTGAATTTAGTCTCCAACACCGATTCATAATAATAACCCAAAATAAAATAGACAAAAGAAAATTTACACTTTACAACATATAATCAATCTACTCCGGAAGCTCCTTGTTGTGTGAAGTAGATGATCTTGTAAGCTCACTTGAAGTATTAACACTTGAAGCTTCAATAGTTGTTCAAATTATTTTAATGCTCTTGTATATTAGAAGATATAAGCTCATTTTTGTGTTTTTAACTTCTCTTTACATTCATACTTTAATGATATTTATAGATAAGAGGAAGATCTAGTTGTTTGATCGGTGGTTGGATTGCATTTAATACTCCAACATTTGAATTTTCGACCGTTAAAATGTGAAGTCACAAGTGGAGTCGACTTGAGATGAGTGAAGTCAACTTGAGTTGTGACTTTATTTTAACTAAAACTTGTTGTCTGCTTTTTTGCTTTCAAAATTGCAGGTGAAGTTGACTTTGGATGAAACTTTTTCCAAGTCTCAAGTGAAGTTAACTTGGGTTGAGACTTCACTTTGTTGTCTCTTCGAAGTTACAGGCAAAGTCGACTTGTGTTGAAACTGTTGGAAACAATGTTTAAAACAATAAAAATTGACCAAATCTTGAGTTTTGATGATTAACAAGAACTAATTTTGAGTATATAAAAGGTACTAATATGTTTGCTAAATGTTTAAGGAAAGCAAAGAGGTCAAGTCGATCTCCAAGTCGACTTGGACTTCGACTTGGGTGAAGTCGATCCCAAAGTCGACTCAAATATCGACTTGAGAATGAATCCCAAAAAGGCAACAGGTGAAGTCGCAGGTCAAGTCGACTCCACTTGCGACTTGAGAAGTCAAGTCGCAGACGAAGTCGACTCCAGCATCGACTTGGAGTATCCAGAGCTGAAAAGTGAAAACGAACATAACGAAGTCGCAAACGAAGTCGACTCCAGGTGCGACTTGGGTGAAGTCGCAGGCCAGGTCGACTCCATCCACGACTTGAGAAGTTCAAACTTTCAAAGATGCAGTTTTCAAGATATTCAAGAAGATTTATCACTCAAGTCCAAGGAATCAAGATGAAAAACAAATGAGTCAAATTCAAAATCAAGAATCATGTTCTACATTCAAATCAAGTCTATCAAGCTCAAAGCAAATCTTCAAGCTAGCTTCCAAATGGAGTAATACCCAAGTCATAAAGACCAAGTGAGTCCAAAGCAAAGCAAGGAACATACATATATTGTGCAATGACTCAAAGCTTTCAAATGGTTTGCAAGATACAAGACATTTCAAGAAGATCAAGGCATTTTTGCAATAGACCAAGCCAAGTCGCAACCCAAGTCGACTTCAGGATCGACTTGAGTTAAAGTCTGAAAGCCAAGTCGACCCAAGTCTCAGACTTGAGTTTCTGAAGAACCCAAGTCGCAGGCCAAGTCGACCCCATGTGCGACTTGGAAGCCAAGTCGCAGGCCAAGTCGACTTCATCTTCGACTTGGAGTATAACGGTCAAATTTTCGAACGTTGGAGTTCATTTATTGCACCAACCATCTCCACAACGTTCATATTTTCTTCCCTCTATAAAAGGACCCTCAAATGAACGTGAAAAAAAAAAACAACAAGAGAACACAAGACACTACGTTAAAGTTCAAAGAGAGAAAAGAAGTACAAGAAAGGTTTCCTATTTGCTTTTCTCCATTATTGAGTGGTCCGTATAAATTCTAAGGAAGAAGAAAGCTTCAAGTTGCTAGCGCCTTCAACAATATTCATCCACAGCTGCTTCCACAACTTCTTCCTCGAGCTAAATCTGCCTACACAAATCTGTAAAGTGTAGTTTCATTTATTTCATTGTCTTGTTGTATAAATCTTGATTTAGCTTGGGTAGCTAAGATCAAGTATATGCAAAGTAGGGTGTGATTGGAGTGAGACTCATCACCTACTTTTGCATGTGAGTTGTTTATGCCCCCTAGAGCTAGAATCTAGAAGAGAGCAAGTGGCTCTAGTTGTATATGCCCCCTAGAGCTGGAATCTAGAAGAGAGCAGTGACTCTAAGTGTATTCGTGGAATACATAGTGGAACCCAAGTCACAACAGAGTGTGAGCTTGGAAGAGTGGAGTAGGGAAGGTTTGCCCGAACCACTATAAATCTTGTGTTATATTTCTTTTTACTGTTTTATCTTTATTGCTCTCTAGCTCTTTTCAAAAGGGGATTAATTACTCAAGGGGTTAAGTCTTTATTTACCAAAGATTTTTTAAAGAACCCAATTCACCCCTCCCCTCTTGGGTTTTGCCACTAACTCGGGACCAACAAGTGGTATCAGAGCAGGTCTTTGAGTTTACCAAAGAGATCTTATCAAAATGGCATCCCAATCTACTTCCGTTCCCGCTTTTGCTGAAGGCCAATCCTTTACAAGGCCACCGTTGTTTGACGGGAACAATTTTGGATATTGGAAGCTTCGTATGAAGCAACTCATCATGGCTACCGACATGGACTCTTGGATTGCTATCCAAGATGGAGTAACCTTGCCTACCGATGAAAGAGCTTCCAAATGGACCGATGAGGAAGTAAGAATTGTTAAAAGCAACGCCAAAGCTATGAACTCTTTATTTTGTGCTCTTAATGCTTCTGAATATGATAGAGTATCCTCTTGCTTGACCGCCAAAGAAATATGGGATACGCTAACCTCTATCTATGAAGGAATTTCTCAAGTCCAAGGGACGAGAAGAAATATTTTGATTGGAGAACTAGAGAATTTTAGAATGCTAGAAACAGAAAATATTTCTGAAATGTTCGCTAGATTCTCAAAAATCACTAATGCTTTAAAAGGTCTTGGAAAGGCTATTTCTGAATCTGAGCAGGTTATGAAGATCTTAAGAGCTCTACCGGAATCATGGACTCCAAAGATCACTGCAATAGAAGAAGCCAAAGACCTAAACACTTTAAAGCTTGAAGACTTAATTAGCTCACTCATGTCACATGAGCTAATTAAGAGAAGAAATGAAGATCAACATAGGGGCAAAAGAGCAATCGCCTTGAAAGCCGCACAAGACACTGACGATACCTCCTCTTCTCAAAACGACGACGAGATTGCCCTACTCACAAAACGTTTCAGAAAATTTGTGAGAAAAGGCAAAAATTTCAGAGGTTTCAAAGAAAGAACTCCCAAAGAGAAGAAGAAAGAATCGACCAAATGTTACCGATGCGGCGGTTCGGGACATATGCAAGCTCAATGTCCAACTCCCGAAGAGAGCAAGGCAAAAGAACAAAGAAAGGATCGAGGGGACAACAAAAGATTCCAAAAATACAAAGGTAGAGGCATGTACGTAAACGATGAGGAATCTACAACGAGTAACTCCTCAACCGACGAAAACGAGGCGGAAGAATGTGCGAGAATTTGCTGCATGGCACAAATCGAACAAGAAGAACGAATTACCTCAACAAAATGCACAAGCGATGAAGAGGTAAGTTCCAAACTCTCCCATTCTAAATCAAGTTTTACTTCCTTTCAAGAATGCCTCAAATGTACTGAATTAGATGAGCTACAAACTGCATATGATTCATTATATGAAGAAATGAAGAAATTAGGAAGCAAGTTTACAATTAAGAAAAGACAATGTGATGCAACAATAATTGTAAATGGTAAACTTGCAGAAAGATTAGACAAATTGAAAGATGAAAATGATCTGCTAAAAAAGGAGAACAAATCATTAAATGAATCATTAGCCAAGTTCTCTAATCCAGGAGAAAGCGTCAAAATGTTTTTGAATATGACCTCCCAAACACATAAAAGAGGTCTTGGGTATCATACATTTGAGCAAGGAGAAAGTAGCAAATCAAATGTACAAATATTTGAGAAACATCAAACTAAAAATGCATCTATATACAAGCCACAAAAGAAAAATTTTAAGTGGACTAGAAGACCAATAATGGAACCATTGCATACTTGGAGGCCTACTCCAAGATTACCTATGGCTTGTAATTTCTGCAATAAAATGGGTCACAAAACTTACAAATGTAATTTTAAGAAATTATATGACCATGGTGCAAAATTAGTTTGGGTTCCAAGAAACACAAGATTTGGGCTTTCAAAGTTAGAACAACAAAGATTGATCTATATTACTAACCCAAATGGACCCATAAAATGGGTACCAAGGAGATAAGATTTATTTGCTTATTTTTCAGACATGTTTTAAGGCAAAGGCAAACAATGAATGGTTTATGGATAGCGGTTGCTCAAGGCATATGACCGGTGAAAGAAGTTTGTTTCACAAACTTAAGCCTTGTAATGATGGAATGGTTGCCTTTGGCAATAATGAAAAAGGTAAAATTAAAGGTAAAGGAAATATACATAGCATTTCAAATGCATGCATGGAAGATGTTTTGTTTGTTGAAGGACTCAAACACAATTTAATGAGCATTAGCCAATTATGTGATAAAGGATGTACATGTTATGTTTTGAACAATGGAAAAACTAACTTGGGAAAGTTAGATGCTAAAAGCGATGAGGCTATATTCCTTGGTTATTCATCAAATAGCAAAGCATATAGAGTCTTTAATAAACAAAACCAAGTTGTTGAAGAATCCATACATGTTGTATTTGATGAAATTAATCAAACTCCGAGAAAGGAGGATGAACTGAGTGATGCAGATGAAACAAAAGGCAAAGAACAATCAAAGGAACTTGAGCTCAAGACAGAAAATCTCGTGGAGGAAGAGGTAAGTGAAGGTAATGATTCTTACAAACCTCCAACTGATTTGAAGTTCAAAAATGCCCATCCAATTGAACAAGTTATTGGAAATATATATGAAGGAGTGAAAACTAGAAGATCAAAACAAAACGTTTATGGTCAATATGTCTTTGTATCTAAAATTGAACCAAATACCATTGAACAAGCTCTCAATGATGAACATTGGTTTATTGCAATGCAAGAAGAGCTAAACCAATTCGAAAGAAACAATGTATGGCATTTAGTTCCTAGACCAAATAATCACACTATCATAGGTACTAAATGGATATTTAGGAACAAATTAGATGAAAGCGGACTCGTAATTAGAAACAAGGCAAGATTAGTAGCCAAAGGGTATTCCCAAGAAGAAGGAATTGATTTTGAAGAATCATATGCACCCGTGGCTAGATTAGAAGCCATACGTATTTTACTAGCATTTGCTTCTCATATGAATTTCAAATTGTTTTAAATGGATGTAAAAAGTGCTTTTTTGAATGGCTATCTGAATGAAGAAGTATATGTTGAACAACCCCCTGGCTTTGAAGAAAAGAATCAATCAAAGTATGTCTATAAATTGACCAAAACATTATATGGACTAAAACAAGCTCCAAGAGCTTGGTATGAAAGATTGAATAAATTTTTGATTGACCATGAGTTTCAAAAGGGGAAAGTAGACACTACTCTGTTCATTAAATATAAAAATAAAAATATTTTAATTGTGCAAATTTATGTTGATGATATAATATTTGGTGCTACTGACGAAAAACTTTGTCAAGAGTTTTCTAAGATAATGCAGAGCGAATTCGAAATGAGTATGATGGGAGAATTAAATTTCTTCCTTGGACTGCAAATCAAGCAACAAAGTGAAGGAATATTTCTAAATCAGTCCAAATACGCCAGAGAGATGCTCAAGAAGTTTGGAATGCAAAATAGCAAAGGAGCAAACACTCCAATGAGCTCTACAATCAAGATCGATGCGGACGAAAATGGTAAAAGTATCGATCAAACACTTTATAGAAGCATGATAGGATCCTTGCTATACTTAACTGCTTCTAGACCCGATATACTATTTAGTGTTTGTATGTGCTCTAGATTCCAAGCATGTCCAAAAGAATCACATCTACTTGCTGTAAAAAGAATTTTTAAATATTTGTTAGAAACTACAAATCTTGGACTATGGTATCCAAAGGGGTCAACCTTTGATCTAATCGGCTATTCGGATGCAGACTTTGCCGGATATAAAGTAGATAGAAAAAGTACCAGTGGAACTTGTCAATTTCTTGGACATATGCTAGTTTCATGGCATTCAAGAAAACAAACAAGTGTTGCACTATCTACTGCGGAAGCTGAATACATAACCGCCGGTAGTTGTTGTGCCCAATTACTTTGGATGAAACAACAGTTGAAAGACTATGGTATTGATTATGTTGATATTCCTATTAGATGTGATAATACAAGTGCAATTTGTTTGACTAAAAATCCTGTATTGCATTCTAGAACCAAACATATTGATGTGAGACATCATTTTATTCGTGAACATGTTGAAAATCATGATGTGTGCTTAGAATATGTGAAAACAGAGGATCAAATTGCTGATATCTTTACCAAACCTCTAGCTAAAGAATCATTTTACAAAATTAGGAATGATATGGGGATGATAGAGCTAAATTAGGAAAAATTAAAACAAGAAATAAAAATTTGAAAAAGGCAAACTGATGAGTCAAGTCGACTCCATAGGAGCCAAGTCGACTCCGCCAAGTCGACTTGGGAAAGTGAAGTCGACTCCGCTTCGACAGCAAAGTCGACTCCACGGGGTCGAAGTCGACTCCACGGGGTCGAAGTCGACTCCGCACTATGTGCGAAGTCGACTCCAGGGAACCGAAGTCGACTTCGCCTAGGGCAAAGTCGACTCCGCGAGCGCGACCGTCCGACTTCCGTGCCTCCTTTTCTATTTCTTCTTCCTCTCTTCTTTCTTCCTCATTTTTCCGGCCTCCCTGTTTTCCTTTTCTCCTCCGGCGACTGCAACCCCTTTTTTTCCGACTTTCCTCTCCAATCTTCCGGCGATTTCCTCCTCCTCCATCTCCGGCAAACTTTTCCGGCGAATCCCTTTCTCTCTCTCTCCAGTTTTCTTCTCCATTTCTCTCTCTCTCTCTTCTCCTCTCCATTTTCCTCTCTCACAGATTCCAAACTCCAAATGGCACCAAAGAAAGCCGTATCAAAACCATACCCCAAACGGGTTCCCACACAACCACAACCTTCATCTCAACCAAAAGAAGTTCCTAGAAGAACTAGGACTCCATCAAAAAGAGCCAGAGAGGAACCATCAACTTCGACGGGTAAACGGGTTCGATTCCAAACCTCCACTCAATCATCTGATCAAGCACCCAGGTCGGAAAATCAACAAACCTCACAGAGCACTCAATCCGGGACAAGCAGAAGGGGCACTGCAGCTGGGAAAGCCCAAGTATTGAAGATGCCCACTACCTACTTCAAAACTGAGCTCCAACATAGCCGTTTCTACAAAAAGTTCTACGAACGGAAGGTATTCATACCCAAGATTATAGATTTTAATTTCCTGAAAGAATATGGATCCGACATAGAAGATCTATTGGATTTTAAAGGATGGACCAATTTGCTAAAGGAAGACGAAAGGGTCTATCCAGATCTTACTCGAATGTTTTATTATCTTTGGGATGAAGAATACTTTGGAACCTTCGTCAAAGGAGTCGAAATGGATCTTGGAATCGGGATAGTTGCAGGACCGACTGAAGTAATGAGTCATTTAGGACACATACTTGGAGTCCCGTATGAGGATGAGCCTATTCCAGAAGACCTCACTATGGATCAAATGTATAATCAGCTCACCCGGAGCAACAAGTACCATCCGGGAATCAAATTCCTTCGGTACATGGATCTTTCACCAAGGCTACGAGTACTCCGACTTCTCATTGCCCACTGCATCTACCCAAAGGGCGGTGGAAGAAATCAATTGAATCCACAAGAAGCAGGGATACTATGGAAAGTGGCCAACAGGGTCAAAGTGAGCATACCCAAATTATTTCTTGAAGCCTTGGCTTCTAGAAAGGATAACCCACGAGGAGTCCTTCCCTATGGCACATGGATCACAAAGATTCTTGAATTCTTCAAAGTGGATATTGAAGGCGAGCCTTTCGAAGTGCTCAAATCCACAAATGCCATAAATAAAGCTCTCATACAAAGAATGAAGATCAATCTGCTTGAACTAAGGCATGAAGCTTCAGAAGAAGAGCAAGAAGACAATGCACAGACTGAGGGGGAGCAACCTCCCGTGGCACCACTTGCTCAAGAGGAGCCAGCCTCTCCCATATCGCACGAATCCTATTCTCCACAAGGGTCCGCTGCAAGAGAACGGGTGCCTCCGACCTCTTCTGAGGAGGTCACCCTAAAGGATTTAAAAGATGAAATTGTTGCTATAAGGGCAGAAATGGGTCATCAAGAAGACCGGATGACAAGTCTTATCACCGGCGTTCACAACGCCCTCGAGGATATGCACTCCCGGCAAGACCGAATTGAACGGAAAATGCGGACTATCCGCTATCATCTTGCCTCAGGCCGACATAAGAAGAAACCCATGCCTGAACTCGATCCTTACGAATCAGGATCAGTTCATAAAGAAGCAACTCCAGATCATGCTTCTCTTGTTTACTCATCGGCCCATCATTATCCTATCGAACCAATCTTATATCCGATCTCTCAATTTCAATTCACAAAATCATTAAGAGTTGATCGATTTTTGATAGTTTGACAAAAAGGGGGAGATAGAATAGGTGAGTTGAGTAAAATTTTCTTATGGGTTGGGTAGTTTTGTATCTAGGTTTCATTTTTGTTTTGTATTGCATTTTGTAAAAATGAAACTTGATATATATAAATGCTTTTGATGAATGTTATGTTTACTTAATATGTTATGCTTGATTAATAAAGTATTCAACATGATTTGCTTGAAAGGTATCCAATATGCCAAAATGATATAATGGTTGGAATTTAAAAAAGCTCTGACCTATAAGACAAATGCTCTGTTTTTCAAAAGACATATGAACATGATTAATGCTTGAAAGGTATCAACTCAAATGAAGTTTTGTCAATCATCAAAAAGGGGGAGATTGTTGGAAACAATGTTTAAAACAATAAAAATTGACCAAATCTTGAGTTTTGATGATTAACAAGAACTAATTTTGAGTATATAAAAGGTACTAATATGTTTGCTAAATGTTTAAGGAAAGCAAAGAGGTCAAGTCGATCTCCAAGTCGACTTGGACTTCGACTTGGGTGAAGTCGATCCCAAAGTCGACTCAAATATCGACTTGAGAATGAATCCCAAAAAGGCAACAGGTGAAGTCGCAGGTCAAGTCGACTCCACTTGCGACTTGAGAAGTCAAGTCGCAGACGAAGTCGACTCCAGCATCGACTTGGAGTATCCAGAGCTGAAAAGTGAAAACGAACATAACGAAGTCGCAAACGAAGTCGACTCCAGGTGCGACTTGGGTGAAGTCGCAGGCCAGGTCGACTCCATCCACGACTTGAGAAGTTCAAACTTTCAAAGATGCAGTTTTCAAGATATTCAAGAAGATTTATCACTCAAGTCCAAGGAATCAAGATGAAAAACAAATGAGTCAAATTCAAAATCAAGAATCATGTTCTACATTCAAATCAAGTCTATCAAGCTCAAAGCAAATCTTCAAGCTAGCTTCCAAATGGAGTAATACCCAAGTCATAAAGACCAAGTGAGTCCAAAGCAAAGCAAGGAACATACATATATTGTGCAATGACTCAAAGCTTTCAAATGGTTTGCAAGATACAAGACATTTCAAGAAGATCAAGGCATTTTTGCAATAGACCAAGCCAAGTCGCAACCCAAGTCGACTTCAGGATCGACTTGAGTTAAAGTCTGAAAGCCAAGTCGACCCAAGTCTCAGACTTGAGTTTCTGAAGAACCCAAGTCGCAGGCCAAGTCGACCCCATGTGCGACTTGGAAGCCAAGTCGCAGGCCAAGTCGACTTCATCTTCGACTTGGAGTATAACGGTCAAATTTTCGAACGTTGGAGTTCATTTATTGCACCAACCATCTCCACAACGTTCATATTTTCTTCCCTCTATAAAAGGACCCTCAAATGAACGTGAAAAAAAAAAACAACAAGAGAACACAAGACACTACGTTAAAGTTCAAAGAGAGAAAAGAAGTACAAGAAAGGTTTCCTATTTGCTTTTCTCCATTATTGAGTGGTCCGTATAAATTCTAAGGAAGAAGAAAGCTTCAAGTTGCTAGCGCCTTCAACAATATTCATCCACAGCTGCTTCCACAACTTCTTCCTCGAGCTAAATCTGCCTACACAAATCTGTAAAGTGTAGTTTCATTTATTTCATTGTCTTGTTGTATAAATCTTGATTTAGCTTGGGTAGCTAAGATCAAGTATATGCAAAGTAGGGTGTGATTGGAGTGAGACTCATCACCTACTTTTGCATGTGAGTTGTTTATGCCCCCTAGAGCTAGAATCTAGAAGAGAGCAAGTGGCTCTAGTTGTATATGCCCCCTAGAGCTGGAATCTAGAAGAGAGCAGTGACTCTAAGTGTATTCGTGGAATACATAGTGGAACCCAAGTCACAACAGAGTGTGAGCTTGGAAGAGTGGAGTAGGGAAGGTTTGCCCGAACCACTATAAATCTTGTGTTATATTTCTTTTTACTGTTTTATCTTTATTGCTCTCTAGCTCTTTTCAAAAGGGGATTAATTACTCAAGGGGTTAAGTCTTTATTTACCAAAGATTTTTTAAAGAACCCAATTCACCCCTCCCCTCTTGGGTTTTGCCACTAACTCGGGACCAACAAGTGGTATCAGAGCAGGTCTTTGAGTTTACCAAAGAGATCTTATCAAAATGGCATCCCAATCTACTTCCGTTCCCGCTTTTGCTGAAGGCCAATCCTTTACAAGGCCACCGTTGTTTGACGGGAACAATTTTGGATATTGGAAGCTTCGTATGAAGCAACTCATCATGGCTACCGACATGGACTCTTGGATTGCTATCCAAGATGGAGTAACCTTGCCTACCGATGAAAGAGCTTCCAAATGGACCGATGAGGAAGTAAGAATTGTTAAAAGCAACGCCAAAGCTATGAACTCTTTATTTTGTGCTCTTAATGCTTCTGAATATGATAGAGTATCCTCTTGCTTGACCGCCAAAGAAATATGGGATACGCTAACCTCTATCTATGAAGGAATTTCTCAAGTCCAAGGGACGAGAAGAAATATTTTGATTGGAGAACTAGAGAATTTTAGAATGCTAGAAACAGAAAATATTTCTGAAATGTTCGCTAGATTCTCAAAAATCACTAATGCTTTAAAAGGTCTTGGAAAGGCTATTTCTGAATCTGAGCAGGTTATGAAGATCTTAAGAGCTCTACCGGAATCATGGACTCCAAAGATCACTGCAATAGAAGAAGCCAAAGACCTAAACACTTTAAAGCTTGAAGACTTAATTAGCTCACTCATGTCACATGAGCTAATTAAGAGAAGAAATGAAGATCAACATAGGGGCAAAAGAGCAATCGCCTTGAACTTTGATTTTATATATCTTGGCATCACTTAATAATCTCATTAGTACTTAAATACTTCTCAAATTGAGTTGTTAATCATCAAAACATAGATTGTGCTTAATTTGCCTTGTATTCCAATACCATCCACTATCTACCTCGGATAGGTACTAGATTAGAGATCAATGAAAGAGATGGTTGGCCAATCAGATCTTGCTTGAATTCATGGTTGTTGAAGCTAGACTAGTTTCCCTGGTCACTAGTTTCAAAGAATGAGGCACTATAAAGAATCAATTGCTTAGATCTGTTACTGTGTTTGGTGTTGGAAGCTATTATTTGATGATGGAAATAGGGGGCTGGATTATTAGAAGGCTACAATTTGCTGTTGCGATTTTTGTAGATGCTTCACTTTGTGGCCGATTGTTAATAAAATTGAATTTTTGATTCCCATGCTAAATTGTGGCTAGAATGTTTACTAGTTGTTGCAAATTTTGGTTTTACTGGAATTATGACACGGTTTTCATGGGAAGCTATAGTCATTAAAAAAATTTATTGAACATTTTTTCACTTTAAATGTTGTTCCATGTAAAAACAGAGGAGACCCGGTGCGATTTCATCATCTTAAGTCATTTCATAGGCTTTGATTTTCTAATGAGATGGTTGCCGGAAGAGGATTTGAAATGGTAGCCATAGTAGTGACCAACAAAGGTGGAGCACCATGTTTTGGTGCTCAAGTGGCATAAAACAATCTTATATATGCAATGCATATTTTGTGACATTTTGTGATCTTAGCCGTCGCATAAAAATGAAAATTTTAATTATATTATAACATGTAAAAGAGTAATCTAAGTGAAAAATAAAATTAAAATTTTAGATAATTTTTATAAATAATCATAAGAAACAAAAGATTTATAATGATGGTCATGAAAGCTGCTAGACATTATGTTAAGCGGGGGATTCTAGATTCCTTATTTATATGTTGGGTTGAAAATAATATTCTTTGTATAGGTAAAAAAAAGTTGAAAATAAAAATTATTAGCGCATCATTTAAAAGCTAAATTCTTTTATCAATTTTTATTAAAATATTTTTAATATACGTGCGCAAAGTAGTACATTATAATTTATATTTAAAATTAATTTAAAAATATAATTATAATTAAATGAACAATTAATCTGGGGCTTGGTGAGCAGAAGCCTATTGTAATTTCGATTGGCTGCATGAATGATTGATGAGTTTTGAAATTTTATGATTGCGTATCAAAGAGGCTCAGTCAATAGGTAGATCTTTTAAGGATAGAAAAGGTAAAAGCGTATAGGATAAAAGTCAATGGGATCATCTTATATATTTTTTTAGAAAATCATTACACCTTTATGGGCCTCATTTACATAAAAACATATAATTTCTAAAGATTTTTTAGATACATCTAGATTATATTTCTTATATTTTAAAATAAAAGGCAAAATTTTATTTTATATTATTTATTTTTATGTTTGACTGCATGTTTATGTATTGAAATTATATTATAGATAAATCATATTATTTTGACATACATCTATGTTTATATTTATATTATTTACTTTATATTTATTAATTTTCTTCTTTTATATTAGTAGATTTCTTGATTCGATATTTATTTTCATTCGAGTAAATACGACTTTACATATTTATTTAATTTTCATTTTATTTAATTCAAAATCAAGATTTGCATATTCCTAAAATGAATTATTAAATATATTTTTTGCCAAATATTGATATTTATGTATATTATTTTTTAAAATATAAAATTTAGAAGTGTGAAAAATGAAAATATATAAAATTACAGATTTATTATATATAAGACCTAATAATAATAAATTTAAAATATTATTTACTAATATATAAATATTAGTATTTAATTATATAATTTGGAAGTGTTGAGTTATAGTGTTTTAAAAATAGACAAGTTATGAATTTAATGCTTGAAATGTGTTTAATTATATTTGATTTGAGATGAATGATTGTAATAGGTTAGCATGAAATTGCTTGTTATGAATTTTTTGAGGTTTTTCTGTAAAACTTTAGTAATTTTGGTTTGAAACTTTAACAGTTTTAGCTTAAAACTTCCACAGTTTTGGATTGAAACTTTGATATTTTTTAGAGCGATCTACGGATAGATAATTGGATGATAATGTAGCAAATCGGTTAGTTTGTTATGATGAGTCGTCTTGGTTTGTTAAGTTGTTATAGGTTATTGAAAAAAATCCAAGTGGTTGAGAATTTGGTAAAGAAAATCTCTCTTGGTGGTTTTCGAACTTCAAAGCTATAAATAAACAATGAATTTCAATCAAAAATGCAATTCACAGAGAATCATTTCGAAAGTGCAGATCTGTCTCAAGGTATTTTCTGTGATCCTTTGTCCATCTATTAGAAGCAACATGTTGAAGATCGTAATGATCATTCTACTAACACTTCATCTTTATGCTTGTGTGTTGTTTAACTAGTTATAAGTTTTTTTTTTATTTTTGTTTATCTTACCTTGAATTAGAGATTGTCTAATTCAAAAGGAAAGTTTTCATTGTGATTTGTGAAAAGTTTCATGTGTCATCTGAAGCCATTTGCGTATTTCAGAAGACGATTAAAATCATACCACTGTAACTTGAGTTCTAAGTTAATTAGTGAAAACCCAAGTCGAAGTGTTGACTGGGAGAATAGAGTAGGTGCATTAACCGAACCACTATAATTTATGGTGTCTTCTTTGAATTTTTTTGTTATATGTAGAATCTATCTTGTTCTTTTTTGGGTCTCTCGTTATGCTTGTCCCTTTCTTTTATCAGTTCCTTACAGGCCTAACATATACTCATGATAACACATGAAGGTACTTCCCAAGTTAAGGAGTCCAAAATAAATATGTTGATGCATGACTATGAACTTTTTATGATAAAATCTAACGAATTTATTACTAAGATAAATTTCAGATTTGCTAATATAATTAATGTCTTGAAAGCACTTGGTAAGTCTAATGAGGCAAAGGAACAGGTAAGAAGATTTTAAGATCACTTTTTTCTTAAGAAGATTTTAAGATCACTTTTTTCTTCTTGGACTGCAAAGGTTACAGCCACAGAGGAGGCCAAAGATTTAACAACTTCATCTGTAGATCAATTAATAGGCTCTCTTATAACAAACAAGATCATTAAAAAAATGATAATAATGATCCAATAGGTAAGATAATTAGTCTAGAAGTTTCCTCTAATTATTCTAATGATAATGCATGTGATGAAGATGAAGTCATTGTTATATTAACAAAGAAGATAAGACGATTCATCACTCAAAATAAAAAAAACAACAATGACAACAAGAATATGGTTGCTAGAAGGATACAACGATGGCTTGAAAAGAAAAGATAATAGAGGGACCAGAGAAAAGATGTTGAGAAAAGAGAAGGAGACAAAGTAAGGTGTTATAACTGTCAAAGTTTTAGACATCTTAAGAATGCATACCCATCTCCCATTAAAAAGAAAAATTTCAATAAAAGAAAAAATCAAAGCTAAGGGGCATGGTGTAATGGTGATACTTCACCATCAATCATTTCAGGATCTGATGATGATTAAGTTAATCTTGCATCACATTTATGATTCATGACAAATCATGAAGATGAATCTGAACATTCTAAGAAATGCATGAAGTCAACTTACTAAATAAGATGGTATATGTATAGTGGTTGTTTGCATCATATGACTGAAAGTAAATATGCATTCAAATTTTTAGAAATGCAAAATAAAAGTAAGGTTACTTTAGAGACAATAATAAAGGTTTCATCATAGGTATAGGTACGGTAAGTTGTGAAGGTATTGAAATAAATGCTGTATTTTATGTAAAAGGGCTTAAGCACAATCTTTTAAGCATTAGTCAATCCTGCGATAAAGGCCTTGAAGATGTGTTTAAGTCTAACATATGTATAATTTGTAATAATGTAGGCAATAATATTTGTTGTATAAAAAATAGAAATGTGTATATTCTAGATCTTAGTATAGACCATATAAAATGCTTATTTGTAGCAGATGATGAGATTTTAATTTGGCATCGAAGATTAGGACATACAAACATTCACACATTAAAGAAACTATAAAAGTCTAATCTTGTTGATGGTTTTCCAAATTCAAAAATTAATTTAAAATATATTTGTAATATTTGTCAATTTGATACATAAAAGGTTCTTTCAAATCAGAAAATATTATATCAATAACAAAACCTCTACAGTTATTACATATGAATTTATTTGAACCTAAATGGACTAGAAGTTTGGGTAGAAAATGTTATACCCATATTATTGTTTATGATTTTTCAAGATATACATGGGTATTATTCTTAGGAAGTAAGGATAAATATTTTAATTTATTTTAAAAAATTTATCGCAAAATTCAAAATGAACATGGATTGAAAATATTTGCAATTCGAAATGATCATGGAAGAGAATTTGACAATCGACATTTTACAAAATTTTGTGATAGTTTTGGAATAAATCATAACTTCTCAGCTCCTAGAACATCACAACAAAATGAAGTTGTTGAGCAAAAAAATAGAACATTGATTAAAATAGCTAGAACAATGTTGATTAATGCTGTTTTCCCATATAGTTATTGGGTTGAAGCAGTAAACACTACATGTTTTATCATAAACCGTGTTTATATTTGACCAATACTAAAGAAAACTTCATATGAATTGTGAAAAGATCAAAATTCAAAATTTGCATATTTTTATATTTTTAATTGTAAATGCTTTGTACAAAATAATGAAAAAGATGACCTTAGTAAATTTAATTCTAAAAGTGATGAAGGTATTTTTCTAAGTTATTCTTCTTCCAGCAAAGCATACCGAGTCTACAATAAGTGAACTTGTATAGTTGAAGAGTCAACACATGTCACTTTTGATGAATCTAATGCTGGCTCAAGAAAAGTTGATTTTTTTAAATGAAGAGGAAAATATTCTTGACATACAGAAAGCATCGATAAATAAAGAAATGGTAAGTGTAGGTGACGTTCTTGGAAAACCTCGAAATCTTCGTGCGCATAAGAATCATCCACTTAATCAGGTTATTAGCGATGTTTATGACAAAATAAAAACATGAAGTTTACTTCAAAATGTCTTGAGTCATTATGCTTTTATTTCTCATATTGAAACTAAAAAAGTCGATGAAGCAATATCTAATGAAAATTAGATAATTACTATGCAAGAAGAACTGGATTAATTTAAAAGAAATAATATGTGAACACTTGTGCCTAAACCTGATAATCATCCAATTATAAATACAAAATGAATTTTTTGAAATGAACCCGACTAGTTAGGTATCATTGTTAAAAATAAAGTACGTCTAGTTGCACAAGATTACTCTCAAAAAAAGGATATTGATTTTTATGAGACTTTTGCACCTGAGACTAGGCTTGAAGCCATTAGAATATTATTTGCATTTACATCATTTAGAAAGTTTAAACTTTTTCAAATGAATATAAAAAATGCATTCTTGAATGTTTTTGATAAATGAAAAAGTTTTCGTCAAATAACCACCAATTTTTGAAAATCATGAACACCCTGATTATGTGTTTAAACTATCAAAGGCTCTCTATGGATTAAGATAAGATCCAAGAGCTTAATACGATAGACTTAGTGTGTTTTTATTAGAGAAAAAATTCAAAAAAGCAAAGACGTTACTAGTTTATTTATAAAAAAAACAGACATTTTCGTTGTTAAAATTTATGTGGATGATATTATTTTTGGGTCTACCAATGAATTATATTACAAGAATTTTGAAAATTTGATCTAGAGTAAGTTCCAAATGAGCATGATGGGTGAGCTTACCTTCTTTCTAGAACTTCAAGTAAAATAAACGAAAGAAAGTATTTTTATCTCTAAAAAAAAATATGTCAAGAAAATTTTGAAAAAGTTTAAAATAAAAAATGTAAAGCATATGTCAACCCCCATGAGTGCAAGCATCAAAATGGATAAGGATGAATTAGGTAAGCCAGTAGATCAAAAGTTATATAAGAGCATGATCAGTTCACTTTTGTATTTAACTATCAGTTGACCTAATATTTTGTTTAATATTTGTATGTTTGCACATATTCAGTCAAATCCAAATGAATCACACATGAGTGTTGTTAAATGTATATTTAAATATCTTGTTGATATACCTTACTTTGGGCATTTGATATCTTAGAGAATCCACTTTTACCATGATTGGATATTTAGATACTGATTTTGTAGGTCATGAAGTGGACAGAAAAAGTACAAATGGTACTTGTCAATTTCTTGGTGGTATGATTATATCATGGTACTCTAGGAAACAAAGTTTGATTCCATTATCAACTGTAGAAGCCGAATATATTGCTTATGCTAGTTGTTGAGCTTAAACTTTATGGATGAAACAACAATTATGTGATTGTGGGTTGTCATACTTCCAATTAGATGTAACAACACAGGTGCGATAAATTTTTCTAAAAATCCTGTACAACATTCACGTACTAAATACATTAAAGTGTGACATCATTTTCTTAGAGATCATGTATCACGAAAAGAAATTTTTATTGAATTTATTCCCATAAGAGATCAACTGGCAGATATTTTTATAAAACCACTTTCCTCTGAAAAATTTCTTAACATAAGAAGGGAATTGGGTGTAATCAATCTTTTTTTATGAACATTTATTTATGTAAATATTATATCATGTGATTTTTAATTTTTGATTATATATTTATCTGCCAATTTTTGGTTTCATTTTTTAAAAGAATTAGGTTTTTTAAATAAGGTTCTTTTTGTTTAAAATTAATTTCTAATAAGTTTTTATATATAGGGTGTGTTTGGTAATGAATAAAACTTTTAATGAAAAGTTTTAGAGAGTAAAAATTGTCAAATGATGTGATATGGTAGGGGTAACAATGAGTAGTAAAGAGGATAAAGTTAAAATAGATAGGTTAGTTGTGTGAATAGTTGTGTAGAAATGATTGAAAAGTAGGATGTTGTATAGGAAAATGTGAAAAAATGATTAAAAAATATGATAGTTGTGAAGAGTGAAAAGTTTTAGATTGAAAAGTTTTAACTTGACATTTTCTATTAATTGCCAAACACACCCATAATAATCTGTTTTGTTTAGATTGTAAGAAAAAGTAACAAAAAAAAAACTATTTTAATAAGATTTTAAGAAATAAAAAGAAAATCAGAAAACATAAATAAAGGGAACGGTTTTAAAAACAACAAGCAACGTTAAAAATAGAAACGTTAAATAAAAAAACAAACGTTTGATCCAAAAAATGTGAAAACCGGAACTTTGCTTTAGTCTTTAGAAAATAGTTATGAAAAAACCAACGGTTAAAACAAAAGGAAAAACCGATTAAACAGAAAACAAAAAAAAAGTTCAAATAGAAAAAAAAACCTTGTTAAAACAGAAAACATTTAAGAAAACATCTTAATAAATTTTTTAGCAAAATAATTTTTTTTTCAAAGACCAAACCATGTTAATAAGTTTTGTTTTTTTTAAAAAAAACATACACATTGAAAACAAGTTTAAAGAAACACCATTCTAAAAAAACAGAAAACATAAAAAAGGGTAAAACAAAACAGTAAAAAAACAAACAATAAAAAAACAAAAACATCGTTAAAAAAATAAAAAAACAAAATAGCAAGAAAACATAAATCAATATAATTTTAAAAACGTGAAAAATAGTGTTAAATAAAAATGTTTTTAAAAAACAAAAACCATGAAAAACAGTTTTAAATAAAAAACAGCAACAAAAATTTGAAAAACAAAAAAAACCAAAACACCAAGAACCAAACGTTGTGAAGCGTGGGTTGTCAAATCAAAATATATGGAGTTGTTAAAACAAAATCACAAGTAGAACTTAAGTCTTACAACTGAAAAAGTGCTGAAACTTACCCTTGATATGTTGCTTTGGAATTTTGGACCATCTTTTACTTACTTTTCTTCTTTCTCACTTCATCAATCCACACCTCTCAATTATGCTTTTCTCTTCAATAGCCATAAAAAAAACAGTCCTAAAGTTTTCTCGGTTACTTCTTATTCCTCAAGCCTTCACATACATATATTTGATTTTTGAAAATCAAATACTCAATTGTCCAACTAACTTTCCAAATTCTATTTCTCTCTCTCTTTTCCGTATTTTCTCCATTCCATATAAAAAAAAACAAATCCATCCCGGTCCATTCTGCATTCATTGTGATGACTAGGATAGGTGACACAATGGCTGGGAAAAAACATTCTTATGTGAAAAAGAGAAAGCGGAAGGCAGATTCAACACTTTCGAATCCTCCATCCACTCATCTGCATCAAAGCTCTAGCATTTACATAAATAAGAACTCAAACCCTTCTTCTTATGCTACATCGCAAATGACTACCCCCAAAAAGCTTCATATAGAGTAAATCTGCAGGTTCTAGAAATCGATCTCCTTAAGCCACTCGAATGTCACACCTCATATCGTGCTACTGACCCATCCAAAGCTCCAAAATCTCACCACTCATCTAATGAAGATGCTTTTGTGGGTAAATTTTTACATTGAATATTTACAGAAGGTAAAAAGGTAAATTTTTTATTTTTAGCAAAGAGATATTTGGATTTATGCATTAGTTGAAAGAATATAGGCTTTTTGAATTTCTGAGGAAAGATTGTTATATATATTCAGATTTTGTGCAACATTTCTATTTCAACTTAGCAATGGAAGGTACTACTACACATCTTTTTTGAAAAGAATTGAAATTAGTTTCATAGAACAAGATTTAGTAGGGTGATAACTCGTAAAAATACGAGTTATCATGGCCTATTTCAGTCTATTTTTGCGTGTTAGTCCAAGAGATTAGGTTTAGTTTGCATCCATTTAGCTAAATTTTCACTC
Source organism: Annona cherimola (assembly GCA_030490835.1). Classification (NCBI taxonomy): domain Eukaryota; kingdom Viridiplantae; phylum Streptophyta; class Magnoliopsida; order Magnoliales; family Annonaceae; genus Annona; species Annona cherimola. The sequence continues at coordinate 18,341,211 of CM059973.1, read as the reverse complement.
GTTTGCATTTTAGGAGCATTATGTGGTTTTCATGCATTTTTAGTATAAATTAAGCATTTTTAGTTTAGTTATTTAGTTTCATTCATTTTTACAGGAAGGAGAGAAAATTACAGGCATGCGAGCGAGTCGAAGAATGAACAGAGCCAAGTGAAGAAGCAGGTAGGCTGGAGCCCAGGCGCCGACCAGTGGCGCCTAGGTGCTACCCTACAAGCCTAGCCAGAAGTTCCAGCACTCACACAGGAAAATGCCTCCAGAGAGTTGGCGTCCAGGCACCGACCAACGGCGCCTAAGCGCTACTTCACTAATATGCAGAGTCATCCCAGAGAGTTTCTAAGTTACGCAACTCCAGAGAGTTGGCGCCTAGGCGCCAATACGCATCCGTACGCGCGGGTTCTGCTGCGCAAACTATTATGTTTAAATAGAAACCTCGAGTTCCAGAGACGAGAGGAGGAGAGGCGTGGAGAGAGCCGCTAGAGCAGCCGCATAGAGAAGGAAAAAGATCTATTTTCCATTGCAAACGAAAGAGGAGATCCGATCTCACTGGTGGAAGCTTACGAGATTTAGTTCTTCTCTTTCTCATTCTCTTTCCTTTCCTCTGTGTTCTTGGAGATGATTTTGAACTTGATTTTAATGAGAATTGAAGTCATAATTATGGGTTGAACCTTCCTATGGTGGGAGATATATAGGATTTGAACTCATAGCTTATGATATTTGGTTTTCTATGCTTGAATTGATAAAACTGTTGTGCTGTGACTTGTGTTACTTGAGATTACTCTTATATATCATTCTTATTGCGTTTACAAGCTTTGCAACCTTGTGGATGGATCTAATATTCAGATTCATACTTGGAAAAGTGAGATTTGAATAAGATCCATATATAAAGCACAGGTATTCTAACTCATGTTGTGTTAGATGTTAATATGGATAGGAATATACCTATTAACCATGTGTAATCATGATTAGGTTATATGGTTATCAACCTTGTTTTACTTGTATGCATGGGAACATAGCACATAACTAAAACTTGGTTAGGTTTGTATGTGTTGGAAGACATATATGAATATGAATAAACCTAGATTAGTAATCTCTGCACAACTAATTTAAATGGAAGCAAATGACATAGCTATGATTCAATGACTTCATATTCCCACCTATCTTAATCATCTCAAGGCAATCTCAGCAATATCCACCCTACCTTGGTCATTTACTGTTTTCATAGTTTAGTTTAATTCAGTTGTTTGATACAACTTCTCCTTCATTTTACCAATTCACTTAGACAATTGAGATTTAAGGTGCTAATCTCTTTAACACAATCCTTGTGAGAACGATACTCTACTCACTCTTTATTACTTGATCGGCACGTATACTTGCGTTAAAGCGAACATTTTAATAGACATATACGCAGCTCGTCACAGGGTTCATGCTACTAGTCAATATACAAACATTGATTTTGAGGAGATTATTTTCTACTTTACATAGAATGAGTCGTTTTACAAATAAGGAATTTTTCAAACTAGATTATAAATTGCTACACTTGGTTGCCGCGCATTGTTTTCTACCTATAGGGGGAGGATGTGATATTGTTACACTTGATTATATGAAATTAATGTGGGCAATTGTGAATAACAAGCACTATAACATTACTAGAGAGATACTATCTTATATGTTGTCACAGAAAAAGAGAGCAAATAGATGTTTGCCTTATGTTATGTATTTAACAAGGTTATTTCAGCATTTCAACATTGATTTAAGAAGAGCATCCATCAAACCAACAAGCTATATGATAAGCAAATTTATACTCAAGCGTATGAGATATACTCACATTGGTAATGGTGAATGGGTTCTAAATTCATATTTTCAAGCAACAGATCGTCAGTCTCCTCTGAAACAACAAAGGGTTTATGTTCAAAATGATGGTTAGGATGATGAACTTGATCAAAGACAAGATGGATAGGATGGCGACTTGGGTGGTTATGGACATCATGGACAATAAGGTGGTCCTCATCTAAATGCTAATTCCGAAAAATTTGCTAAACCCACCCTTGCCTTTTCTTGATAGTGAAATGACAAGAGTAACTTCATTTACTCAAAGACCACCCATTTTCAAAGATATAGACATTCCAAATCCAACAGAACCAAGGGTCAATCATCCAAATCATCAAAATATTCATTATCTCATATTCATTTATTGGATTTTGATGATGAGTAAGGCCTAAGTTTCATACAGATGATTCTGACTCCACATGATGACAGTCGTATAGAGTGGCTTTGATGGCGTTTTAGCGAACTTCAAATTTTTAAAATTTTTTTGTTAGCAAACAAATAATATTGGCAAAAATTTATATGGTTTAATTTTATCCTAAACATGATATCATCCATATTGTTGCGTTTAGATAGAATTTTCAAGTTTTGCATTTTAGTTTGATTTTTCAATATGATTATCTGATATTTCTTACTTATTACTTTTTGTTAATGACAACGGGGGAGACAACACATGAATGATTGGGAGTATTAAAAAGGGAGAGTTTTAGTTGGAGAATACATTATATTCCTAACATATCCCTTATGATTTGTCATCATCAAAAAGTAAGAGAATTGTTGAGTTATAGTATTTTAATGATAGACAGGTTAAGAATTTAATACTTATAATGTGTTTGATTGTATTTGATCTAAGTTGAATGATTGTAATAAGTTAGCATGGAATTGTAAGTTACGAATTCGTTGAGTTTTTCCATAAAATTCAACAATTTTGGTTTAAAACTTCAATAGTTTTGGCTTGAAACATCCACAGTTTTGGGTTGAAACTTCGACAGTTTTTTAGAGCAATTTATGGATAGATAATTGGATGATGATGTGGCAAATTGATTAATTTTTTATAATAAATCATCTTGGTTTGTTAAGTTGTTATACGTTGTTGAGAAAAATTCGAGTGATTGAGGATTTGGTAGAGAAAATCTCTCTTGGCGGTTTTGAAAGTTCAAAGCTATAAATAGACGACGAGTTTCAACTGAAAATTCAATTCAAAGAGAATCATTTTAGAAGTGTAGATCTGTCTCAAGGCATTCTCTGAGATCCTTCTGTGATCCTCCGTCCATTTATTAGAAGCAACATATTGAAGATCGTCATGACCATACTTCAATTGGTTATAAACTTTATTTCATTTTTATTTATTTTACCTTGAATTAGAAATTGTCTAATTCAAGAGAAAAGATTTTATTATGATTTATGGAATGTTTCACGTGCCATCTTGAGCCTTTGTTTAATCTAGAAGATGATTAAAATCATATCACTGTAACTTGAATTCTAAGTTGACTGGTGAAAACCCAAGTCAAAGCGTTGACTTGGAGAGTAGAGTTGATGCATTAACCGAACCACCATAATTGTGGTGGCTTTTTTAGATTATATTTTGTGGTGTGTGGAATCTATCATGTTCATTTTTGGATCTCTCGTTGTGCTTTTGTTTCTTTCTTTTATTAGTTCTTTACAGGCCTAACAAAAAGGTTTAATATGCGTTGAATTGAAATAATAATTTATAATTTATTTTTAAAATAAAATTCAATGGTTGACATATTTTATATTTTTGTATAAATTATAAGAATATTATTTTAGATAATTTTGTAATTTTACATTGATTAAATTTAATTTAAATTAATATTTATTTTTATTTAATTATTTTAATTTAAATTCTGATAGATGTCGTTAGATGCTATTAAATATGATTAGATCTCATTAAATACACTTAGACATTGTTACGTCCCGTTAGACGTTGTTAGACACTATTAGATTTAAATAATTTCATTAAATCCTATTAAATAAGTTTTAATTAACATATTTAAGATATAAATAACTTTATAAGGAACCTAGAAGTATATTACTAGTGTTAAAATTAGAATTATCATATTAATTACAAAAATTACATATTGTTAGATTCTATTGATACTGTTAGACATTATTAGATACTTTAGATGTTGTTAAATGTTGTTAGATACTGTTAGATTTAGATGAACTTAATTAAAGCTTATTAAATAAGTTTTAATTAATATATTTAAGGTATAAATAACTTTGTAAGGAGAACCTTGTGAGGAGCCTAAGAATATATTATAGGTGTTAAATTAGGATTATGATATTAATTATAAAAATTAGATGTTGTTAGATTCTGTTAAATATTGTTAGATGTCTTTAGATGTTATTAAATATTGTTATATGCTATTAAACATTATTAGATGTTGTATGATCCCATGAGACGTCATTTGACACCGTTAGATATTGTTAGATTTAGGTAAATTCATAAAATCCTATTAACTAATTCTTAAACACATAACAAACACATTAATGACCTTATAAAGAGTAAAAAAACATATTTCGAGTGTTAAATTACAATTAGCATATATATAATGATAGTTAGATTGTATTGGATGTCATTAGATTTTATTAGATGTTGTTAGATTTTATTGGATGTTATTAGATTCTGTTGAATATTATTAGATGATATTAGATATCGTTAGATGTTGTTAAATTTGGTAATATTTTAGTTAAAAAAGTAATAAATTTTTAAATTTAAAAGAAAAATTTCTTATACACAGGACCTTTGAATTATATTCTTTTTATACCCATAACGTTTCAAAAACTTCTCCCGTACCCTAGCATTTCATCCTTAATTCTCCTTTGTACCCGCGACGTCAGTTACCGTCAGTTAAATCGAACGGGCTTGGCTGTTGCATGGGTTAATTTTTCATAATAACAAAATTGCCCAATAGCTAAAGTAAAAATCTCAAATCCCTATTATGTTTGCCCCTTCTCTTTTTTCCCTTTGTCAGAAGCCGACACTCCCCGACGCCACCGTTTCTTCTTTCACTTCGTTAGATTTCAGCACCACTAACTCTTCTTTCATTCCATCATATTGCACAAATCAATAACGTCTACTCCATCATCTTGATCCCAAAATTGGCGGGCGCTCAATCTTTGGCCCAGTTTCGCCCCATTAGCTTATGCAATGTTGCCTATAAGATTTTGGCTAAAGTTTTGGCTAATCGACTCAAAGTGTGCCTCCATGATGTCATTAGTGAACAACAAAGCGCATTTGTCCCAGGAAGGCTTATTTCTGATAACATGCTGGTGGCTTATGAAGTTTTTCATTCTCTTAGAAGGAGAAAGAGAGGTCTGAAGCATGAAATGGCAATCAAGCTCGATATGTCAAAGGCATATGACAGGGTGGAATGGGCTTTCCTGCAGCAGATTATGGAAGCTATGGACTTCGGCCCGCTGTGGATTAGATGGATTATGTGTTGTATCTCAACGGTCCGGTTCAGGGTGGATGTGAATGGTTTCAAGACTAGGTACTTCAAACCTCAGAGGGGGTTACGACAAGGTGACCCACTGTCTCCGTACCTTTTCCTCCTTTGTGCTGAAGGTCTCTCTGCCCTCATCTCTCATGCGGCCGCAAGTGGTAGCATCCATGGAATCAAATTAAACCCCAGGGGTCCATCCATTTCTCACCTTCTCTTTGCCGACGATGCCCTCATTTTCATCCGTGCGGAGAGTGGGGAGGTCCAAAACTTTTTGGAGCTTCTCCAACAGTACTCGTTGGCTTCTGGACAGATGGTAAATATTGATAAAACTGCAGTGTTTTTCAGCTCAAATGTAAGAACCAATCGGAGGAGCCATCTCACCCACCTTCTTGGATCTATGGGTCAGGAGATTGATCATTATCTAGGACTCCCCGCTTGGCTTGGTAGGTCAAAGAAGTGCATGTTTAATGGTCTAAAACAACGCATCTGGAAGAAAATTCAAGGATGGAATGGGAGACTTCTCTCTTGGGGCGGAAAGGAGGTCTTAATCAAAGCTGTTGCCCAAGCCATTCCCACCTACACTATGAACATATTTTTGCTTCCAAAATCTTTCCGCAACGATATTAATGGGCTGCTCAGCAGATTCTGGTGGGGGGAACATGGAAACAAACGCAAAATGAGTTGGGTTGCATGGAGGGACATGTGCACGTCAAAGTTATCGGGGGGACTGGGTTTCAGGGAGCTACATTCTTTTAACCTTGCTCTACTTGGAAAGCAAGTTTGGCGTCTCATTTCACAAACCAACTCACTGTGCCATCAAGTCCTCAAAGCCAAATATTTTTCGAATGATGACATATGGACTTGCAAAGTTAAACCCTCTGACTCTTTCACATGGAAGAGTATCCTCAAGGCAAGAGAGATAATCCGAAATGGGTGCAAATGGTGCATTGGTAATGGGAAGCAGGTGCAATTTTTCAAGGAGGTGTGGCTTGAGGACCGGCTTACCAAAGCTGGCCCCCTTCCCCTGTCAATCTCGGATGATGCGATGGTCGGTCTTTTCATAAACCCTACTGATCACTCATGGGACAGAGAGCGGATAGTTGCGGCGGTGGGTGAGGTTGGGTGGCGACAAATTTGTCAGGTTCCGCTACCCCAATTCGACGACGATGATCGACTGTTTTGGATTCATGAACCAACGGGCATCTATTCCGTGAAATCCGCTTATAAACCTTCTGAGCACATCTTCGGGCTGTCCGTCGCCAACTATGGGCATATATAAAGCAGTTTGGAAGACAAAGCTAGCAAGCAAAATCATTATCTTTGGATGGAGACTATTTAGAGATGCCCTCCCAACTTTGGAAAATCTCCATAAGAGGGGTATTGATGTGGATCGATGTTGTTTTTTTTGCAGGACTGAACTGGAGGACGCCTCCCACATATTCACTGGTTGTCAGCATACTCGGGACATTTGCTTGAAAGTTGTTAATGTTTCCACCCCTTGGGACACGGTCCAAGATATTTTCAGAGTTCTTGTGTCAAAGAACAGATTGGAGATCCTAGCTTTTTTTATCACCTACTGCTGGCGGGTATGGTACTTGCGCAACAAGCTCAGGGAAGAGATGTCTCAACCGCTTTTTTCTAATATCATCGAATGGTGTAGGGACTACCTCGAGCAACATCGGAGGGCAAAAATTCTCATTCTGGAGGGGGCGATTGACCGGCCTCTTGCGGTCAGATGGTCCAAACCTCCAGCGGGAACTCTGAAGATGAATGTGGATGCACGGAAACATGATGATCATCATGCCATGGGCTTTGCGGCTGTTGTCAGAGATTCTGAAGGCAGATTCATTGCAGCTAGGGGCTGGAGACGAAGGGGTATTTTGAGTCCACTGTGTATGGAGGCGACTGCTTTCTTATTGGGACTTAAATGGGCTCTTCACCTCTCTTTTGGGAAAGTTCAGTTTGAAACTGACTCTCTCCTCCTACTCAACTACCTGTTGGATGACAAGCACATTCTTTCACCCGCGGGGGTTCTTATTGATGAGATTAAGTCTCTCTTGTTTGCTACCCAACATTTCTCAGCCCAACACGTGCTTAGACAAGGAAACATGGTGGCTCATTCCTTAGCAGATTTTGTATCTTTTTCTTTTTTGGATACACAAGTGTGGTGGGATAACCCTTCTCAAATTATTTTGGAAAAATTATGTACAGACAATTTTGTGGCAATGAATTGCTAGGATCTCCTTTTCTCTTCCTTCCCTCATATCGGGGGGGAGGGGATAGGGTGTTTCCTTTTCATCAAAAAAAAAAAAAAAAAAAAAATAACGTCTACTCCTCTTCTATCACGCGGTGACCTCTGCTCCTCTTCTATCCTGCGTTTTGATTTATGAAATCGGCTATCTAAAAATTTTTGGGGAAACCCATCATTACATCTTAAACACTAGTTGTGGGCCCAAAAAATGACATAGGCAAAGCTCGCTTCCTCACTGGCGTTGGCACCGGATATTACCCATTGGTGTTGAAGAAGAAAATGGATGAAGGGGCATTAGCAATAAGTCTTCCATAAATGGCGATTGGGCCAACAACGTACGAAACTGATGGGGTTTCCTAGATCTTGTCATCGGATAGTGAATATTCCTAAATAATAAGGCCTAAATCTCCGAAATTACATAGATGTCAGAATTATAAACAAAAATTTATGCTGGAATCTGACAGAAGGGCGAAAGAGAGAGATATAGCAATGTCAGTCAGATCTATGTGGCGAAGTCACCTCCACCACGAGCCCAAATCAAAAATTTTGATCCGCAATCACAATGCTATTGGAGACTATATTATCAGAAGGTGCATTGATTGTATCTACCAAAAATTCAATGACGAATGCTGCTAGTAGCCGAAATTAAAAAAGATGAATTGCTAGACTTAATGTTTGATGCAGAAATCTCACCAAATCGATACAAGTCGTCAGAGTGAGCAGGGAAAATACGATTGGAAGAAATAGAGATGACCTCTGCTCTGTTGCAGTGCAACTGGTATTCTCAATTTTGCATCCGTGCAGATGATAAATTGCCGACGTTTGAGAAGAATCACGGCCAACTCGCTCCAACTTCATGACTATAACGGATCTGATGGTTGGCATAGAGCCATAAGAGATGCTAGATGGATTTACCTGAAATAAAAATCTATTGTTGAAAATTGATGGTAGGAAGTCCAGATCATGACAACTAAAACCAGCTGCCAGCTGCCATTGATGATTGGGGAACGGTAGATTGTAAACAACCTGAAGATGATTTGGAAGAAGAAAATTATCGCTTTTTCTATGCTGCTTGCGCCAGATTTTGGGGAAGACAAACTGTCGATCGTGGATCTCTAATATGGCCATTGGATCTGCCACTATGGTGAATCATCCATCACCACATATTTGAATAATCCTTGGCCACATTAGAGCAGAAATAATGGCGAAATCTCTGAATTCTGAGCAGCTTCTAAACGAAGGAGATAAGGAAGAATGCAAACGGCGTCTGTGAGGATTCCGTTTGGCATGCTCAGTTACTAAAACATAAGGGCAAAAGCAACATTTCATAATGCAAGTGACAATTGAAAACACTAGAAGTGAGCAAAACTCAGGAAGTTGAAAGTAAAATATATAACAAATATATCATGCATTTTAGACAATTTAAAATGCAATATACTTTTCTAATTGTCCCAAAATCTAGCTTTGTTGACTTATCTACTGAGCCAACATATAAAATATGCAAACTTGATCTTAGATGGGTCACAAAGTGTTGATTGATCACTTATCATAGGGTTGCTTACCAAAATCTTCTCTTCATGACCTCTAATGACGAATCCGATCTATCCAAAAGATCCAGAATATCCAAAACACATAAAAATCAACTATTACATCGTCCAAATCAAAGTTAGGGATTAAAAGATATAAGAAAAACAAATTTGGCCATTCAAAAGGTGCCACATGGTTGCTAGGTCCTGCTCTACTACTGGGCTCAAGCTATTCTGATTAGGTTATCTGAGCTTAGGTTCTCTAGACTACTAGGTTGGGCCATTTGGAATATAGGCTTGTTTTGGTTTTGAGACTCATCTTACCTATGATTACTCTACTGGGCTTAAACAATTGGATTCAATTTGTTATAAATGAATGGAAAATGAAACACAATTCATGTTTTGATAATTAACAATTTAATTTGAGAAGTTTAAGGTACTAATATATGTGTTAAGATTATTTAAGGTTAAAAAAATTCCATGCATGATAGATCAAGTTACAAGCCAAGTCGTCTCAGGCATCGACTTGGGTTAAGTTGATCCTCAAGTTAACTTCGGTAACAACTTCAAGCGGTCACTTTTCGACAGAGAAATAATATGGATGTGTACACAGGCGAAATCACACCCGAAGTCAACTTCATAGCGACTCGGTTGAAGTCAATCCCTAAGTTGACTTCGACATTAACTTTAAATGCACATTTTTTGATAGAGTGAAATGACGGAAAAGTGAGCATCCAAAGTCACACACAAAGTCGACTTCGCATGCAACTTAAGTGAAGTCGCAACAGGTCAACTCGGTCAGCGACTTGAGTGTCTTTTAGGGATCCGATGCAAAATCTGATGAAATCAAATCACAACCTAAGTCGACTCCGGCATGTGACTTGGGTAAAGTCGCATATGAAGTCGACTCAGACTCGCGACTTGAGTGAAATTGCAAACTAAGTCGACCTCAGCATTCAACTTAATTACAAGGAGATTAAATCAAGAAGTTTCAAGTCCAAGGGTGATAAGATTAATTCAAGCAACATTATTCCATCATGATTCAAAGTCCAAAACAAAAACTCATCCGACAATTCTCAAATGAACAAGACCAAGCTCAATAATCAAGAAAGTTCAAAGGGCTACTCAAACAAATGAAGGTATTTGAATTTGAAATATGAAGAAATAAAGATATATAATCCAAAGGATTCAGAAAATGAAGCACCGAGTTCAAATAAGCTAAATGGAGAGTGGAGTCACAACACAAGTCGAATTCACTTGCGACTTGGGTTAAGTTTGAGACCAAGTCGACTCTAAGATGGAACTTGACTGAAGAGCTGAAGACTAAAGTAGCAACCCAAGTCAGCGACTTGAGTCACAATAATAGAAAAAAAATCGAACGTTGGCGCATTAGATGCGCACCATCTACTACCAAACGTTCGAATTTACTCATCTCCTATTTAATACACGTCAAATGGAAGAGAGAAAGTTAGTTAGTGCATTGAATAAGTTTTCACCTTCCAACATTCAAGCAATTAAGTGCTCATTAAGGAGATTTACAAGAATAACTCTGTTCTTTGATTACAAGTGACGAAGTGATCATTCATCTACTCTTTCTACAAGTTCTTCCATGAGTTGAAAATCTACCTACACATTTCTAAAGTGTAGATTCTTATTTTCATTTTTTGGGTTTGTGTTTCCACTTGGTTTGGTGTTGGAGGCCAAGACCAAGTGAAAGTAAGTAGCATGTGGTTAGAGTATGACTCACCTCTTACTTGTGTGAATATTGTGAACACCCCCTAGAGCGAGAATCTAGAAAAGAGCAAAGTCTTTAAGTGTAATCTATCGATATAGTGGAACCCAAGACACAAGAGCGTGTTCTTGGAAGAGTGGAGTAGAAAAGGTTATCTCAAACCACTATAATTTTTTGTGTTGATATATTTGCTCTATTTGCATCTCAATTCTCCATGTTTTTCATTCGAAGGAATTTAGTTCACAAAGGGTTACATCTAAGACATCGAGAGAATTTTTTTTAAAGAATCTAATTCACCTATCCCCTCTTGGGTTTTGCCATAAACTCAAGGCCAACACAATTCACTTTGATTTACTGGATCTAGCCCATTTTATAGAACTTTTAGAACCAGCCCACAGTAATAAAGCCTAGCCTGAAAGAGAAGAAAGAGGGACTATTTGGAATTTAATCAAATGGGAATTTTTTTAAAATTACTTTTTTTAAAATTTTATACTTATAGAGGACTTTTCTAAGAAATTTAAGAAAAATTTAAAAACAAAAAAAAAGACAGGCTTCCTTGTTCTTCTTTCTTTTCTTCTGTTGAGGTGCAACAACCATATCTATTGTCCTGAACGTAGCATATTTAATTTATTTTAAAATGTTATTTTAGACTTATTTAATAAATCTATTAAACCTAAATAATATGATTGCTAAAAAAATATTTTCTTGCTGTAAATAAATCCAGCAAGCACGATCTTTACAATATAATCTATCCATAAAAATTTAAATAAATAAATAATCTACGCATTAAAAATCTACTTACCCTGCCTGAGGGAAAAAATTCAAGCGCGCGCGCACACACACTCTCTCTCTTAGTAAGCCTCAAGTCCACAATCGAATTTTTTTTTTTTGAAAGCCAAATCTTTTTCCCTTTTCATTCACTTGTCCCCTTTTATAATACTTACTATGGGTGTGTTTGACAACTCATAGAAAATGTCAAGTTAAAACTTTTCAATCTAAAACTTTTCACTTTTCACAACTATCATATTTTTTAATTAATTTTTCACATTTTCCTATACAACTACCCTACTTTTCAATTATTTTTACACAACTATCTACACAACTAACCTATCTATTTTAACTTTATCCTCTTTGTTGGAAACAATGTTCAAAACAAAACAAAATTGACCAAAGCATGAGTTTTGATGATTAACAAAGTTAAATTTGAGTATAAAGTAAATACTAATGATCTTGTTGAATATCTTAAGGAATGAAATAGCCAAGTCGATTTCCAAGTCGACTTGGACTTCGACTTAGGGTGAAGTCGATCCCAAAGTCGACTCCATCTTCGACTCCAAATTGAACCCCACGACCAGTTTTGAAAATAGAAGAAGAGCAGGTGAAGTCGCAGGCCAAGTCGACTCCACTTGCGACTTGGGAAGCCAAGTCGCAAACGAAGTCGACTCCAGCATCGACTTGAAACGGCAAAAACACTCCAGAGTTGATTTTGGGGCACAAAAATACCGAAATCGCAGACGAAGTCAACTCCAGTTACGACTTGGGTGAAGTCGCAGACGAAGTCGACCCCAAGATCGACTTGAGGTTTTCAAAGTTCAAATGCAGATTCAAGACTCACTTCAAAGATCAACTTAAGCTTCTCAAGTCCAAGGCAAAGCTCCAAGTGTATTTCAAGATGTGAAGAAACCAAGGATACAAGCTCACTGTCAACTTAAGTTTCTCAAGTCCAAGGCACAACTTCGAACATATTTAAAGATGAAGAAACTCAAGTCATGAAGACTAGTGAATCAAAGACAAGTTCTTCAAGATTCACAAAGACTACAAATATGTGAAGTCATTCCAGAATGAAAATGATTAAAGAAAGAAGCCAAGCAAACTAAAGGAAAAAGGTCAAACTGTTTTCGGCACAAGAACGAGTCAAGTCGCAACCCAAGTCGACTCCAAGATCGACTTGAGGTCAAGTCTGAAACCAAGTCGACCCAGACTCAGACTTGAAAAACGCGGAACTGAAGTCGCACACGAAGTCGACTCCAGTTGCAACTTGGGAAGCCAAGTCGCAGACGAAGTCGACTCCACCTGCGACTTGGGGAAGCAACGTTCGAATTTTTGAACGTTGGAACATTTATTGCGTGCCAACCACTTCTATAACGTTCAAATCTTCCCCATTCTATAAATAGACACTCAAGCAAACGAGAATAAATATACTACATTGTCTAAAGAGAGAAAAGAAGTGCAAACAAGAGCTCCCATTTGCTTTTCTCCAAATTTGAGTGATCTATACACTTTCAAAGGAAGAACAAGCTTCAAGTTGCAAGTAGCGTCAACGATATACAACCGGTTGCTTCTACAAACTCTTCCTCAAGCTGAATCTTGCCTACACAACTCAGTAAAGTGTAGATCTTCTTTATTTTCATTATTCCTTGTTATTGGTCTTGGTTTGAGTTTGTTGTAACAAACCAAGACGTTGCAAGTAGAGTTGTGATTGGAGTTGAACTCATCATCTACTTGTATCAAGTGTATAAGCCCCCTAGAGCTAGAATCTAGAAGAGAGCATAGGCTCTGATTGTGTATGCCCCCTAGAGCTAGAATCTAGAAGAGAGCGGAGACTCTAAGTGTATTTGCGGAATACATAGTGGAACCCAAGTCACAACGGTGTGTGAGCTTGGAAGAGTGGAGTAGGGAGAGGTTGCCCGAACCACTATAAACCTTGCCTTCTGTTTTACTTTATTGCTTTCCTTATTTCATTACTCTATATTTGTTTCAATCAAGGGGATTAAGCTTTCAAGAGGTTAAGTTTTAATTTACCGAAGAATTTTATAAGAACCCAATTCACCCCTCCCTTCTTGGGTTTTGCCATTAACTCGGGACCAATACTCTTTACTACTCATCATTATCTTTATCATATCACATAATTTGACAACTTTTACTCTTCAAAACTTTTTATCAAAAGTTTTATTTATTACCAAACACACCCTATATTTACCGTTCCACTCAAGCCACTCGTAACGTCCACAGCCAAGTGTAACGCATGGTAAGGTTTTAAAATGGATAAAAGCAAAAAGATTTTAAGGGGAAAATCTTGTAAATTTGTTGGAATGTGGGGCTCACTTAATAAAAGACGATAAAATATTTTTCCTTCTACCACTTTTTTCTAGAACTAGGAAATTTAACAATAAATTTCTGTGGCAAAATAATTTAAATCAATAAGTCGACTTGCCACTTAAGATACTAAGTTCCACATATTATTTTTTTGAGACCATATATTTACAAATGATGATAGCCAAATGCAACAAGCAATTTTTGTGTCCAGCCATGAAATATGTTTTTTTAATTTGTTTTAAATTTTTTTTATTGATATGTGGGCCTTACTTAGATTTTAATCCCCGTAAAATTTTACAATATTGGAAATTTATTTGGTGTTTTTTGAATTTTGAAAAACATAAATACATTCTCATTTTATCCATTTTTAAAATTAAAAAATTAAATTGATTTCGAATTTGTAAAATTTTACAGGGAAAAGACAGGTGATAAAAAATTCGAAAAAGAAATATATTTTATGGCAGTACGCAATTCATGCGAGTTGCTTTCAGCCGTAAATGATCACGATCCAAACCGAATAAGAATAAAATGGATAAATTTTCACTGATTATTAGGCAATGCAAGGATGTTTAAATTATTGACTCCTTAAGAAATTAAAAATATTTGCCTAAAAATAGTCCAAAGAAGACTACAAAAAAATTCATTTTTAGACACTATAGTTAGTTATTGACAAGGTGTATACGCATAATTAACGTTTTTGCTTGAAAATTTGAATTTAATTTCCAAGCACATACCTGAATGAAGTATTTGCGACTAATTTTTGCCTAAGTTCCTACCTTAAAAGCATTTATAGCTAATTATTTTTAAAGAATTTGACTTTTTTTAGTACAAATTGCGGTTGCTACAAATTAGTCTATTCGTGCCTTCAATCTCATCAATTCTGCCATTGGCAAGAGAAAAATCTTCATCGTTTAGAATGGTTAGCGCTGAATATTTTTTTGATTTTTTCTTTATATACTTATTTATCTAAATGTATTTAACTTAACGTATAAACCAAGTTCTACCACTTTTGGATATATGTATATATATATATTTTTTTAAATGTCTATGCACATTCAAAAATTAGTAAAACTTTGTTTATATGTTAAGTTAAATACACTTAGATAAATAAATATATGAAGAAAAATAAAAAAAAGTTATTGTAAATAAATTTTTTTAGGTGAGTTAAACGAGACATTTGCTTAGCCTGCGCTAACAGAATTACTACTCTTTTTAAGATTGCAAATATACCCTCATAGTTAGCATATCATTTACAAATATATCTATACTATGACGATGTAGTAACGAAACTATAACGACATGAATATATTTGCAATAATGATTAAATTGTGCAGGGCAATTTACAAATTTTGAAATTATGTAGATATATTTATAATAATTTATAGAATTGTAGTCTTAAGCATATAGCATGTTGCATATATAAGCAAAAATTTTAGATGATAAAATTAGTGAAATTAAAAATAAATTAATGACTTAAAATTCTAAAATAATAAAAAAGATAATTAATAAATAGATAATGATGAGTTGTAGTGCATAATTAATAAATAGAGAATAATGACTTATATGTATTATTATTGAGTGGAATAATGGCAAAATATATTAACTAATTGTAGTTAAATGATCCGATTTAAATAATTAATTAATTTAGATTGATGAATGACCATGATTTATTGATTCTAAATACATACTATGAGTAGCAATCATAAAATTTAAAATTTTATTTCATGACAAGTAAATAAGAGGTGTGTTTGTTTAGGACCAAAATATGTCAACTAAAACTTTTCAATCCAAAACTTTTCACTTTCCATAATTATTTTTTTTAATTATTTTTTCACATTTTTCTATACAAACTACCCTACTTTTCAATCATTTCTACACAACTACTCATACAACTAACCTATCTATTTTAACTTTATTCTCTTTACTCCTCATCATTACCCCTATTATATCATATTATTTTCTATTAATTTGACAACTTTTATCCAAAAACTTTCAATCAAAAGTTTTACTTCCAACTAAACACACCCAAAGGAAAAAAAAATAAATACTGAAGGGCAGCCTCACTTGTGTCCGTGAGGACTTCAGAAAATTCAAGTGGGACTTCGGCCCCTTTCAATCGTGCGAGCGCAGAGAAAAAAGGGGAAAGAGAGAGAGAGGGAAGGAAGAAGAAAGAGGGCTGCCGGTCGTCTACCACCACGCCGACACCGACGCAAGCCCCTGCCTCCGTCCACTACATCACCGGCCAGAGGTGAGGAGGTCTTATACGGTTTTGAAATTTCTTCTCAAAACGGGTTGGAATCATGGGGGTTTTCATAGATTCTTGTAGACATGGATTTTGGGAGCCAATCATGCAAACGAACGTGGGAATTGATCCCTATGCGTTTATTTTTTTATATGTCTAAAATGTTAAATTTTTGCATGACTACTAAAATAAAACATGTAGTTATGGCGAGTGGGTATCTAAACATGCAATTCTAAAAGGGAATTTGGATTTACACCGAACCCTAAATATAGGGCAGTTGGGAGGAACGGATCTAGGCATGGGGTTTTTAATAGATTTGTACATATGATAATGATGAGAGTTTAAGTCATCTAAATGGAAAGCCCAAAATTGGCCATACGCATGAATCCAAAATTTCAAGAGTTAAAAAATTGAAAAATTTTCTGCCACAAATTGCTATATAGTGTATTTGAATGATGTTGAGATTTATTATTTGAAAAATTACATGTATAATATTGGGTAGGAAAGGAAATTCAAAATTTCCATAATATCCTAAATGTAGGGAAACCCTAAAAATGTGGCTGAAGCATAGGGCTTTTGCACCCAACTTATGTTAAATGAATTATGAATAATTATAGAACGGATTTCATGTTAAATTTCTGCCTAAGATAGAGAATACGAAAATTCCAGTGAAACCCAAATTGTAAGTCCGTGAAAATGAATTTAAATATGAGTTTTTTTTAAATGTAAAACATGTAGGAAGGTTGAGGCATGATTTATAAGCTGTTAGATGGTGGACATAAAATTTATTTTGATGACCATGGACGGCAATTGGGTAAATTGCCCATATGCATGTGGTTTGATATGGAAATGCTAGATTTAATTATTTCATGTTATGTAAAAATAATATGGAATGGAAATCTTAAGTGACAAACTAAGTATAGGAAGGCTGATGGTGGACTACCCTGTATAGGGAGGGAAGCAATCCTAATCAGTGATTTCTAATGATGTAATATCAATGCTAAGCATGCGTATGAGGATAAAGTGTTAATTTCATGAAAAGATGTACGGAAGTTGGAAAAATCCAACTGTGCATCTAGGTGCAAGAATAAATGTGTATTTATGATTTTTCAATGCTCAGTTTATTGAATTTATGACTATAAAATGATTAATTTGGTTAAAAATGTTAAAATACATGTGTATATCAAGTTATGGGTGGCAAAAATAAATTGGAAAGTATAGAATGGATGAATCAATGGGCTGTTTACCCATGAAAATGTTACAAAGCAAGGATGGAAGGGGTTTCAAGGGAAACAGCTTAGTTATCAGGCTGTTTGGCCATGAAAACAAGTTTATTAGGCTAACTCATAAATTTTAAGTGGAAAGAAAATAGATTTGAAATAAAATAATTAGTTTTATGAATCCAAATGAATAAAAGGCAGTTGTTAAGCTTAAAAGAAACATTGTGTGATCTCTTACGGTACTCAGTTATTTTAAAATATAAGCTATGAATATAAGAAATCTATGATGAGAATGCATTTTATTTAATATTAAATAGAAGAGAAAGAAGGCAAATCAATTGTACAGCTATGTCTAGGGGTTGTGTGACTTGTAAATTATGGAAATTTCAACCTAAGTGAGAATTTTATAAGAAAATAAGGTAATAAAAAGCGAGGGGAGCGTAAATAGCCCCTCACATGGAAAAATGAGGCGGAATTCTTAATCAAAAACCTGTTTTTGAATATTTTAGATAAGCGATGTAAGTTGAAATGAATTGAACATGTGAAAAGGTTAGTCTCAAGGCATGAGAATGTATTAGCAAAGCTGTTTTGATCATAAATAACCTTAACAGGGGCTAAACATGATTCACATATGATAAATAAAGCTGAAAGACATTCGAGTATTGGTGTGATTGATTGAAATGACTTTGATAAAAAGAATTTCTCTTGAGATATAAATGTTTAATGAAATTAATCAAGGATAATAGATGTGTGATGGAAAATGAAGAGCAATAATGTGAACTCCTCTATCGTAATAATATTAGCTATCCTAACAATATTTAAGAAGCTGTTCTAATAAGGTTGAGGAGGATTTGTATAATATTGGGTTGAGACGTAATGAGATTTTATATAACTAGTGTATGACCATGCAAATTATTTGCAAAGGTTATTATAATTATGAATGGCCCTCAAAAGGTTTATTATGATGTATATGTGAATTATATTGTCAATTCTAAGTTTCAAGTATATATACAGTAATTAAATGCAACATAAATAAGATGTACAAGCCTAATTAAGAGCATTTCATTTGCAAAATGATTGAAAAGATTAAAATAGTCTATGGGTGTGTTTGGGAATGGATAAAACTTTTGATGAAAAGTTGTAGAGAGTAGAAGTTGTCAAATAATGTGATATGATAGGGGTAATGATGAGGAGTAAATAGGATAAAGTTGAAATAGATAGGTTAGTTGTGTTGGTAGTTGTGTAGAAATGATTGAAAAGTAGGGTAGTTGTATAGAAAAATGTAAAGAAATGATTAAAAAATAGGGTAGTTGTGGAGAATGATAAGTTTTAGATTAAAAAGTTTTAACTTGACAATTTTTACTCATTACCAAATGCACCCTATATTATATTGTAGACACCCCATTTTGTCAATTTTATTTTATTTGTATTCTATATCAATAATATATCTGCAACATGGTGCGTTTTGGGCATTTTGGAAAAGTGAAGGGTGTTTTGGCATCCAATTTGCCATGCAATTTTGAAAACTCAGAGTCATCAATTTGTTATTTCTCCTCATCATAATGGTTTGTGAGGAGATGGAGAGCATTCATTGGCGGATTCAGATATGGGCCCCACCATGGCAGCTTCCATGAATCTTCCTCATGCTACCCTAACGAACTGCTATAAAGCCATAATGAATCGTATTCGTGGGGGGTGGTGGTTTGAATTCTCAAGACAGCTTTCGAGCTTTCTCATTTTCCTATTGATCGGTAGCTTACGTTTTTCGCTGTTTTCTTCTTGAAACTGGATTGGATTGGATCTGCTTTTAGAGTCTTGGTTTTTCATCTTGGTCAGGTTTAAGCATTGGATTTCCTTCTCTTTGTTTTAACCATTCCACAGCCATGTAATCCTTTGATTTTGTTTTCGTTTTGTTAATAAATCAGTAGGAAATAAAGCCAACCTTCATTGGCATTGAATAAATTGCAGAATTTGTTTTCAAATTTTTTTTTAAATTATCAGTCCGATTTTGTACCCGTTTTTGGGTGATTGGAATGATTCAATTCATCCCTGTTGATCATCTGAATGTATTTTTTTCTGTTGTCTGGGGTGTGTTTTTCCGTCTTGAGTTCCGAGTTCTGCTCATTGTTGCCAAACAGGTTGATGTTTTTGTTGATTTTTTTTATTTGGTCGTTTCTCAGGGCGATGCAGTTTTCAATTTCTGATTGAGTATGTACATGCATACATTACATTTTTGAGTTTTCACCTTACTTCTCCTGAATCGCCTGACCATGCATATGGTCCATTCACTTCATTTTCATATTTTTGAGTGCTTGGAGGCTTGGATTTTAATCGAAATTTCAATCCCTGTTCTTGTTGTTATGTCGCGATTAGAATATACAGAAGACGCTTTCCTTTCCATTGATCGAGTCTGGTTTTTCTGCGTTCCAGAGGGATTGTTTTGGCTGGATTTGAATGCATTGTTTTAGGAGAGGTATAGTTTTCTTCTGTTAGACAGATGGTTTCAATGGATTCAGTTGCTGTCAACTTAGGATATTTCTGTTTTGAATTTCCGTACATCAGTACATCCATATTTGAGCTCGATTTTGAGCTTGTATCTCTGTTTATGGATTCATGTAATAAGCAATGGGCATCACAGATGCTTGTATTTGTTTGGTTGGCATGATTGAAAGAATAATGTAGCTCTTTTAATAAATAATGCATATGGGTTTGTAATGACTAATGAATGTCATTTACCTTAAAGAAGTTTGTGTTCAGTGAATCTGTCTCAGTTGGACATATCTGTTTTGTTGAGTGGAATGATTTCTTATGCAATGTGGATCTCCATTTGGTTGATGTTAATTCTCTTGAATAACTGATGCTAGGAATAACATTATTGGTCATCTTGTGTAGGTGCTGTCATCATAGTTGCAGTTTGAATCATGCATTCACCTCAAAAATAGGTTCTATCTGGTTGGGGAATAGGTTCACACATAGCAGTGTTCTAATTTTAATTCCCCTGCGTTAGTCTTGCATCTATATATTCAGGGTGTGTTTGTTTAAGGCAAAAAAGTGTCAACTAAAACTTTTCAATCTAAAACTTTTCACTCTTCATAATTATTCTATTTTTTTATTATTTTTTCACATTTTTCTATACAAACTACCCTACTTTTCAATCATTTCTACACAACTACCCATACAACTAACCTATATATTTTAACTTTATTCTTTTTACTCCTCATCATTACTCCTATTATATCACATCACTTTCTATTGATTTGACAACTTCTACTCCAAAAACTTTTCATCAAAAGTTTTACCTCCAACCAAACACACCCTCATTTGAAAATCTTAACACTGCATTATTAATCATTCGTTGCAGTTTCATTTGTTTTGTCTTGAATCCAAATGACCCATGTTGCCAGTACTACGCTTGCAGAACTGCTGAAATCGTGCCTTTGTTTTTCTGGGAATGGAATATTGCTGAAATTGCATGTTCGCTGTTGAAATGAAGCCTTGATAGGAGCGATCTGTGCATTCATATATGAGAATGTAATTTTTACAACCAACAAACATGACATAAACTTTCCAAATCAACCCAAGTAAATTGAAAAACTAAGTAAAAGGAAAACTAACGAACACCTATGGGAACCAATTTTAGGGTGCAAAGGGTGCCTAAACCCTTCCCTTTGCATAATTATTCTAAGAATGTTTGTTGTGGACTAGTCATGAATTATCTCATTTTCCAACTTTTCATCAAAAGTTGGCGGCGACTTCCAAGTTTTTGTGTAGTTTCAGTAGGGTGGAAACGTATATGAATTTTTAGATTTGCTTATGTTTAAAAAGATTATTTTTGAGCATATTGGGCTTATGAAACCGTGTGAAACTTAATTTTATGATGAATAGTGAACTCCATATTCGGAGATCTAGAGTGAGAATAGGATGTTTGTTCAAGTGCAGGTTGAATTATATTTAAATGGTGAATGATTATAATGTATGTGAAGCATGTTTTCTTAAGGGTTTGTAATTATGAACTAAAAGTCAAATTCATAACCAATCCAAGTTAAGTTTATTTCAAATGTAGTAAGCTTATAGAGCTATGGTTTACCTACTTTGAAGGTGTGACTAAGTTAAAGGTAATTAGAGAATTTGTAAAAGGAGCTTTCATGTTAATTAATACTTGAACTCTATGTTCAAAGGTCTTGATAAAAAACAAATGTGAGTAGATGCATGATTAGACGTGAAACAAGGTTAAGCTAGGGGCTGTTCACACCTAAGATAAGATGGGATGATCTTGAAATGGAATCTTTTATTTCCCAATGAGCTTTTACCCAATCTCAATACACTTTTTCCTATTCCCAATACATCTTTTCCCATTCCTAGTACACTTCCACCCCAAATCCTCATCTCGTTCAAGCTGTGAATAGCCCTTTGAAGGAAAAAGGAAAGCAAACTGTTCAAGATTTTGTTTCAAAAGAATTTTATGGTAAGAAAATCTGTTTCTTTTTATTTCAAGAAAGGTGGTTTGCTAGTGAGTAATCATGCTATTTATTTTATAAATGTCCATTGACAAATAAATGTGATGAAAATAGCAAGAAATTTTTCAAATCTATCTATTCTAGGCGCAAGAATTTTGTAAAAGGGAAATAATCATAGGATATTTAGAAAGATTTTATTTTGCTATTTTTGAAAGATATTAGAAGATTCCTAGGATATTTTAGGATCTGTTTAAAATAAGCATGTATCTATTTTAAGTTTACTTCCTTAAGAAGTTTACTTAAAATATACAACTTCCTTTTCTAGAAAGATTTTCCTAGGATATTTTAGAATCTGTTTAAAATAAGCATGTATCTATTTTAAGTTTACCTTTTTAAGAAGTTTACTTTCTTAAGAAGTTTACTTAAAATATATATTGCTTTTTCTAGAAGGATTTCATTTGCTAAGATTGGGTGGTATGTTCACCTATAAATACAGCCATTGTAAGTTCTAAAGGGAGATTAGTTCTGAGATTTATAAAAGTATTCTCTACTTCTTCTACTTATTCTTGTTCTTCTCTCCTTATTCATCTGTTCTTTCTACCTTCTTTTTTCACTTCTCATCTCTAGAGGTTCCTTCCTCTTTCTTCTATTTTCTTCTCTACCTGTCCTACGTCAATTGGTATCAGAGCCAAACCTGGTACTACTTTCACCCAATTTCTATTACTGTTTGCAATCCAAAAAAAAAAAAAAACTGCTGCTGTCCACAAATCGCTGCTGTCCATTCTATTGCCATATTGCTGTCCGCGAACTGCTGCCATCTACAAAACACTGCTGTCCATTTTATTGGAGTTTGCTGTCCACAAGCTGGTACTATCATTGCTGTCCATTCTATTGGAGATTGCTGTCCACAAGCTGGTGCTATCATTGCTGCCCATTCCGTCGCTGTTTTATGCTGTCTACTGCTGCCATCATAACAACCTATTGGTCATCGCGAAAATACTGCTAAGAAGTTGCTGAAATTACTTTCAAGCTGTCTCTCGCTAAACTTGGTAATATTGGACCTCAACAGGTACATTTTCTCTAGTTGAAAGTACTTAATTCATATCTGTTTCAATCAAGTTCTTTGCTTTTGAACCTTTTAAAAAAAAAGGAGAAAAAAAAGCATTCTTAGTAGTAAGTCTTTCCTATATCAGCCTAAGTTGAATTTTGAGTCACCATGCCTACTAATGCTGAATTAAATGCTGAACTCGAAGCTTTATCCAATTCTATTGATAATCGATTTGAATCTTTAACAACCCTTTGTGATACCTTGGCCCAAAAGCAAGAAGATTTCCAAAAAGAAACCATCTCTTCCATTCAATCTCTCATTACCTCAGTAAATAGGTTGACTGAAATTGTTGGAAAACGTCCTATGATTGAGACTGGACAATCATTTCGAAATGGTCAATCACACAATACTCATGCTTCTAGTAGCTCTCCTATCATAACTGGCCTTCTCCAAAATCCAAACATACATGCTAAAGGTCATCATAACCCAGAGCATTCACATATTCCAGAAATGCATACAAATTTGGAAAATCATGAAAACGACAATAATTTTTATGAAATTGGTTTTGCAAACAATCTTAGACATGGGAACTATCAGAGAAATTATAATATACCTTTTCCACAACAACAACGGCGTGTAACTGATAATTCTTGGGTGGCAAAACAAGTCAAGGTAGATGCTCCTAGTTATGACGGTCGTCTAGACCCTAATGCTTTCTTAGATTGGTTGGCAGACATGGAAGATTTCTTTTGTTGGTATGATATGGATGATGCCCAACGATTGAGATTTACAAAAATGAAACTTGTTGGGTCTGCCAAACGCTATTGGCAAGGGGTTCTAGATGAAAGTCAACGCATAGGAGTACCTATCACAACATGGGCTGAAATGAAAGCTAAATTGAAAGAGAAATATCTTCCTGAATATCATCAGACTCAACTATTGGAACAACTGGTTAACTTGAGACAATGATCATTAAGTGTAACTGACTATCTTAATAAGTTTGAAGATTTAAAAATGAAATGTGGAATACAGGAAGATCCTTGGGTTACACGAACAAAGTTTATCAATGGCCTGAAATCAGAAATCAAAACTTTGTTGAAATTGCATTCAGTTGTTTCTGTGGAAGACGCATATTATAAAGCTCTAGAATTGGAAAATTTTCAAAAATCTTTCACTAACAAACGTTTGATTCCACAAACTAGAGAGACAAGGGTATCCAAATTAAATTCTAATCTAACGTCTTTTCAAGGAACAACTAAACCATTGCCTGAACAATACACAAGTAGGGAAAAGAGTAATCCAGTTTCTCGATTTGATGCCACTAGTAAGCGGGTTAATGGTCCATGTTTTCGTTGTGGGGGTAAAGGTCATATTGCATCACAATGTCCTCAGCACACACTCACAATTAATCATGTAGATGATCATGAAGATGTGACCATTGATCAAGTTACTGAAACTTTTGAGGAACCATCGGATTGTGAACTTGATGGAGACTATAGCTACAATGAGGACTTGCAATTAAATGTTGTGCGTTGCATTTTGACTACTTTTTCAAATAGTGATTGGAGACGTACAAATATATTTCATCAATTTTTTAAATGTGGGAATACAGTATGCAAGATTGTTATAGATGGAGGTAGTTCCATGAATGTGATTGCCAAATCAGCTATAGCCAGATTGAATTTGAAAACTGAACCACATCCTCATCCATATCGTGTAGCATGGGTAGACAAAACTACACTTCCTGTTAATGAAAGATGCTTGGTTCCTATATCAATGGGTGATTATTCTGACCATATTTGGTGTGATGTGCTACCCATGGATGTGGCTCATATTCTTCTTGGTTGACCATGGCTATATGACTTAAAAGTAATCCATTATGGGCAACCCAACACCTATATTATTAAGCATAATGGAAAATCTATCCTTTTGAAGCCTGCTAAACCTAAAGAAAGTGATAGATCCCACAAAGAGTCTCCAGTTGATTCATCTGAAAAACGACCTTTGCATATTCTTACAAGAAAGCAATTTGAAAAAGAAGGACAAGATTCAGGACTCATTTTAGCTATAGTAACCAAAGATAAAACAAATACTGTTCTTCATGAGACTAATGTAGCATTACCTGAAATCCAAGCATTAATGAAAGAATACAAAGATGTGATTCCTGATGAATTACCAAATGAGCTTCCACCTATAAGGGATATTCAACACGCTATTGATCTTATACCAGGATCTCAATTACCAAATTTACCTCATTTTCGTATGAATCCTAATGAGCGTGCTGAATTAAAAAGGCAGGTAACTGAACTGCTTGATAAGGGGTTTATTCGTGAAAGTCTTAGCCCATGTGCTGTACCAGCTCTATTAACCCCTAAAAAAGATGGATCTTGGAGAATGTGTGTTGATAGTCGTGCGATCAACAAAATTGCCATAAAGTATAGATTTCCTATACCAAGACTTGATGATATGTTAGATCTTTTGACTGGCGCACAATGGTTCTCTAAGATAGATCTTAGAAGCGGATACCATCAAATTCGAATTAGAACGGGGGATGAATGGAAAACTGCCTTTAAAACTCAAGATGGATTGTTTGAATGGTTGGTTATGCCTTTTGGACTATCAAATGCCCCAAGTACATTTATGAGAATTATGAACCAAGTATTTCAACCTTTCATTGGAAAGTTTGTGGTAGTCTATTTTGATGATATTCTCATTTATAGCCGTTCTAAGAAAGAACACTTGCAACATTTAAAATTTGTTCTTGAGACGCTTCGATCTGAAAAGTTCTTTGTAAACCTCGAGAAATGTTATTTTTTGACAAATCAAGTGATTTTCTTAGGATTTGTGGTATCAGCTAATGGAATTTCTATGGATCCCTCAAAGGTAAAAGCCATTAGGGAATGGCCAGAACCCACATCAATTTCTGAGGTGCGAAGTTTATATGGTTTAGCTGCATTTTATAGGCGCTTCATTAAAGGGTTTAGCACAATCATGACTCCTATCACAGATTGCTTGAAAAAAAAAGAATTTCAATGGTCAACTTCTGCATCTAGAGCATTTAAGGAGATTAAAAAGAAAATGACTGAGTCACCTGTATTGCGACTTCTTGATTTTACTAAAGTTTTTGAAATTGCTTGTGATGCATCAGGAGTTGGGATTGGGGGTGTTTTGAGCCAGGAAGGTCATCCAATTGCGTACTTTTCTCAAAAACTCAATGAAGCTAAACAAAAATATTCAACATATGATCGAGAATTTTATGCTGTCGTGCAAGCACTTAAATTTTGGAGGCATTATTTGCTACCTCATGAATTTGTATTGTATTCAGATCATATGGCTTTGAGGTATTTGCAATCACAAAAACGATTAAGTGCTAGACATGCAAAGTGGATTGAGTTTTTGCAAGAGTACACATTTGTTCTCAAACATCAGGCAGGAATTGAAAACAAACCTGCAGATGCTCTCAGTCGTGTCTCACTCATTCTTCATAGTATGGATGTTAAAGTTGTCGGATTTGATAGGTTGAAAAGTGAATATCCATCATGCACTGATTTTGGAATTATTTTTCATGAAACACAAACTGGAAATCGTAATGATTATGTGATTCATGATGGATATTTATTTAAAGGAATAAAGCTATGTATTCCCAATACATCACTTCGAGATTTTTTAATTTGGGAATTACATGCTGGGGGTATTGCTGGTCATTTTGGTAGGGATAAAACCATTTCATTAGTTGAGGATAGATTTTATTGGCCTACATTGAAAAGAGACGTGTCAAGAATTGTTTCACAGTGTCGCACATGTCAACTTGCTAAAGCTCAAAAAAGAAACACTGGATTATACACTCCTCTGCCTGTACCACATATTCCTTGGCAAGACATAAGTATGGACTTTATTCTTGGATTGCCTAAAACCTCTCGAGGATTTGATTCAATTCTTGTGGTAGTAGATAGATTTTCGAAAATGGCTCACTTTATCCCATGTACTAAATCTGCTGATGCTTCATATATTGCAAAATTATTTTTCAGAGAAATTGTTAAGCTTCATGGTTTACCAACTTCCATCGTTTCTGATCGGGATGTTAAATTTGTAAGCTATTTTTGGAAGACATTGTGGAAACTCTCGGGTACCAAATTGAAATTTTCATTTGCTTTTCATCCACAAACTGATGGCTAAACTGAGGTAGTCAATCGGAGTTTGGGAAATTTGCTTAGGACTTTGGTGGGAGAACATATCGGAACTTGGGATTCTGTATTGGCTATTGCCGAATTTGCATACAACAATTCAGTCAATCGTTCTACTGGGAAATCTCCTTTTGAAATTGTCTATGGTTATATTCCTCGAGCTCCCATCGATTTAATTCCTTTACCTATTGATACCTGTTCATCTGCTACTGCTGAATCTTTTGCTCAACACATTCGAGATGTTCATGCTGATATTAGAAGAAAGATTACTCTAAGTAATGAAAATTATAAGCTTGCTGCAGATGTTCATAGAAGAAAACATGAATTTGATGTTGGGGATTATGTCATGGCTCGTGTACGTCCAGAAAGATATCCTAAAAACTCATTTAAGAAATTGCATGCACGAGCCAATGACCCCTTTCGTGTTTTAAGAAAATTGGGATCTAATGCATATGAACTTGATTTGCCTTCAGATATAGGAATTAGTTCTACTTTCAATATAGAGGATTTGTTTCCTTACCGAGGTACTTTTGAGCCTCCAAGTTTGTCTGCAGGAATTTCAACAGATAACAGTTCAACATCACCACATGTGCCTATACTTCCACGAGTATCGTCTACTTTTTCAGATCAGATAGAGGATATCCTACAAGATGAACTTGTCACTACTGGATCAGGCATTATGCAAAGATTTCTTGTCAAGTGGAAAAACAAGCTTGATTCTGATGCTACATGGGTTACTGAAGATGACTTACGCCACTTGGATCCAAATATTCTTGAGCAGTATCAAAGTCAGAACTCTCCAGTGGCGAGTTTTTCAAAGCTGGGGAGAATTGATGAAAATAGTAAGAAATTTTCAAATCTGTCTATTCTAGGCGCAAGAATTTTGTAAAAGGGAAATAATCATAGGATATTTAGAAAGATTTTATTTTGTTATTTTTGAAAGATATTAGAAGATTCCTAGGATATTTTAGGATCTGTTTAAAATAAGCATGTATCTATTTTAAGTTTACTTCCTTAAGAAGTTTACTTAAAATATACAACTTCTTTTTCTAGAAAGATTTTCCTAGGATATTTTAGAATCTGTTTAAAATAAGCATGTATCTATTTTAAGTTTACCTTTTTAAGAAGTTTACTTTCTTAAGAAGTTTACTTAAAATATATATTGCTTTTTCTAGAAGGATTTCATTTGTTAAGATTGGGTGGTATGTTCACCTATAAATACAGCCATTGTAAGTTCTAAAGGGAGATTAGTTCTGAGATTTATAAAAGTATTCTCTACTTCTTCTACTTATTCTTGTTCTTCTCTCCTTATTCATCTGTTCTTTCTAGCTTCTTTTTTCACTTTTCATCTCTAGAGGTTCCTTCCTCTTTATTCTATTTTCTTCTCTACTTGTCCTACATCAAAATGTAAAATGAGTTGTTTTATATAAATACTTCTTTAAATTGACATGCATTGTAAATGTGTTTGGGAATGACTGCATACGTTTAAAAAAAAATGTGTGTTGAAGAAAGAGAATATGTGCTTTTAAAGATGTTTCGTAACTTGATTTTCATGCACAAACCTTGTTACCCTGTTGAGTTGGCAAAACTGATTCCATGTCATGAAATGCATATGATGCACATGTGAATGGCATTCATGCACGAAAAGTGAATTAAAGAGGCCCGTTAAGGCTGTAAGTTGGACAAGTTATCTGTCGTTGATGTAACCCAGTGTGTCCAACACCTTTCAATAGAAAGGTTTTTTATAGGTGGATTATCACTTGGTAAGTGTCATTCGCCAAAAGAGGAATATGTCATTGAATAATGCATGTGTGTGCACTCATTTTATTATCATACATGCACAACGGGAATTTAAAAATTTTACGTTTCAACTGATGCTACAGACCATGGAATTTATGTGTATTTTTAAGTGCTTGCTTACTGAGTATTATGTACTCATTGCGTTTCAGTTAACCAATGAATGCAGATGACGAAGATTGAATAGAGGAGCCTTTATTGCTAATAAAACTGTACTCATTACTTTGATGTGTTTTGGAGCCTTTCATTGTAATTAGTAAAATTGTATGTATGTACGAAGTTAAATGTGTGATGTTGATGTTAAATGATGTAGTAGTTAGCTTCTCATGTAAGATATGATTTTATAAGGGATGGATTAGATAAACTGAAGTAGATGTGAATGAATTTAGTAGAAAATGTTAGACTATGTAACGACTATCAAGTTTTGTTTCACCCAAATGTCCTAAAAACAGACGGCATGTTGTTGGATTTTAGTTAAGGAAAATAGAACCAAAATCGGTTTTATAAAAAAAAAAAAAAAAAAAACAAGAGAAAAATTTTTAGATTGATTTTTAAACATATTAGAAAAGCTTCCGCTTGTATAAAGATGAAATTTTAGTTTCATTCACAAGCTTCATCACTTAAAAAAGATCTGTGGAGTAAGATGTCATGTTGCGAAGCGGTCGCTGTTGGGGGCATTAAACCTTTCTTTGAAATACAATTAACATCACCTCATGATTCCAGTTTGCATTGCATATATTTTACATATCTTATTGTTGTTTGATAATTATTTGAGATCGAAGTTCAACATTCCCAATCGCGCCATTCATGTTCATTGCTTGAAAGTCTACGTCCGCAGATGCTTGAAATCCCAAATTTATTCATATTCGCGATTGCTTTTGGCCCTTCCAATGCCATATCATCACTAGGAGAAGCAAAGCAAACAGATGTTGTTAACCTTTGGGCGATGGGATTGGGGGAAACTGAGAAATTTTTTGTCCAATTTTTGTGTTTTCGCATTCGTAGATGATTAAAATCCAATACAGTAGCAATGTGCCCTAGGGTTGATGGATCTTAACATGTACTGCTAGATGTTTCCTGATCATCAAATACAACATCTTTCTCTCTAATTTTGCTTCATTTTGATACTCAAAACTTTGTTGGATTGAAGTCAGTATGCATTGATGGTGGTAAGGCAGGAGGAGAAGAGGAATTTACCGAAGGCAAAGGGTAAAACTGTATTAAGGAAGTTGTGACCACACCTGCCCATAGGCAAAGGAAAATGATCGCCTGTGTTGCTGTTGTTGGTCATCAGGTGCTTTTTCACCCAGCTGTTCTGGATATCTTGTGTTAGGAAGAATGGTCGTGGATGATTTATTTTCGTTTCTTTGCTTGATGCTTTCTATACAGAACAATCCTCTGTATCTGCAGAGCTTCACTGAGGCAGATGATGCCCTTACACTTCATCACATTGTACACTGCTCGTTGGATGTCATCGACGAGAGAGGTTTTCCTCCTACCCCTGCCTTTTTCTTTGTAGTTTACCGTTTTTATTATGTTTGGAAATAGAATACTTCTCGAAACTGGATGTTGATATGTCCTTCCTACGATCACTAACGGCTGTTTGATGATTTACCCCTTGTAGAAGACTTTCGATCCAAAATTCTATGTGAATTGTTCATCAATGCCAGTAAATAAAGGCCTGGTAAAATGCATGGCAAGTGCTGAATGGTCTTTCAGTCTATATTTTGTACCCATTGGTTTGATGCATATGACAACAACAATTGTATTTTGAGTAAATATGATTTGCGGGCCAGGGGGTTATCCACAGTAGATAATGGACTTCAGTTGGACGCATGCATTTCACAAAGGATTTCATGGAGGAATGAAGCTTGAAGCATGACTGGGTTGTTTGCCTTTGTTTGAGTTATTTGTAGACAAGTTCTCAAGCAAGAAATTCCAGATCATCCAAGTTCTCTTTATGGTACACTGATCACAGTTGAATTGGTTTTAGATCCCTGCCATTACTCCATTTTGTGATCTTAAACTGCTTTTGGTGATCGAGTCAGATTGATTGGATGTGTTCGTAGTTTGCTATTGTAGATAAGTTCCAAAAAGTGAAGTTTTATGTGCATTATTTTATTCAATTATTTATTTATTTTGAAATTTCAGTAAACAATCCAAAGAAAACTGGGCCGACATTGAATGAAACATTCCTTGGTCTTCTTTACCCCACTGAGAATTACAAAGTGTAAGTTTGTTGGATGAAATTTCTTCTTTATTTACTTGTTTGACCTGGATTAACTTTTTTAATGTTATTAGTTTTTCTTTAATCATCATTTTCTTTCTTTGTAACTTTATGCAGATATGGATATTTAACTAACACAAAGGTGAAATTTATTTTGGTCACAACTGATCTTGATGTTAGAGATACAGATGTGAGAAATGTAAGTGGATGTGGTTGTGGACTGATATCCTAAATTTCATTTACCTTATATATTGAGAAATGTGAGTTAGATGTGAATTGATGTCTCGAATTTCATTTACCTTATATATTGAGAAATGCAAATTGACATGGATCTGAACTGGCCTGAATTTCATTTACCTTATATATAGATTAAGACATACCATCTGATTCACCAGAATTTCATGGTCACTGATGGGCCATGTTTAGATTCTAAGGATCTGTTCCCTGTTCCTTGTTTCTCGGTTGGATGATGTATTTTATTCATGAAGTGAAGCAAAAGGAAGCCAACTGAAACTACTCTTGATGGATGGCTTATTCTATTAATTAAGTGAAGCAAGAGGAAGGGAACTGCAACTAGTTTTGGGCAAGGGACAAAAATGGATTTTATTTCTGCAGTCACTTTCAATAATCAAAGGGTTCCACCTCCATGGAAGAGGATTCATTGAACCTCTTAATTCGGGCCCATCATGACAATTAAATTAAAATCCAATCATTTGCCTGATTTCCCATTTTTCCATGGATACTGCCACATTCTTTGTCAATCTCTTCATATTGCTTGAGGCCCTGAAATCATAATAGAAAGATCCAACTGGTGGTTATCTTGTTCCTATGGCGAAGAGCAATCACTTTGGTGCATTTGTGTCGTTGATTTTGTTTCTCACATATTTCCAAGAAGCTGGAAGTGCTGGCTTGATCTTGATTTCTGACCGTGTCTTTATTTTTTTATTTTTTTTCCCTTTCTAAATTGACATTAATGAACCTGTGATAGCGTGAACTGATTTCTTCAGATCTTCACCCTTCAATAAAGGAGCTTTTGTCCAACACTTGATTGGTTACCTTGCAAGAGGCTTTTTATTGTTGTTGTTGTGATTGTGAAAAAAGAAATTTTTATCATGGCTTCCTGGGAGGTCTTCTTAACCCCTTTTTTATCATTGCTTCCTGGGAGGTCCTTCTTACCTCTCGGGGTTCATTTGATAAGAGGTTAAGAAAAGGTAGGAAAAATTTAGAAAAAGTGAAAGTTTGATGTAATATAGCGGGGGTTATTATTAGAAATGAAGAGGAGAACTATAAAATACTAAAATAGGTGGGGTAATTGTATAAAAAGATGCTAAAAATGATTGGAATATAGAAATAATAATAGAACAAGTAGAGTAATTAGGTAGTTAAAAAGTCAAATCATATGAAAGGTGTATAGGATAAAGCAAAATTTTTTTTGCCCTTTTCACCACATGCCAAATGGACCCTGTATGTTATAAAATTCTGTGATCCCCTTTACATGAGTTCCTTTGTGGTTGCTGCCCAGAAACTACTTTCATACCTGAGTGTTCTTCCATACTCGGAATATGAGAATTCTTTTGGTTGAATGATGCCCGAATTTAAACTACTAGCATGGGTCTCAGAAGCACTACTGACTGTAATTGAAGGCAGCTCACAGTGAAGGTGATGATGAGACTGTATATTTATACATTATAATCCCTCGGCAGTTGATTGGATCATTTTGACAGCACTATGCATGTATATTCATATAGAGTTATGGTTGCTTAGAAAGTATTTTTATATGACCTGAGAGGCTAGACTCGTTTTACATTATAATTCCTTGGCAGCTGATTGGATCATTTGGATAGCACCATGCCTTTGTCTCTTCTATGGTTCAATTTAATGATCTTTTTGACACTAGCTTCTTGTAAGATGCATGAATTTTTCATGGATCCCCATGGATCAGAACTCTTGGGATCCATTATGACGGAGCTTCGGCCCATTTGAAATAAGTTTAATAAATCAGATAATGGATTTTTTGTGTGTGTGTGTACATGCTGCATACGTGTCTGTAAATACTCAACATGGTTAAATTATGTCTGCTTATGTAAATGAATGTGTTTCTGACCTCTCATTCTATTTCATCACAAGCTGGTGCATGATAATAAATTTTTGATTTATTGTTCTTTGCATGTTTGAAAACTCTGCATTTAGTCAAAATTTTATGACAAAGTCCCATGATTACAATCATACAATTATACAGTTATAATGAGTCATTGTGCTTTTATTTATTACAAATTTTCATGTCCAATTTTGTCTTATTTTCTATATTTTCCTAATAGTGAAATGTTAAATGCAGTTCTTCAGGATGTTCCACTCTTGCTATGTTGATGCCGTGTCAAATCCGTTTCACGTTCCAGGAAAGAAAATAAACTCCAAAGCTTTTGCCAAGAAGGTTAGCACCATTGTTAGGTCTTTTGGTAATCCCATAACCTCATGAAGATGAGTGTCTCCCTTTGGTTCAATTGTGATTCCCAAACGAGAATTTATGTTGTTTCCTATTTTGTTTGGGTGATCTTTGGTATATCAATTTCCATGCTTGTTATGGATCTGATTTTACCATTTCTGAGGGATATGTAGTGAAGTTTGTAAGGAGCATCCCTTGTCAGATCTCCCGATTGGTGTGAATATTATTGAGGAATGGTAAATCTTGGGGCGCCATGTTTTGTCTATGTTTAGATATTTTTGATCAAAAATTGGTAGCTTTGGAAAAATTCTTTTGTGGAACTAGTTTGGTAGAAAATCTTGGAGTTATCACCTACCATGAGATTTTTAGAAGGCATATTTTTGTGATATGCGTAACTCTGAGATATATTTTAATCTTATTCAGAATGATAATGATGCTTCCATTAAGCAATATATTTATCAGAAGAAAATGGTGATACTACTTCATCGAAGTAGGGATGTTCTTCAATAAGCATAAGCTTCATTTGAATCAAAATTTATACCAAAATTTCCATTTTAGGGTTATATGCATTTGCTCTGCCATGTTCTTATGATGTTGCAGTTCTTTTTCACAGCATATTGATTCTGTGAATACCGTTATTTATGAACTGTCTGCAAATTCACTGTCGTCGACAATTTTCGCTAGATTTGGTGACTGACTTAGTCTTCTGTTTTGCCGAGTGCATGGCCAATGCTCGGCCAGTTGGTAGTGTTCTAACATTGCGCCGTAAGCTCTCTAACTTTGCGTATTAGCATTTTGGACCATGAAGTTTACGATTTAGACTCTGCAAAGTTTCAACTTTTGCATTTTTAACCCTCCGTCCTTACACCATTAGAAAAGCTACGTTAAACTGTGTAATGACAAAAGCACTTGTAGACGCAGGCAACTGGAGATGTGTTTCTTCTTTTTGTTGTTCGTTTGTCATCTTCCCAAATCCATGGATTACGACAATAGGATTTCTCTATGCTCACTTGTTCGTCTCGGAAGATTGGATTCCTCTAAAAACTCCTACAAAACCCTAAGGTATCCATTGAAAATCATTTGGAAGCATTTATGGTGGAGCCAAATCGGATTGATTTGCAGATCGAGCCTTGGACATCCAAGCTCAGAGCTTTGTAGTTTTGGCTCCGTGATCGATTTGTGTCGCTGTCAATCGGCACTGGTGCCTGGGAGAGGTTGGATTCTTCGTCTTTGCAGCCTTCCGAGAGAGAATCCGCATTGCCGACAATTGGATTCTATGGCAAGCAATGTGCCTTGTCATTTTCCTCGGATTGTGGATTTCTTTGTAGTTGGCTCTTTCAGATGAATTTTTATTACCGCGGAATCATTCTTCTTGGTCGGAAAATGTCAGTCAGTTTTCTTGGAGTTTGCTTGCTTCCTTGCGGGTGAAGGAATTTTTCTTCGAGGCCGGGGTTATCTTAGCTTAGATTGATGTTCCTATGCGCGAAATATGTCAAATTGTTGGGCATCCAAACTCCGAGAGTTTGGGTCACTCCATGAAGATGGCTGGACCCGAAGGCTAGTCTAGTTGGCCGTAACTGCACAATAAGCATCCGAATTCTTTAATCGAACCTATGGATGTCACCCATCTTTTATTCCATTGCAATGTGTAGATCTTCGAATGGATTTGATTGTTTGAAATGTTTGGAAGTTTCGTGCGATAGACGGCGTTGCACGTGGCTAGTTCTAGAAAGGCTAAGTGGAATGTAGCTGTTAAAAGATGTGCTTGCACTGTAGACAGAGTGCAGAATTCTTAACTGGTGCATAGAATACTCATTCCGACTAAAAGGGACGTTTTGGTCGATTGTAGCATCATCATGCTCCAAAAAGCCACCAAATGTTGGATTTCCTGGCGTTTGATCTTATGGAAACATGCTGTTAGGCGTTCGTAATTTGTGTAGACACTCCATTCTTCAAAAGAACACAAAAGTTCGGGCAATTTTATCTTGTGCAATCTTACTGTTAAATGTCAATCATTTCTGTAAATTCTCCTTTTGTAGCCCGAGTTCTGATCCATCGGTCTCATCTGTCTGACCTGAAATTCTTGGCTCGTGACATCAACAGCCCTTCCTCCGCAGGGAAAAGTATGGGCGTGCTTACGATGACGTGGCCTATTGAAGCAAATAGAGCAAATGACTCTGATGCTTGCTGCCTTCATTTTTCATGTTCTGATTCAAATTTAATCAAATATCGAACTTCCTACCAGTTCCTTAGCCCCCTTATTTCTGACTTTGAATTTTATATCTGTAGTTAGCAAGGATGTTGATGAGACGGAAGACTCGTTTGTCATTTGCATGCTACAATATAATCCATGGATTTGGGAAGACGACAGACGAAGAAAGAAGAAAAGAGAGACATCGTCTCCTGTTGCCTATCTATGGGTGTTTTTGTCATTACACAGATTAACTTGGTTTTTCAGACGAGGTTTAAAATGCCAAAGTTGAAATTTTGCTAGGTTTAAGATGTTAATAAGCAAATTTCAAGATTTAAAATGCTAATACTCAAAGTTAGAGAATTTATGACATAAATTTCCCGAAAAATTGTTTCAAGTTGCGTTTTCTATTAATATTTTTACATGTTATTTTCTACATAAGATTTTGTGCACACCTCTCCTGGCATCCAAGCATGATTTTTTGAAGGGGCTGGGTCTTCTTGGGCACAGGTGTATTATGTCCTGACCCACGTTGACCTGACCCCTTACTCCACACACACCCCCACCCCCTAAAAGCAGCTTTAAAAAAAAAAAAAAATCTTAAGAAGTTAAAAGGGGGTACAATTCCCCTTGCACGTACAAAAAATTTCAAACAAGTAGAAAAGGTACTAAACTTATAATCTTACTTTCACCTTAAATTACTAATATTAATGGTGCATTATTTTTAAAATTTAGTAACATATTTTTTTGCACTAAATATTTAGTCATAATTATTAATTTATCGAAGTATTAATATGAATATAAAGTTACTTTCACTTGTATATTTATTAGTCCCCTGTGACGTATTGGTCCTGTCCCGTACTCTATCTATCGGTCTCAACTGGATCAATCGCTTTGTCCCTGATCGTCGACCACCGTTGCGCGGTAGGCTAGAGAAGTAGGGCACAGGCTTCTGATAAAAAACGAGCAGTTCTAAAAAGATTTGTAATATGAGTACCTTTACGCTTTGCAATTATAAATTTAAATATTAATGGTACTTTACTTTCACGAGTTAATAGTGTTCAAATGTACCGTAGACGTGAGTTTATATTAATTTTTTTAGGAGTATTAAACTTGATCTACATTTTCAATCTGAATTGGGAGTGGAAGAGGGCAGCTGGGATTGGTTCGGTTGCTTGTGTATTTTACATTTACTTTATTTGCAAATGATTTACCTTCCCCAGTTATATGTTTGTTTAGTTCATAGCTGCCTATACTTTACTCAATCTAAGGTCGGGTAGATTTAGTTTTGATTCTAAATCATTTTCAAATTGATTTCAAGTCTACTTTTTCAGTGTTTCTAAGAGCAACATACAACTGTTGGTCCCGAGTTTATGACAATTATCCAAGAGGGGAGGAGTAAATTTGGTACTTCAAAATTTTTTACTTAAACATAAATTTTTCCCTTTTTGGAGTTAATCCCCTCAATGAAACAAACAGAAATATGGAGGGAAAGAAAGCAATAAAACACAAATAGTCAAGCCACACCAAGAGACAAAGGTTTATAGTGGTTCAGACAATTTTCCCTACTCCACTCTTCTAAGCTCACAACCGTTGTGACTTGGGTTCCACTATTGGACTTGAATACAACTAGAGCAGCGGCTCTCTTCTAGATTCCAGCTTTAGGGGGCTTATACAAATATAGCATAAGTAGATGACGAGTCTCACTCCAGTCGCAACACTACTTTGCCTTCACTTGGTTTTGATTTCCAATATCAAACCAAGTGTTAAACACAAAGAATCAACAAAAGAAATAACTACACTTTACAGATTCGTGTAGGCAGCTTATGGCATGTAGAAGAACTTGTAGAGAGAGTAATAGATTCAGCAATGCAGCTTTCGGCGACTTGAAGCACAGTTTTTCGTTTAGATTTGTTGTAGATCAACTTAAATGCAAGAGAGAGTGGAAGGTGAGCTCGATGAATGCTTCTCTAACCTCTTTCTCGTCCCCTTGAAGCTCCTTATATAATGAGAGGTGATTTTCGAACGTTTGGTGGTAGGTGGTGCACATTTAATGTGCCAACGTTCGAATTTTTCCGACCGTTGCAAGCCAAGTTGCATATGGAGTCGACTTGGTATGCAACTTTATCCAAGTCGCATGGTGGAGTCGACTTCGGATGCGACTTCGCCCAAGTCGCAGACTGGAGTCGACTTTGGGTGCGACTTCGGTCTTCGGCTTCCACTCCAAGTTCCAGCTTCAGGTCGACTTGGTCTCAGACTTGACCTAAGTCGCAGGTGGAGTCGATTTCGGGTGTGACTTCATCATCCATTTGTTTATGTTGAAATTTTGGATTCTTGCAAGTGATCTTAATATTTCACTTTTTCTTTTCTTATCTTTCTCTTCATTTAATATCTTTGGTTTTCCTTGTTTTGCCTTGAAACTTAGCATAACATTCTTCTCTTGAGGAGTTCTTCCTTGTGGCCTTGATTAAAGATGATTGATCTTTTTGATTTTGTTGTTCAATATTCAATATAGAGTTGTTCTTTTAATAATATTTCAACTTTGAAGAAATCTGAAGTAGCCATTTACTTGAGTTGCTTGCTTGGGTTGACTTGGACTTCAACTTCACCCAAGTCGCATGTTTGGGTCGACTTGAGGTTCGACTTCACCCAAGTCGCATTGCGGAGTCGACTTGGAAATGCGACTTGACTCTGAGAATTCGAAGTCTTCTGTACGAACTACCCAAGTCGCATCTGGAGTCGACTTAGGTTTACGACTTCACCTAAGTCGCAAGTGGAGTCGACTTCGACTGCGATTTCACCTGTCTCCGAATCCCAATTTCAACTTTGGAGCATTTATTGCATTTGAAGTCGATTCTGGAGTCGACTTGAGAATCGACTTGACTTAAGTCGATGATTGAGTCGACTTAGGACTGCGACTTAGTCTGCTATGTTTTGAAACTTGAGTTTTTAACCTTTGACAATACTTAGCAAACTCTTAGTACCTAATTAATTCTCAAATTGAGTTGTTAATTATCAAAACATTGATTGTGCTTAATTTGCCTTGGATTCTAATAATTTTCCCCTTTTCGATGCTTGACAAAACCAATTTGAGATATACCTTTCATTTTCGTTCATAACTGATATGATATTTTTGTTTTGGCATGTAGAATAGCCATGTTGTTGTTTTCACAAGATTTGCATAGTATTTCATTTCATTTTAACAATTTGCACAAAGGAAACATGATCATGTCATTTTCAAACAATTTCATGACAAGTATATATCCATGTCATACAATCATTCAAATCAACATTGCAATTCAAAACAACAATTTGCATAATAGAAACAAATCCATATCATTCATTTAGTCATTTCATACAAGATGATTCAAAAAAGAAAATGACCTATATGATACATACTACCCAAACCCAACAAAAAATAATCTAAAACTGGAACCTAACTCAACCTTCTCAAACCTCAAAAGATAGGGGAAACGAGATTTGTAAAATTGGAAAGCTAGGGTTGGATAGGAGGTTGGATAGGTAGGTGGAATGGGTCGGGTGCAGGCCGATGAGTATGGGGAGGATGGAGCCTAAACATTGGGTTTTGACTCTCACGGACTCTCCCTAATATAGATCCAGATCTAGAAGGCTCGGAATAGGGCAGCCACGACTGCTTCCGGAGGCTAGTCTATACTTGATTGTCCTCATCTCCCGATCCAGGCGATACTGGCGACTATGCATCTCCATCATCGTCGTGTGGATAGATACTAACTGTTGGGTGATCCAGTCTTCCATCTGGCTAAGATATTCCATAAGGGCGTGAGAGGAAGTGGATCGATCAGGAGATCGTGGATGCAGGTTTGGAATCTGGGAACCATGTGGAGAGCAGGACCCATGTGATTGGGGTGACACGGGAACTTGTAGGAGCTGGAGGCGGAGATGGAACCGGCTCCGGGTGTGGTGGCTCCTCCCCCTCAGGATGACCACCCGCTGCTTTGGGTGTTCTGCGTGTCCCATCATTTCTCATATCCTCTCGGCCCTGAACTCTTCCACATTGATCTTCATCCGGGTCAGAAGGGCTCGGTTGATGGCATTTGTTGGTTCCAGAACCTCAAACGGTTCCCCATCCAAATTAACACCATAGCATGCCAAGATCTTTGTAATCCACGTCCTGTATGGCAGAACACCTCGTGGATTCTCCTTTTTGTGTGCTAGAGCTTCCACTAGCAACCTTGGCAGATTAACCTTGACCCGATTAGGCATTTTCCATAATATCTCTGCTTTTTGCGGGTTCAACTGATTACGGCCTCCACCCTTTGGATATATGCAATGGGCAATCAGTAGTCGGAGGACCTGTAGCCTAGGAGACAAGTCCATATATTGTAGAAATTTGATGCCTGGGTGGTACTTGTTGCTGTTGGTAAGATGATTGTAGATTTGTGTGATGGATAGGCCTTCGGGAAGTGACTAATTCACATTAGGTACTCCCAAGATGCTGCCTATCTTGTCAGTGGCATTTCTTCTGCAGGTACCATGTGTTAATCCCAAATTTATTTCAACTCCTTTCACATAGGTACCATAATGTTCTTGATCCCACAAGTAGTAGAAGAGTCTAGTCAAGTCTGGATAGACTCTATCATCCTCTTTGAGTAAATTTGTCCAGCCTTGGAAATTTAGAAGCTTTTCTATCCCAAATTCATATTCACTTAAAAATTTGAAATCAATGATCTTTGGGACAAAAATCTTGCGTTCATAAAAATACCTATAGAACCGACTATGTTGTCGTTCAGTTCTAAAATAATCAGTAGACATTTTTAGAACTTGCCCTTTCCGTGTGGGTGTTCCTCTCTTATTTCCAGCTGATTCTGTTCCACTGCTGGAATCCTTTGATAAACTCTCATCTCGGGGAGCAGATGTAGATGGATTACCTTCCCGGAATCATACCCGTCGCCCTGAGGATGCAGTGGTCTCTTCTCGGACCTATTTGGACGGTGTCTGTTGCCGTCGTGGCACTCCCTCGCCCATGTTTGATTGGGATGACCTTGAAATTGGTAGTTTGGTGGGTCTTGAGATAACTTTGAGTGCCATTGATTTAGGGAATGATTTCTTAGAGGATTTCAGTGAAGGATTGTGAGTGAGGAATCTGTGAGAGAGAATGAGAAGGAGAGGAAATGGGAGAGTGAGATGAGAGAGAGGAGCGAGAAACAGAGAGGGCATTAGAGAATGAGAGAGAAACAGAGAGAGTGAGAGCAAGAGAGAGAAAATGAGAGGGAGAATTGGAGGCAGAGAGTGAAACCGAGAGAGAGAAGGAGAAGTAGGAAAGCAGAGAGGGTGTGAGCGAGGGGCAGAGACAATTGGAAAGAGAGAGAGAGAGAGAGCTTGAGCGCAGAGATACAGAATGAGAGCAGGTGAGATCGAGAGCTTAGAGAGGGAGTCTGGTCGCAGGGGAGAAATGAGGAAGAAGGAAAGAGGAAGAAGAGAAGAAGAGGAAGAAAGGGGGGCCAGCGCGGGGTAGTCCAATTGACGCGCCGAAGTCGACTTTGCCCTAGCCGAAGTCGACTTTGCCCCTGTGGAGTCGACTTTGGTGAAGTCAACTTGGGCAGATCCGAGTCGACTTGGTTCTATCGACTTGGATTCTGTATTCTTTCTAATTTGCTCCCCTTATCTAGATTAATCATATTATGTTCCTAATCAATATCAAGCATACCCATATCATTTCTAATATTGTAAAATGGTT
Source organism: Annona cherimola (assembly GCA_030490835.1). NCBI lineage: Eukaryota > Viridiplantae > Streptophyta > Magnoliopsida > Magnoliales > Annonaceae > Annona > Annona cherimola. The sequence continues at coordinate 18,299,790 of CM059973.1, read as the reverse complement.
CTTTTGGCTAGTTGCTTAATTTGCAGTTTAAGGAAGAAGTTCAACTCTCCCATCATACTCATTTTAAATTCACTCTGCATAATCTCAGAAAATTCTTGGCACAGTTTCATTAGAGCACCGAATATTATATCATCTACATAAATTTGAACAATTAAAATATTTTTTTCCTTATACTTGATAAATAATGTTGTATCGACTTTTCCTCTTTGAAAGTCATGATCAATCAAAAACTTGCTTAATCTTTTATACCAAGCTCTTGGAGCTTGTTTAAGTCCATATAATGCTTTTGTTAATTTAAAAATAAATTTTGATTGATCCTTTTCTTCAGATGCGATAAGAGCACAAAAGAGGGAGTTCATGGCTTTGGCGTTACTTTTTACAGTCCTAACCTCCTCATCAGACCATGCAGAGGCTCTTTCATCAATTGGTAGCACAATATCGTCTTGGATGACAATCTAAGAATCTATATCCGTAGCCATGATTAGTTGTTTCATTCTTAACTTCCAATAACCGAAGTTACTCTCATAAAAAAGAGGTGGCCTTGTAAATGATTGGCCTTCGGCGAATGCAGGAGTAGAAGTTTGTTGGGATGCCATTTGTAAGATCTCTTTGGTTTAAACTCAAAGACCTGCTCTAATGCCACTTGTTGGTCCCGAGTTTATGAAAATTACCTAAGAGGGGAGGGGTGAATTGGGTATTTTAAAATTTTTTACTTAAACAGAAATTTCTCCCTTTTTGGAGTTAATCCCCTCAATGAAACAAGCAGAAATATGGAGAGAAATAAAGCAATAAAACACAAATAGTCAATCCACACCAAGAGACAAAGGTTTGTAGTGGTTCGGACAATCTTCTCTACTCCATTCTTCTAAGCTCACACCCGTTGTGACTTGGGTTCCACTATTAGACTTGAATACAACTAGAGCAGCAGCTCTCTTCTAGATTCCAGCTCTAGGGGCTTGTACAAATACAGCACAAGTAGGTGACGAGTTTCACTCCAGTCACAACACTACTTTGCCTTCACTTGGTTTTGATTTCCAATATTAAACCAAGTGGTAAACACAAAGAATCAACAAAAGAAATAACTACACTTTATAGATTCGTGTAGGCAGCTTGTAGCGTATAGAAGAACTTGTAGAGAGCGTAAGAGATATGGGTGCAACTCGGGCTCATGAAACCCTAGTTCACCTAAACCCTAACCCTAACCCTATTTGTAAAACATCAACCCTAAACCTAACCCTAACCCTATTTATAAAATTTCAATCACAACCCTATTTTTGAAATTTGGGCTCAGGTTGAGTTTCAATTGACATGTTACTATAAATATACATCCTATACTCATTTAATCACAAATCCATTGCTAAAAAAAATTTAAAATGACAATTTATTATAAGAAAGCAAGAAAAATTTAAATACCACTTAAGAGTATTAAGAAGAAAAACCTATTTTGGGCCTTCTTTTTGCATTAAGAAAAACCTGTTTTGTCCATTCTGCAATTTAATATGAATATCACAATCATATATATAAATATTAACATCAAACCATAAGATAAACTTTATGATATCAATCATAAGAAAAGAAAATAATCCCAAAAATACAATAATATCAAAACAAATAAGATCACAACAATTTCAAAAATACAACTCCAAATCACAATATCCAAATTAGGTCCAAGTCTACAACTCTAGTCTTAAGTTCCAAACAACCAAATTACAACATTTAACATAGCTTGTCAAGTTACAACATAACAACATGAAACATTTTAATTTCCCAATTGACACACATTTCTATGTTACTCCTCAAGACAACTTTTCCCACTAAAAATTTGCAAGCAGCAAAAATTTGTTGGAATCAATGGTAAATTAAGCAAAATCTATGTTTTAGTGATTAACAATTCAATTTGAGTAAGTTTTGGTTACTAACATATTTGTGGAAATGTTTAAAGGATATAAAAATGAAAAATTTGAATATGACAGATCAAGTCGCAATCCAAGTCGACTCAGCTATCGACTTGAGTCAAGTCGATACCCAAGTCGACCTCAAAAGCGACTTGAAAGAAGAAAAACAATCTAGCGCTGAAAATTGATCCAAGGCATACGAAGTCGCATAGCCAAGTCGACTCTATTTGCGATTTGGGTGAAGTCGCAGACCCAAGTCGACTCTAGCACCAACTTCGAGAATACAAAACAATCCAGTGTTGAAACTCGAATCCAGAACAGGCGAAGTCGCATAGCCAAGTTGACTCCATCCGCGACTTGAGTGAAGTCGCAGACCCAAGTCGACTCCAGTATAGACTTCGAAGAACCCAGAATTTCCAGCGCTTAAATTGGGAATTCAGAAAGTGAAGATGCATACCCAGGTCGACTTCACTTGCGACTTGAGTGAAGTCGGGATCCAAGTCGACCCAGGCATCCGACTTGGGACAGATTGAAGATAAATCAAGTCCAAGACAAGCAGATTTGCATGAATAAATCATTCTAGATCAAGGAATACTCATTTGGACATTTTCAAGATTGCAAAATCAAGATTGTCAAAGTACTTTAAAGCCAAGACATGAAGATAAGATTTCCAAGTATGGATTGAACATATCAAAATCTCAAAGTTCAAGTGAATTAGAGGAAGAACAAATACAAGAATCAATATCAATTAGATTTCCAAAGAAACCAAGTTCATCAAGTGAATACAAAATATGAAGTCGCACCCGAAGTCGATTTCACTTGCGACTTGGGTCAAGTTCAAGACCAAGTCGACCTGAAGCAGGAACTTGGAACATCACTGAAGACCGAAGTCGCACCCGAAGTCGACTCCACCTGCGACTTGGGTCGCAACGGTCTGAAAAATTCGAACGTTGGCGCATTAAATGCACGCCACCTACCTCCAAATGTTCGAATTTACTCCACCATTATAAATACGCATTCAAGTGAACGTGCTAGAAGTTAGATAGAGCATTAACTGTGATTCAACTACCATCATCTCCAAGCATTAAGTGATCAACACAAGTTTTCAAGGGAAGAACAAAGCTCAAACTTGCTGCATGCTTTAACGCTGTTCAAATCTTCTCTTCTACGAGTTCTTCCACGAGCTGAATCTTCCTACACAATCTGTAAAGTGTAGACTTCTTTATTTGATTCATTGTTTGTATTTGATACTTGGTTTAATATTGAGTTTTTGAACCAAGTGGAAGCAAAGTAGTGTTGTGACTCGAGTGGAGTTCGTCACCTACTTATGCTGTGATTTGTACATGCCCCCTAGAGCTGGATCTAGGAGAGAGCTGTTGCTCTAGTTGTATTTGTGAATACATAGTAGAACCCAAGTCACAAGGAGTGTGAGCTTGGAAGAGTGGAGTAGGAGAGGTTGCCCGAACCACTATAAAAACCTTGTCTTCTGCTGTGATTTGCATTTCTATTTTCATTGCTTCATTATTCTCTATTGATGATGATCACATAGTATTTAGTGGCAAAAGACATGAAAATATATATTTGTTTCGCCTAGATGAACTTAAGGGAAAATATCTAATAGCCATAGAGAATGATCCATGGATATGACATAAAAGACTTGGACACATAAATATATCAAATATTAAAACCTTATGAAAAAAGAGCCTAGTAGAAGGGTTACCAAAACTTAAATATGACAAGGATAAGATTTGCAAAGCTTGTCAATTATCCAAGCAACCTAAACTGCCATTTTCCACCAAAAAGGAAATTTCAACGACTAGGCCACTTGAATTATTGCATATGGATCTTTATGGGCAATCGGACATTTTAACTCTTGGTGGGAAAAAGTATGTATTTGTAATTGTTGCTGATTTTTTAAGGTTTACTTGGATTATAGTCTTAGCTAGCAAAGATAAAACATTTTCTATGTTTGTCACGTTTTCAAATTTGATGCAAAATGAAAAATAAAATACAATTATTTCTATTAGAAGTGATCATGGTGGTGAATTTGAAAATAAATGATTCATAGAATTTCGCAATTAAAAAGGAATTCACCATACATTTTCTGCACAAAGAACTCCCCAACAAAATGGGGTTGTTGAAAGGAAAAATCGAACAATACAAGAAATGACTAGAACTATGCTAAATGAGAGTAAATTGTCCAAAAGGTTTTGTGGTGAAGCTATAAGTACAGCTTGTCATGTATTAAACCGAGTTACAATTAGAGCAATCTTGAAAAAGACCCCATATGAACTTTGGAAAGATAGAAAACCAAACATATCTTATTTTCATGCTTTTGGATGTACTTGCTATATGCTAAATAATGGTAAGACAAATCTAGAAAAATTAGATGCTAAAAGTGATGAAGTAATTTTCCTTGGGTATTCATCAAATAACAAAGCATATAGAGTCTCTAACAAGAAAAATCAAATAGTAGAAGAATCAATACATGTTGTTTTTGATGAATTTAACCAAACTCCGAGGAAGGAGGATGAATTAAGTGATGCAGATGATACATAAAAAAAACCAAAGGCGGAACAACAAGAGCAACAAGGAGAAGCCGAGGCAAAACAAGAAAACATCATGGAGGAAAGGGTAAGTGAAGGTAATAACTCCTATAAACCTCCAACTGATTTAAAATTCAAAAATGACCATCCAATTGAACAAGTCATTGGTAATATCTATGAAGGAGTGAAAACTAGAAGATCTAGACACAATTTTGTGGTGAATTTGCTTTTGTGTCAAAGATTGAACCAACGACTATTGATCAAGCTCTTAGTGATGAAAATTGGATTACCGCAATACAAGAAGAGCTAAATCAAATAGTTCCTAGACCCAAAGATTGCACGGTTATTGGTACCAAATGAGTATTTAGGAAAAAATTAGACAAAAGTGTACTTATGGTGAGAACAAAGCTAGATTAGTAGCCAAAGGTTATTCCCAAGAAGAGGGAATAGACTTTGAAGAATCATACGCACCTGTGGCTAAAATAGAAGCCATACGTATCTTATTAGCTTTCGTTTCTCACATGGATTTTAAATTGTTTCAAATAGATGTGAAAAGTGCATTTTTGAATGGATACTTGAATGAGGAGGTATATGTTGAACAACCTCTGGGTTTTGAAGAAAAAGATTAATCAAAATACGTTTATAAATTAACTAAAGCTTTATATGGATTAAAACAAGCTCCACGAGCTTGGTATGAAAGATTAAGCAAATTTTGATTGATCATAATTTTCAAAGAGGAAAAGTTGATACAATATTATTTTTCAAGTATAAAGACAATAATATATTAATTATTCAAATTTATGTTAATGATATTATATTTAGTGCCACTAATGAAACTCTATGCCAAGAATTTTCTGAGATTATGCAGAGCGAATTTGAAATGAGCATGATGAGAGAATTGAACTTCTTTCTTGAACTGCAAATTAAGCAACAAGCAGAAGGTATATTCATAAACCAGTCCAAGTACATCAAGGAGATGTTAAAGAAGTTCGGAATGCAGAATAGCAAAGGTGCAAACACACCAATGAGTGCAAATATCAAGATTGACAAGGATGAAAAGGGTAAACCTATCGAACAAAAATTGTATAGAAGCATGATAGGGTCTTTACTATATTTAATTGCTTCTAGACCTGATATTTTATTCAGTGTTTGCATGTGTTCCAGATTTCAATCATGTCCAAAAGAATCACATTTAATGGCTGTAAAAAGAATTTTTAAATATTTAATAAACACCACTAATCTTGGACTATGGTATCCAAAGGGGTCAATTTTTGATCTAATCGGCTACTCGGATGCAGATTTTGCCGGTTACAAAGTAGATAGAAAAAGCACTAGTGGAACTTGTTAATTTCTTGGAAACATGTTGGTTTCATGGTTTTCAAGAAAACAAACTAGTGTTGCCCTATCTACGGCGGAAGCTGAATATATAGCTGCCGGGAGCTGTTGTGCCCAATTGCTTTGTATGAAACAACAACTTAGAGATTATGGTGTTGACTATCATGACATTCCAATTAGATGTGATAATATAAGTGCAATTTGTTTGACTAAAAATCCTGTATTGCATTCTAGAACAAAGCATATAGATGTAAGACACCATTTTATTCGTGAACATGTTGAAAATCATAACATTTGTTTGGAGTATGTGAAAACTGAGGACCAGATTGCAGATATACTCACCAAACCTTCAGCAAAAGAATCATTTTATAAAATTAGGAATGATATGGGTGTGATTGAGTTTGATTAGAAACACAATATGATAGGGGGAGTGATCTTAGAAAGTCCAAGTCGAAAGAGCCAAGTCGACTCCGGTCGTCCCAAGTTGACTTCAGTGAAGTCGACTCCAGGAAGTCGAAGTTGACTCCGGATTGGGGCGAAGTCGACTTCGGTTAGGGCAAGTCCACTTCAGCGCGCGAACCCCTTCCTTCTTCCTCTTTTCTTCTTTCCTTCTTCCTTCCTTCTCCCTCGCGCCGTTCTCTCTCTCAAGCTCTCAGCTCTCTTTTTCTCTCTTGCTCTCTCAGATCCTCTCTCTCGCTTTCTCAGCTCTCAACTCTCAACTCTCTCTCCCTCACAGCTCTCTCTTTCTCCCTCTCCGTTCTCTTTTCGGTTCTATCCCTCTCTCTCCGGCTCCCACTCCATCTCTGTTTCCTCTCTCCTCTCTCTCTTTTCTCCATTCCAGTAGCTTCTTTCTTCCTCATTTCTTCTCTCTCTCACTGTCTGCCAGTTCTCGCCGTTCCCCGGCGACAACTTCTCCAACTTTCTTTTATCTCTCTCTGTTCCCTCTCCCAACTGCCCTCTCTCAAAGCCCCCAGTTCAAAACCCTTCTCAAACAAATCACAATGGCACCCAAATCGGCTACCAGACTTCCTAAATTTAGTCGTTTCCAAACCTTCTCTAAGGCCGGTACCCAGACAATCCGGATCCCAAATTGAGGAGGAGATCCCTAGGAGACAAAGGACTCCATCCAAATGAGCCTGGGAAGAATCGTTTACGTCTATAGGCCGACGAGTCCAATTCCATGTTGGAACTCCAACCACATCTGCTCCAAGAGAGGAGGAATTGCAGACCTTCGATAGTTCCGAAACTGGGGCTAGAAGAAAGGGTACCCCAACGCCAAAGGGCCAAGTTCTAAAAATGCCTACTACCTACTTCAGAATAGAACGACAACACAACCGGTTCTACCGATATTTCTATGAGCGTAAGATATTTGTGCCCAAAATCATAGATTTCAAATTTCTACATGAATATGAATTTGGAATAGAAGAATTGTTGGATTTTCAAGGTCGGACTCGCCTCTTAAAGGCAGATGATAAAGTATACCCTGATTTAACCAGATTATTCTACTATTTTTGGGATCAAGAGTACTTTAGTACATATGTGAACGGTGTTGAGATTTATTTGGGCACAGTGGGGGTCCCAAGCCAAGATCATGCTATTATGCAAGTTCGAAGAATCTTAGAGGTTCCATTTGAGGATGAACAAGTACCCAATAATCTATCCTTGACCTAGATGTACAATCAGCTCACAAGAAGCAACAAATATCACCCGGGGATCAAGTTCCTTCATTATATGGATCTATCTCCTAGGTTGAGGGTTCTTAGACTACTGATTGCTCATTGCATCTACCCTAAGGGAGGAGGTAGGAATCAGCTGAATCCACAGGAGGAAAAAATTCTATGGAAAGTGGAGAATAAGATCAAAGTTAGCCTACCTGCATTGCTATTGGAGGCCTTAGCTTCAAAAAAGGACAACCCTCGAGGGATACTGCCATATGGGACATGGATCATCAAGATCCTCGAGTTTTATCATGTTGATCTTGATGGAGAGCCATTTGGAGTTCTCAAGCCAACCAACGCAATTAACAAGGCGCTTTTGCAATGAATGAAGATCAACGTGGAACAATTCTGGGCTGAAAGGATCAGGGAAAGAATGGGACAACCGGCCCAAGAAGAAGCCAGAGGAGACACATGTTGAGGGGGAGCAGCCCCTGCCATCACCTCAGCCACAGGCAGCTCCATCTCCACCACCTGAAGTCCCAGCTGAGCCCACATCGCCTCACTCCCATGGATCATGTTCACCGTGAGGTTCAGAGATACCAGATCTGGATCCACGTCCACCTTCTTGGGACACTTCGGTGAATATGATAAGGGAACACTTGGAGCAGATGGAAGATAGGTTGACTTCCCAGATCGCCGGAGTTCTTACAGCTATCATGGACATGCATTCGAGGCAGGATCGCATGGACCAAGAGTTAAGAACGATCAAGTATCGGCTGACATCAGGGAGCGGCAGAGTCAGACCGATACCCGATCTTGATCCGTTAATCAGTGAGTCTGTGCAGCGTGCGCCCACTACTCAACCCGTATCTTCTTTCTACTCATCCACTCACATCAGACCCACTCCACTGATCAGACAGACTCCATATCCTATCTCGGCATTCCTATTTGCCAAATCTCAAATTCTCGATCCTCACTTTTGATTCATTGACAAAAAGGGGGAGAATAGTTTGTACTTACATAGATTGCATTTCAGGTTGCATTCCATTTTACATTTTTGTATAAACTTTTGATTATATATGAAAAAGGTTTGTTTATGATCTGTTTTTGTATGGTTTTAACTTGTGATCTATATGATATATGCAATTGTTGAAAACGAAATACGTATGTTAATTTCATTAAGTTTGAAATGCAATACAAATGACCTATGATTATCCTAAAATACCAAAACAAGATAAAATGGTATGTTTTAAGACATTGAAAGGTGTAAACTCAAATTGGTTTTGTCAATCATCAAAAAGGGGGAGATTGTTGGAATCAACGACAAATTAAGCAAAATCTATGTTTTGATGATTAACAATTCAATTTGAATAAATTTTGGTTACTAACATGTTTTGTGGAAATGTTTAAAGGATATAAAAATGAAAATTTTGAATCTGACAGATCAAGTCACAATCCAAGTCGACTCAGCTATCGACTTGAGTCAAGTCAATACCCAAGTCGACCTCAAAAGCGACTTGAAAGAAGAAAAACAATCCAGCGCTGAAAATTGATCCAAGGCAGACGAAGTCGCATAGCCAAGTCGACTCCATCTGCGACTTGGGTGAAGTCGCAGACCCAAGTCGACTCTAGCACCAACTTTGAGAATACAAAACAATCCAGCGTTGAAACTCGAATCCAGAACAGGCGAAGTCGCATAGCCAAGTCGACTCCATCCGCGACTTGGGTGAAGTCGCAGACCCAAGTCGACTCCAGTATAGACTTCGAAGAACCCAGAATTTCCAGCGCTTAAATTGGGAATTCAGAAAGTGAAGTCGCATACCCAAGTCGACTTCACTTGCGACTTGAGTGAATTCAGGATCCAAGTCGACCCAGGCATCCGACTTGGGACAGATTGAAGATAAATCAAGTCCAAGACAAGCAGATTTGCATGAATAAATCATTCTGGATCACGGAATACTCATTTGGACATTTTCAAGATTGCAAAATCAAGATTGTCAAAGTACTTTAAAGCCAAGACATGAAGATAAGATTTCCAAGTATGGATTGAACATATCAAAATCTCAAAGTTCAAGTGAATTAGAGGAAGAACAAATACAAGAATCAATATCAATTAGATTTCCAAAGAAACCAAGTTCATCAAGTGAATACAAAATATGAAGTCGCACCCGAAGTCGATTTCACCTGCGACTTGGGTCAAGTTCAAGACCAAGTCGACCTAAAATATGAAGTCGCAACGGTTGGAAAAATTTGAACGTTGGCGCATTAAATGCGCGTCACCTACTTCCAAACGTTCGAATTTACTCCACCATTATAAATACGCATTCAAGTGAACGTGCTAGAAGTTAGATAGAGCATTAACTGTGATTCAACTACCATCATCTCCAAGCATTAAGTGATCAACACAAGTTTTCAAGGGAAGAACAAAGCTCAAATTTGCTGCATGCTTTAACGCTGTTCAAATCTTCTCTTCTACAAGTTCTTCCACGAGCTGAATCTTCCTACACAATCTGTAAAGTGTAGACTTCTTTATTTGATTCATTGTTTGTATTTGATACTTGGTTTAATATTGAGTTTTTGAACCAAGTGGAAGCAAAGTAGTGTTGTGACTCGAGTGCAATTCGTCACCTACTTATGCTATGATTTGTACATGTCCCCTAGAGCTGGAATCTAGAAGAGAGCTGTTGCTCTAGTTGTATTTGTGAATACATAGTAGAATCCAAGTCACAAGGAGTATGAGCTTGGAAGAGTGGAGTAGGGGAGGTTGCCTGAACCACTATAAAAACCTTGTCTTCTGCTGTGATTTGCATTTCTATTTTCATTGCTTCATTATTCTCTATATATCCTATCTGTTTCATTAAAGGGGATTAAATCAAACAGGGGCAAATTTCTGTTTAAGTGAAAAATTTTAAAATACCCAATTCACCCCTCTCTTCTTGGGTAATTACCATAAACTCAGGACCAATAAAATTTCTATAGAACTTTTAAGTTTATCAATAAATTTAAAATATATGCATCAATAGTAATGTAGAGAGCAATACTTCAAATGTGGTCATCCAAGCTAGATTAGCCTCAAAGTCAAGACCCGAAATACATGATCCCCAATCCAACCCCACTTGATTTAACGAAGTGCAACATTTAACAATTCCTATTTATATAGTAGTCCTAACCTGCAGCTCTTCATGGAAAATTCCCTCAAGAGGGATAGCATTGAACAATTGAACTTCAGGAGAGCCTGTGAGAGTGTAGGATTTTCCTTCATCCGTAAGCACCCACCACTCCCTCTTAATATCCTGCACCACATACAGAGAATAGTATGAAATCCAATAAAAATAGTGTCCTCAGTCACCATTCCCACAGAGACTCATGTCCAACGAAACTATGTGAGATGCCCTTCAAAAAATATGCAACAATAATAGCCACAATCATCTGCAAAGAGAAATTTGGAGAACAAAGACAACCTGGGCATCTACAAGCTCAAAACCATGAAGACTCTTGATAATGTTGACAATTTCATTATGCTTGAATCAGATAGGATGCCAAGAATTGCATCCTCTGCAGCAGTTGCAGCCATCTTCTTCTTTATTTGACAGATTATTCCCAGGGTTGAGATTATAAATGTGGTGTAGAGAGGTCCTGCATGTGCTAATCACAATGAGCAAGGCTGCATAGACAGATATAAAATTTCCATTAGAGCCAATTGGATAAAAAGTTCATATAAAATGTTTTTCGGTAATGGCAGGCTGGCAGCAAGGGGTGCGGCACAGCGGGCAGCGGATGATGGGTTTCTGCAATGGCCGGCTGGCAGCAAGGGGTGCGGCACAGCTGGTGATCGCGCAGCGGACGACGGCAAGGCAGATCGGCAAATGGCAGGCTGGCAGCAAGGGGTTCGGCGCAGCGGCAGCCGGCAGGTGCTAGGGATTCCGGATTTGATTTTCAGATTCCAGAAGGGTCGTCGAAGCCTCAAGGGAAATGACTCAGATATGAAAATAAAATATAAAATGTTAATATTTTATAAATAATTGATCGGGTTCGGGTTGACAGTGTTTGGGTTCACCTTAACCCGAACCCGAGTACTATTTCAATTTGGTCCGGGTTCGGGCTGAAAAATGCAGAGTTTTAACATTGCAAATTTTTGGGTTTGGACCGAACCCGGCCCAAGTTGCACCCCTAGTAAGAGATTTAGCAATGCAGCTTTCAACAACTTGAAGCATAGTTCTTCACTTAGACTTATTGTAGATCAACTTAAATGCAAGAGAGAGTGGAAGGTGAGCTCAATGAATGCTTCTCTAACCTCTTTCACGTCCCCTTGAAGCTCCTTATATAATGAGAGGTGATTTTCGAACGTTTGGTGGTAGGTGGCGCGCATTTAATGCGCAAACATTCAAATTTTTTCGATCGTTGCAAGCCAAGTCGCATATGGAGTCAACTTGGCATGCGATTTCATCTAAGTCGCATGATGGAGTCGACTTCATATGCGACTTCACCCAAGTCGCAGACTGGAGTCGACTTCAAGTGCGACTTCGGTTTTCGGCTTCCACTCCAAGTTCCAGCTTCAGGTCGACTTGGTCTCAGACTTGACCCAAGTCGCAGGTGGAGTCAACTTCGGGTGCGACTTCACTACCATTTATTTATGTTGTAACTTTAGATTCTTGCAAGTGATCTTAATATTTCACTTTTCCTTTTCTTATCTTGCTCTTCATTTAATATCTTTGGTTTTCCTTGTTTTGCCTTGAAACTTAGCATAACATTCTTCTCATGAGGAGTTCTTCCTTGTTGCTTTGATTAAAGATGATTGACCTTTTTGATTTTGTTGTTCAATCTTCAATATAGAGTTGTTCTTTTAATAATATTTCAACTTGAAGAAATCTGAAGTATCCATTTACTTGAGTTGCTTGCTTGGGTCGACTTGGACTTTAACTTGACCCAAGTTGCATGTTTGAGTCAAGTTCGACTTCACCCAAGTCGCATTGTAGAGTCGACTTGGAACTGCGACTTGACTCTGAGAATTCAAAGTCTTCTGTATGGTTGTACCCAAGTTGCATCTGAAGTCGACTTGGGTTTGCGACTTCACTTAAGTCGCAAGTGGAGTCAACTTCGACTGCGACTTCACCTGTCTCCGAGTCCCGATTTCAGCTTTGGATCATTTATTGCATTTAAAGTCGACTTGGGAATCGACTTGACCTAAGTCGATGGCTGAGTCGACTTGGGACTGCAACTTGGTCTGCTATGTTTTGAAACTTGAGTTTTTAACCTTTGACAATACTTAGCAAACTCATTAGTACCTAATTAATTCTCAAATTGAGTTGTTAATCATTAAAACATTGATTGTGTTTGATTTGCCTTGGATTCCAACAACAACTATATATATATATTAAAATAAATAAATGTTAACAAAACAATGTCAATAGTACAACATCATAATAAAATAATATATAATTATAGAGCTTTGATCCTGTTAGCCCAACTAACATGATTAGTTTTTAGTTGGGGCTATGTACCTCTTTTTTATTTTAATTTTTTATAAATTTGTTAATTTATGTGTATTTAATTTATAAATTAAGTTTTACTATTTTTACATATGCATATTTTTTATTGTATTCATTTTCAACGGTTGAAGATTCGCAAAATATTTGCATCGTGTTAGCTATTTCAAACTTGTTCAAACTAATTATGTCTATGTCAATAATTTTTGAAAAGTTTCCATCTAAATGACGGGAGTTTGCAAAATTAGTTTTATTATAAAATTCATTTCAAATATTTATTGCATTAAATAAAAAATTATTTTATAATAAAAGTAAGATGGGAACTAATTGATAGAGTTGGCTGACGCAAAACACTTTTAATAATCGACATAAATGCAAATAATTCTTTTTAATGCAGAAGAAGAAAAGTGGGGTCCCTTTCCCTTCATAAATAGAATGGGAGCTGGTACAACAACACAGAAACCAAAACTCAATTATGATGGGCTGAGTCGATTTTAATTCCATTAAAAATGCATATCCTCTTTCCATTGACTTAAAAGCGATTTCAAGGCCCAAACACTAAACAACCTGTTCTCCTTGTCACCTTTTGCAAATTAACTTTTCCTAGTGAAAAAAAAAGACTTGTTTTGATAGTTGAAAAACAGCAGAGCTAAGGCTAACGCAATTCAATTCACTAGAGCATCCAAACACAAGCCAGTCGAGAGGACAAACACCTTTAGTTCTCAAGTATTCCTTCTTCATCCTCATAGTCTCCATCATCTTCTGCTGTGGCATCCTGATACTGCTGGTACTCTGCAACAAGATCATTCATATTGCTCTCTGCTTCGGTGAACTCCATCTCATCCATCCCCTCCCCAGTATACCAATGCAGGAAAGCCTTCCTCCGGAACATGGCCGTGAACTGCTCGCTCACCCGCCGGAACATTTCCTGGATGGAAGTGGAATTCCCAATGAAGGTGGAGGCCATGGAAAGGCCGCGGGGTGGTATGTCACAGACGCTCGATTTCACGTTGTTGGGGATCCACTCAACGAAGTAGGAGGAGTTCTTGTTCTGGACATTCATCATCTGCTCATCCACCTCCTTGGTGCTCATCTTGCCGCGGAACATGGCGGATGCAGTGAGGTAGCGGCCGTGGCGTGGATCAGCCGCACACATCATGTTCTTGGCGTCCCACATCTGCTGGGTGAGTTCGGGGACGGTGAGGGCGCGGTACTGCTGCGAGCCGCGGGATGTTAGCGGCGCAAAGCCTACCATGAAGAAATGGAGACGAGGGAAGGGAATGAGGTTGACAGCGAGCTTGCGAAGGTCGGCATTCAGTTGCCCGGGAAACCGGAGGCAGCAGGTCACACCACTCATGGTTGCAGAGATCAGATGGTTCAAGTCACCGACTGCATGCATATATAGAAACAGCATTGATATGGGCAAATCAGAAGGAAGCTAGCTAGCTAGTTACGTAGAATAAAACGGAGAGGTGGAACTCAGGGTTTTCTAGTCCGTTCAAAATTTTTTGGTCTATCTTTTTGGTACTTTATTTGTAAAAATTTTAGTTTGTTCAATTCCACTTCATCTACCCAGGTGAAGGTTTTGTCAATTCGATTCTGATTCCAAATTGATTTCTCTACTACAAAACATTAACATTGAAATAATTGAGTTGTTTCTTTGTATAAATAAAATACTAGACGTTAGAAAAGAGTATCAAAGTAAGAAAGACAGTAAAAAAGACAAATCCTTTGAGGAGGAAGAAAATAAAAAAAATTAGAAATGTGTTTTTTTTTATGTAAAGAAATGTAATTTAGTTAAGGAGATAAAGACTCAACTCATATGGATGATAGTACATATAAAAAAATTTATACTTGTAGACTATAAGGTACCTACCAAAATCCATTTCTGTTACACGTCATACGAAATTTACTCTACCCTAATTGGAAACATGAATAATTTTTCTCACTCTACTTTATCATATGCGTAATTTTTTTAAGATCCACATTGCCCAAAAGCAGTGCGAGGCATAGTCCCGTTAGTTCGGGCTAAGTAAGCACTTGAGCAAAAAAGTTTATTTTAAATATTTTTTGCTTTTTCATAAATTGTTAATTTGGATATACTTGATATATAAATCAAGTTTTACCATTTTTAAAAATATGTATATATAATTTAGATTTTTAGACATAGGATTATTTTAGTAATTTTTAGCAATTGAAAATGGCTACTATACTCCTATATTCAAAAAGCCAAAAAATAAATATATATTAAAAAAAAAGAAAATTTTGAATTATGTATTAAATATATATAAATTAGCAAGTTTATAAAAAGCAAAAAAAAAGAAGAAGTAAAAATACGTTTTTTAGCCGAGAATCATGCCTCTTTGTTCTCATGCTAAAATATCATTTTTGGAAATATATATTTGTAAATTATTAAAATATCTTATGTTTAAAAATATAAAATAAATATATTCACATTTTTAAAAAATGATAAAACTTGGTTTATAGATTAAATATATCTATATTAATAGTTGTGTGAAATATTTCTTAAAAAAGTAAAAAAATATGTTTTTAACCTAGTTGCAAATGGCCTAATTTGCGACCAAGCGCTAATATTCAGGCGGCATGTTAATGTAACATGCCGCCTTAAAATTAAACAATCTCACCCAATCCAATTTTCGTGGGTCTAATTAAGTCGAAATGTTTTATAGTTTGGAATGAAAAATTAATTTAAACATAACCTGATTTAGAATAGGGTTAGATTTACTATTTTTTATAAAAAAAGTATACCTTTTGTTTTCTTTTGAGTAAATGCATGAAATTAATGGCTTACAGCTTGGAGTAGTGAGCTTGAGGGTCCTGAAGCAGATGTCGTAGAGAGCTTCGTTGTCCAAGACCATGCACTCATCTGCATTCTCGACGAGCTGGTGAACGGAAAGCGTCGCGTTGTAAGGCTCCACAACAGTATCGGAGACCTTGGGAGATGGAAAAACCGAGAAGGTGAGCATCATTCGATCCGGGTATTCTTCCCTGATCTTTGAGATGAGAAGAGTTCCCATCCCAGACCCTGTTCCCCCACCAAGGGAATGGCACACTTGAAAACCTGCACGTGTCACCACCGCCAAATCATGATCAACATGCAAATCAACAACTTCCAGTCAATCTTCAAATCCCAGCACTAATCATGATTATCATGATGAAGTTCGTAATAATAATTAAAAAAACTCTAATTGTTTGTTGAAGGTATTAAAAAAAAACATTTCTTCAACCTGCTTTTTTTTTTTTTTTTTTTAAGGAATGGGCCCTTTATCCTACCCTTAATTATCTACAAATGCCTTCATTAACTGTGGCATCTAAAAGCACTTTCGTCTTTCCCTTTCAGGGAGTTCTAATTATCTTCTAGGTGATTTTAATTCAGCTTCAAGATAAAATAATAGGTTAGTTGGAAATAGGGAAAAAATAAATAAAAATATTTTCCATTCTTTTCACTGTATTTTGTAACATTTTTTAACATTTAACATCATAACTGCCCAATTATATATCCTATTTTTTCTTTTATCATTTGTATTTCGATTATGGGTAAGGATTGAGTGAAAACATTTTCCACTTTCCACAAAATAGAAATGTTTGGTTTGGGCCTTCAAAGATGATTTTATGAGTCCATTATTTAATGTTGTCTTTATTAAATTAATTAATTATTACCCTTATTACCCTCTACCACATTCCGTCATTTTCTTTTCTTTTTTTTTTCCGTATTTTTTTGTAACTTTGTTTGGAGACAGTGTATGAATGCATGCTTCAGCTTAATTTAATACGTATTTTTATTTCTTTCAGCCAAACAAAATTATCATTATCACCATCTCTACTTTTCAATTATTATTATTTTTTAAATCATATATCTGCGTATATTCTTTACTTTTAATCAATGATCTTTATTTTATTTTTTTTATCATCCATCTACTTTTCACGCCATGTGTATATTCTTTACTTTTTAATCGTGGATTTTTATTCTTAAATTATCCATCTATTTTCACATAATACATGACTCTAGTCGTACAGTATTTATTTCACCTTTTATGCAATACATACTGTTGAAATGTATTATGATAGGAATTCCTATATGCGTCTACTTGAGTGTCCTCCTTCAACTAGAAAACATAAGTGCACTTGACGTGCATATGAAAACATATTCGTAGTGAGATAACTACTATATATTTCTCTCACACCTATATATATGCGGAGAGGTATTTGGGAGAGACATGAAACATGTCCCATAGCATATGAGAGAAATTCTGAGAAGTTCTTCTAACATCTTTCATAGATTAATGACATCTAGGTCGTAGTAGTGTGGTTGATTTCCATATATGATTTCAATCCAGCCAAACAACAAGGTTGAGATGCAGCCTTCCCATCCTCCCGATTCCACTAAATAAGATATATAATGGATCCTAAATTTCAACACATATACTCTAGAATATACAATCAAACACATCCCCTGGCAATTAGTTTACTCAACCCCACAATTCTCACAAAAAATAAAATTCAATCAAAACATAAATGTAAGAACCATATATACACAAGAGCCATTTAGTAATGTAGATATTACAAGGGGAATACTTTTTAAAAATTTGAAAGTAATATGATATGATAGGAATAAAGAGAAAAGAAATAGAATATTTATGTGAGAAAATGATTGAACATAAAAGTAAAATGAAAAATTATAGTGGTTACATAATTAAAACGTCAAATCATTTTTAAACAATGTGATAGAGAGATGATTTTCCATGTATCGTCGTTACCAAATGGTGCCACATACACTTACATATAACAAAAGAATGATTCAATACTTATGTAAGTATGGAAGCCTTCATGCTTATCTTTTGTTTTTTAATTTAAAAACATTTTTGAAAAATTTAAACCATTGATGATGTTGATCTATGTATAGTTATTTATAATTTCAAAAACTACATGTATGTCAAATTTTTATATACTATGAGTGTGTATGAGAAATGATAAAATTTAGATAAAATGTTTTTGAAATGAGAATAAATGATGTAATATAATAGAGGTAATGCTGAAAAGATAGAGAATAAAGTTAAAATAGAAAAGTTAGACATATGAGTTGTTGTATAGAAATGACTAAAAAATAAAGTAGTTGTATAGAAATGATTGAAAAATAAAGTAGTTGTAGAGGAAGAATAAAGAAATAATTAAAAATAAAGTAATTGTAGATAGTGAAAAATTTTTAATTGAAAAGTAATTCGAAAATTTTTAGTGTTGAACAAACACCTCCTATATTTATACCATTCTTTTTTCAAAATCTTCAATGGTGATATATTTACTCTAAAAAAAGTATTATTTTTTTTTTACAAAATATAAATTTACGATGAAAATTATTTTTAGTGTCTGTTTGTCAACACTTAAAACTCGGTGATGTTTTTTTCTGGTTAGTAAAAGCCGTCATCATTGATTGCAATTTGACAGAAAAATGTGGCATGTTGGAATTTTTTTAGAAGTAGTGATGGCTCATTAATTGCATTAGAAACAAATGAAGTTGCATGTTTATTTTCATTCCAGCAGCCAGGTGTGGCGGGACGGCAGCGTGAAATGACATATACGGCTAGCGGAAGACCACTGTGAAATAAGATGCTTTTTCAATGAGGCCTTCCATTTGAAAAGTTTATAAAAATATAAAAGTTTTAGATATTACCTAACACATCATTAGTAACGTCATAAAATAAGATGATAAAATAAAATGTATTAAACATGATGAATAATTTAAAATTTAAAAATTATATTCTGAAATTTAAAAATCAAGAATAAGTATGAAGGCTTCCACACTTACATAAGTATAAGAATTGAATGATTTCTCCATATTATAATATATTAAGTTGGTTAGCACATACACTAAGAGATTAGCAACCAAAAAGAGAAGGCAAAAAAAAAATCCAGATACAAAGAAAATCTTTATAAGTTAAGAAAATGTTTATTGCTTAAGGCAATGCTTTTATAAGCTAGGAAAATATTACTAACGATAATGAATTACAATCAAATCAAAATTTAGTTACCTACGGGTGTGTTTGGTTACACACAAAACATGTCAATAAAAACTTTTCAATCAAAAACTTTTCACTCTCCATAACTACCTTATTTTTTAATTATTTTTTCACATTTGCCTATATAAACAACCCTACTTTTCAATCATTTCCACACAAATACCCATACAACTATCCTATCTATTTTAATTTTATTCTCTTTACACCTCATTATTACCCCTATCATATCACATCATTTTCTATCAACTTGACAACTTCTACTCTACAAAGTTTTCATAAAAAAGTTTTACCTCCAACCAAACACATCCTTAAGTATAAAAACTATGTACTATTGAAAATTTTCTTAATTATTGCTATTTGAGATATAGTACTGACTAATCACTGTTATCAACTAAAATTTTCTTACGCCACCTTAATTTAACTTTTTGCAAGCAAACTGCTTTTGTCAAAAAAATAAAATTTTTGTAGCGGTACCTTGCAAGCAGTCGCAGTTCTCAGCCTCCTTCCTGACAACATCGAGGACGGAGTCGATGAGCTCGGCGCCCTCGGTGTAGTGGCCCTTGGCCCAGTTGTTGCCGGCGCCCGACTGGCCGAAGACGAAGTTGTCGGGGCGGAATATCTGGCCGTAGGGCCCCGTCCGGACGCTGTCCATCGTCCCGGGCTCCAGATCCATCAGCACTGCTCGAGGCACGTACCTTCCCCCGCTCGCCTCGTTGTAGTACACATTTACTCTCTCCAGCTGCTGCTCCTGCTCCTCTTCCTCCGACGACTTCCACACGTATCTCCCCGTCGGATCGATCCCGTGCTCGTCGCACACCACTTCCCAGAACTTGGAACCGATCTGGTTCCCGCACTGCCCTCCTTGAATGTGCAGAATCTCACGCATTTTCTTGGAATTAAGTACTTCGATGGAGATGAGATGAGATGATTCTATTCTTGAGAGGCAATAGTAGGAATTGGGTCGGTTTATATAGCTTTTTTCCTTCGTTGTATATATGGACGGCAGGGATGGAGATGTGGCCCACTCTTGCTCGATGGTCTATTCTATTGTTGGGTAGTTGTGTTAGCGGGAGGTCGCCACGTGGAAGCGTCTTCCGAGGCCGGCGTGGGAAGTACGTCTGCACCCGTCGTCGATAGAGGTTGACGTCTCGCATCATCCTGACCGTTCATCAATGGTATACTTTTTTTAATCTGATAGATATTATGGTGTTGCATCTTATTCATTGATCGCTCTCTCGGCCTTATCACCCCGCATATATCGTCGATGCTGGTTTCTACCGTCAGCTATTTAATTACCTTTTGATTAATCATTAATTTTGTTTACGTAGATGGTAGTCTTGAGATTGACTGGAGGCATGCGTACGGCGGTTATTATTTATCGTGTGACTTTTTCCCCTTAGGCTATGTTTGGATAATACAAAAACTTCTTAATTCAAAAATTTTCACTCTTTATAATTATTTTATTTTTAATCATTTTTTACTTATCAATCATTTCCATAAAATTATCTGTACAAGTAATCTATTTATTTATTTATTTTTGATCAAAAGTAATCTATTTATTTTAATTTAATTTTCTTTATTCTTCATCATTACCCCTATCATAGCATGTCATTTATTCCCAATTTAAAAATTTTTACATCAAAAGCTTCTCATCCAAATGTTTTATTACCTTCATATCATAATAATATCATATGGCCTCTTGTCTGAGACAATTAGACATGAAGCTACTAGCTTTATATGTTCCTTTACAATGTGGTTCTACATAAGGATGCTTCTATGAAACTCCCATTTCTGTATAACCTCATTCATTTTAAATATCTAGATGGTTGATGAAAAATTCATTTCATTTATTATGCGTTGGAATTTAAGGCAAATTAAGCACAATCCATGTTTTGATGATTAACAACTCAATTTGAGAAATATTTAAGTACTAATGAGGTTGCTAAGTGTTCCCATGGTATATAAAATCAAAGTTCAAAAGATAACAGGTCAAGTCGCAACGCCAAGTCAACTCAGCTATTGACTTAGGTCAAGTCGATACCCAAGTCGACTACAGGAACGACTTCAAACAACAAAAAATCTCTAGAACTGAAATTGGGACTCGGAGACAGGTGAAGTAGCAACTGAAGTTGACTCCGCTTGCGACTTAGGTGAAGTCGTAACTCCAAGTCAACTCCATATGTGACTTGGGTAAGCTGTAGCTGCAGACTTCGAAATATCAGAGCTAAGTCATTTTTCAAGTCAACTCCATCATGCGACTTAGGTGAAGTCGCATCTTAAGTCGACCCGAGTATGTGACTTGGGTGAAGTCGAATTCCAAGTCGACTCAGGCTTGCAACTCCAGTATGTGGCAATCTTATACTGATTCAGAGATATCTTATTAAAAAATGGACAACAAGAGCAAGAAGAAATAATCATCATGAATCAAGGCCCCAAGAAGGATTTTTTCAAGAGACTAGTGTATTGCTCAACTTAGGCAACACAATAGACGTCAAGGACAACCAATGAAAATCGAAGAGCTTGATAAGAGAAGAAAGAAGATAATACACAACATATAGATCACATGCAAAATCTTGAAGTTCCAATTTGATCAATGGCTGGTGAAGTCGTATCCGAAGTTGACTCCACCTGCGACTTGGGTTAAGTCCGAGACCAAGTTGACCTGAACCTAGAACTTGAGTTGGAAGCTAAAGACCGAAGTCGCTCTCGAAGTCGACTCCAGCCTGCGACTTAGGTGAAGTCGCACCCGAAGTTGACTCCGCCCCGCAACTTGAACGAAGTCGTATACCAAGTCAACTCCAAATGCGACTTGGCTCGCAACGGTCAGAAAAATTAGAACATTGGCACATTAAATGCGCGCCTCCTACCACCAAACGTTCAAATTTACTTCTCATTATTTAAGGAGCATCAAGGGAATGCAAATAGAGTTGGAAAAATATTGAATGAGCTCACCTTCCACTCTCTCTTGCATTTGAAGTGATCCACAAGAAGTTTGAAGAAGAACTTGGTATTTAAACTGCTGGAAGTTGCATTGCTCAATCAATAACTACTTCCACAAGTTCTTCTACGTGCTCGAAATTTCCTGCACAATCTATAACGTGTAGATCTTTTTATTAATTGTTTACTTATTTTTCCCACTTGGTTTGGTATTAGAGACCGAAACCAAGTGAAGGTAAAGTAGGATGTGATTGGAATGGAATTCGTCACCTACTTGTGCTGAGATTGTACAAGCTCCCTAGAACTAGAATCTAGAAGAGAGTTGTTGCTCTAAGTTGTATTGACAATATAATAGTGGAACCCAAGCCACAACGGGTGTGTGCTTAGAAGAGTAGAGTAGGGGAGGTTGCCCGAACCACTATACATCGCTGTATCTTGATGTAGATTGATTGTTTGTGTTTCATTCTTTTTACTGCAGTATTTCACTCCAACTCACTGGTCGTTTCATTGAGGGGATTAATTCTACAAAAGGTGAAATTTTTGATTAAGCAAAGAATTTTTAAAATGCCCAATTCACCCCTCCCCTCTTGGGTGTTGCCATAAACTCAGGACCAACACTATGTTTAACATCACTTATATTATTACGAAAACTCTTTTAGTTGTTTAATATCGCCGTATATGGGCTTCATCTATAAACATATAAAATTAACGTAATAAAATAATTTAATGCTAAATATCGATTTTAAGTAATATTTTAAACATCTAAACCATCTAAAATATCATTATTATGTAGATAAATGATTCTATAAACTATTACTATATTCCAATACATATGTGAATGGATTTAAATATTTTTTCTAATTTACACAAATATACCTATTTATGAGAAAATGTGGCCTATGCACATATTTCGTTTGGAAGAAACTTAGTTTTATAACTAAACAAATGATATTAAATACAATTAATAGATTGAATTTTTCACCAAATATAAAAATCTTAGAAGTTGAGGGGGTTACATAAAATCGCTTCTGTTGGAAACAATGTTTAAAATAATAAAAATTGACCAAATCTTGAGTTTCGATGATTAACAAGAACTAATTTGAGTATATAAAAGGTACTAATGTGTTTGATAAATGTTTAAGGAAAGCAAAGAGGTCAAGTCGATCTTCAAGTCGACTTGGACTTCGACTTGGGTGAAGTCGATCCCAAAGTCGACTCAAATATCGACTTGAGAATGAATCCCAAAAATGCAACAGGTGAAGTCGCAGGTCAAGTCGACTCCACTTGCGACTTGGGAAGTCAAGTCGCAGACGAAGTCGACTCCAGCATCGACTTCAAACAAAAGAAAATGTCCAGCGTTGATTTTGGGGGCACGAAGCTGCCCAAGTCGCAAACGAAGTCGACTCCAGGTGCGACTTGGGTCAAGTCGCAAACAAGGTCGACTCCAACTTCGACTTGAGGATTTTAGACTTGAAGATTGAAGTTTCAAGTTTATTCCAAGGATCATATTGAACTTGTTCAAACCCAAATGAGATGAAAAGTTTATTCTTGAAGATCAAAGCTAAGATTCATATTCAATGTTCAAATCAAGTCTATCAAGCCAAGGCAAATGTTCAAGCTTATTCAAATAAGGCAACACCCAAGTTATGGAGACCAAGTGAGTCCAAGACTAAGCGAGGAACAAGCATATATCATGCAAGGACTCTAACAGCTCAAAAGCTTTGCAAGGATCAAGCCGAATCTTGAAGAACAAAGCAGCTTCAGCAAAACCCGAGCCAAGTCGCAGGCTAAGTCGACTTCAGATTCGACTTGAGTCGAAGTCTGAAACCAAGTCGACAAAAACTCAGACTTGGGAAATTGGAGGAACTGGAGTCGCAGACGAAGTCGACTCCAGATGCGACTTGGGTTACCAAGTCGCAAGCCAAGTCGACTCCATCTTCGACTTGGGTATAACGTTCAAATTTTCGAACGTTGGAGTTCATTTATTGCACGCCAACTACTTCTACAACGTTCATATTTTCCTCAATCTATAAAAGGACATTCAAATGAACGTGAGAAGAACAAGAGACACTACTCTAAAGATCAAAGAAA
The DNA here is from genome assembly GCA_030490835.1 of Annona cherimola. Lineage (NCBI taxonomy): Eukaryota > Viridiplantae > Streptophyta > Magnoliopsida > Magnoliales > Annonaceae > Annona > Annona cherimola. The sequence goes on along the minus strand of CM059973.1, from coordinate 18,275,807 downwards.
GAAAAGAAGTGCAAGAAAGACTTTCAAATATCTTTTCTCCATATTTGAGTGTTTCTAAGGAAGAAAGAGCTTCAAACTGCAAGTTGCTTCAACAATCATCATTCAAGCTATTTCTGATTTCTTCCTCGAGCTCAAAACTGCCTACACAAATCTGTAAAGTGTAGTTTTTATTCATTTCTTTATTTGGTTGTATAAATCTTGATTTAGCTTGAGTAGCTAAGATCAAGTGTATGCAAAGTAGGGTGTGATTGGAGTGAGACTCATCACCTACTTGTGCAAGTGATTGTATATGCCCCCTAGAGCTTTGAATCTAGAAGAGAGCAAGTGGCTCTAGTTGTGTATGCCCCCTAGAGCTTTGAATCTAGAAGAGAGCGGTGACTCTAAGTGTATTCTTGGAATACATAGTGGAACCCAAGTCACAACGGAGTGTGAGCTTGGAAGAGTGGAGTAGGGAAGGTTTGCCCGAACCACTATAAATCTTGTGTTCTACTTATTTTTACTGCTTTATCTTATTTGCTCTCCATTCGCTTAAAAAGGGGATTAACTTTTTCAAGGGGTTAAGATTTTTAAGTTTACAAAAGAAATTTTAAAGAACCCAATTCACCCCTCCCCTCTTGGGTTAGGCCATCAACTCGGGACCAACAAGTGGTATCAGAGCAGGTCTTTGAGTTTATCAAAGAGATCTTATTGAAATGGCATCCCAATCTACTTCCGTTCCCGCATTTGCTGAAGGCCAATCCTTTACAAGGCCACCGTTGTTTGATGGGAACAATTTTGGATATTGGAAGCTTCGTATGAAGCAACTCATCATGGCTACCGATATGGACTCTTGGATTGCTATCCAAGATGGAGTAATACTGCCTACCGATGAACGAGCTTCCAAATGGACCGATGAGGAAGTAAGAATAGTGAAGAGTAATGCCAAAGCTATGAACTTCTTATTTTGTGCTCTCACTGCTTCCGAGTATGATAGAGTATCCTCTTGCTTAACCGCCAAAGAGATATGGGATACACTAATCTCTATCTACGAAGGAACTTCTCAAGTCCAAGGGACGAGAAGGAATATTTTGATTGGAGAACTAGAGAACTTTAGAATGCTAGAAACAGAAAATATTTCTGAAATGTTTGCTAGATTCTCTAAGATTACTAATGCTTTAAAAGGTCTTGGAAAAGCAATATCTGAATCTGAGCAGGTCATGAAGATTTTAAGAGCTCTACCCGAATCATGGACTCCAAAGATCACTGCAATTGAAGAAGCCAAAGACCTCAACACGCTGAAGCTTGAAAACTTAATTAGCTCACTTATGTCACATGAGCTAATTAAGAAAAGGAATGAAGATCAACACAGGGGCAAAAGAGCAATTGCCTTAAAAGCCGCACAAGACACCGATGACACATCTTCTTCTCAAAATGACGACGAGATTGCTCTACTCACAAAACGATTCAGAAAATTTGTGAGGAAAGGCAAAAATTTCAGAAGCTTCAAAGAAAAAACTCCCCAAGAGAAGAAGAAAGAATCAACCAAGTGCTACCGATGCGGCGGTTCGGGACATATGCAGGCTCAATGTCCAACTCCCGAAGAAAACAAGGCAAAAGAACAAAGAAAGGATCGAGGGAACAATAGAAGATTCCAGAAATACAAAGGAAGAGGCATGTACGTAAATGATGAAGAATCTACGACGAGTAGCTTCTCAACCGATGACATAGAGGCGGAAGAATGTGCAAGAATTTGCTGCATGGCACAAATCGAGCAAGGAGAACAAATTACCTCAACAAAAGACACAAGCAATGAAGAGGTAAGTTCCAAACTCTCCCTTTCTAATTCAAGTTATTCTTCCTCTCATGAATGCCTCAAATGTACTGAATTAGATGAACTACAAACTGCATATGATTCATTATATGAAGAAATGAAGAAATTAGGAAGCAAGTTTACAATTAAGAAGAGACAATGTGATGCAACAATAATTGTAAATGGTAAACTTGCAGAAAGATTAGTCAAATTGAAAGATGAAACTGAATTGCTGAAAATGGAGAACAAATCATTAAATGAATCATTAGCTAAGTTCTCTAATCCAGGAGAAAATGTTAAAATGTTTCTGAATATGACCTCCCAAACACATAAAAGAGGTCTTGGGTATCATACATTTGAGCAAGGAGAAAGTAGCAAATCAAATGAACAAATACTTGAGAAAAATCAAACTAAAAATACATCTATATACAAGCCACAAAAGAAAAATTTTAAGTGGACTAGAAGACCAATGATTGAACCTTTGCATGCTTGGAGACCTACTCCAAGATTACCTTTGGCTTGTAATTTCTGCAATAAGATGGGTCATAAAACTTACAAATGTAATTTTAAGAAACTATATGACCATGGTGTTAAATTAGTTTGGGTTCCAAGAAACACAAGATTTGGGCTTTCAAAGTTAGATCAACTTAGATTAGATTCTATTACTAACCCAAATGGACCCATAAAATGGGTACCAAAAAGATAAGATTTATTTCCTTATTTTCCAGACATGTTTTAAGGCAAAGGCAAACAATGAATGGTTCATGGATAGCGGTTGTTCAAGGCATATGACCGGTGAAAGAAGTTTGTTTCATAAACTTAAGCCTTGCAACGATGGAATGGTTGCCTTTGGAAATAATGAAAAAGGTAAAATTAAAGGTAAAGGAAATATACTTAGTACCTCAAATGCATGCATGGAAGATGTTTTGTTTGTTGAAGGACTCAAACACAATTTAATGAGTATTAGCCAATTATGTGATAAAGGATATAAAGTTGTGTTTGAATCATCTATATGTAATGTATTTGATGGAGAACATATCATGTTTAGTGGTAAACGACATGGAAATGTTTATTTGGTTTCACTTGATGAATTGAATGGTCAATGTCTTATGGCCATTGATAATGATCCATGGGTTTGGCATAAAAGGCTTGGACATGTAAACATGGGAAATATAAAGACCCTTTGGAAAAAGAATTTGGTAGAAGGATTACCAAAGTTGAAATATGACAAAGACAAAATTTGCAAGGCATGTCAATTATCAAAACAACCCAAGATGCCTTTCTCTACCAAAAAGGAAATTTCCACCACAAAGCCACTTGAATTACTACATATGGATCTATACGGGCCATCCGACATTCTAACCATTGGTGGAAAGAAATATGTATTTGTCATAGTTGATGATTTTTCAAGATTCACTTGGATAATTCTCTTAGCTAGTAAAGATGAAGCCTTCTCTATGTTTGCAACTTTTGTGAATTTGGTGCAAAATGAAAAACAGAGTACTATTGTGACCATAAGAAGCGATCATGGTGGCGAATTCGAAAACAAACGATTCATGGAATTTTGTAATGAAAAAGGAATTCACCACACATTTTCTGCACCAAGAACTCCACAACAAAATGGAGTAGTTGAAAGGAAAAATAGAACTATACAAGAGATGGCTAGAACTATGCTAAATGAGAACAATCTATCCAAGAAATTTTGGGGTGAAGCTGTGAGTACAGCTTGTCATGTTTTGAATCGTGTTACCATTCGAGCAATCTTGAAAAAGACTCCATATGAACTTTGGAAAGGAAGGAAACCAAATATATCTTATTTTCATGTTTTTGGATGTACATGTTATGTTTTAAACAATGGAAAAGTCAACTTGGGAAAATTAGATGCCAAAAGTGATGAGGCTATATTCCTTGGTTATTCATCAAATAGCAAAGCATATAGAGTATTCAATAAACGAAATCAAGTTGTAGAAGAATCCATACATGTTGTATTTGATGAATTTAATCAAACTCCGAGAAAGGAGGATGAACTAAGTGATGCAGATGAGACGAAAGGCAAAGAACAACCAAAGGAACTCGAGCTCAAGCCAGAAAATCCAGAGGAAGAAGAGGTAAGTGAAGGTAATAACTCTTACAAACCTCCAACTGATTTAAAGTTTATAAATGCCCATCCAATTGAACAAGTTATTGGAAACATATATGAAGGAGTAAAAACTAGAAGATCAAAACAAAACGTTTATGGCCAATATGCGTTTGTATCGAAAATTGAACTAAATACCATTGAACAAGCTCTTAATGATGAAAATTGGGTTATTTCAATGCAAGAAGAGCTAAATCAATTCGAAAGAAACAATGTATGGCATTTAGTTCCTAGACCAAACAATCATACAGTCATTGGTACAAAATGGGTATTTAGGAACAAATTAGACGAAAGCGGTCTTGTAATTAGAAACAAGGCAAGATTAGTAGCCAAAGGGTATTCCCAAGAAGAAGGAATTGATTTTGAAGAATCATATGCACCCGTGGCTAGATTAGAAGCCATACGCATCCTACTAGCATTTGCTTCTCATATGAACTTCAAATTGTTTCAAATGGATGTAAAAAGCGCATTTTTGAATGGTTATTTGAATGAAGAAGTATATGTTGAACAACCCCCTGGTTTTGAAGAAAAGGATCAATCAAAGTATGTTTATAAATTAACCAAAGCGTTATATGGACTAAAACAAGCACCAAGAGCTTGGTACGAAAGGTTAAATAGTTTCTTGATTGATCATGAGTTTCAAAGAGGGAAAGTAGACACTACTTTGTTCATTAAGTACAAAAATAAAAATATTTTGATTGTACAAATTTATGTGGATGACATAATATTTGGTGCTACTGACGAAAAACTTTGTCAAGAGTTTTCTAAGATAATGCAGAGCGAATTCAAAATGAGCATGATGGGAGAATTAAATTTCTTCCTTGGACTGCAAATCAAGCAACAAAGTGAAGGAATATTTTTGAACCAGTCCAAGTATGTCAAAGAAATGCTCAAGAGATTCGGAATGCAGAATAGCAAAGGGGCAAACACTCCAATGAGCTCTACAATCAAGATCGACACGGACGAAAACGGTAAAAGTATCGATCAAAAGCTCTATAGAAGCATGATTGGATCCTTGTTATATTTAACTGCTTCTAGACCCGATATCTTATTTAGTGTTTGTATGTGCTCTAGATTTCAAGCATGTCCCAAAGAATCACACCTACTTGCTGTAAAAAGAATTTTTAAATATTTGATAAAAACTACAAACCTTGGACTATGGTATCCAAAGGGGTCAACCTTTGATCTAATCGGCTATTCGGATGCAGACTTTGCCGGATATAAAGTAGATAGAAAAAGTACCAGTGGAACTTGTCAATTTCTTGGACATATGCTAGTTTCATGGCATTCAAGAAAACAAACAAGTGTTGCACTATCTACTGCGGAAGCCGAGTACATAGCCGCCGGTAGTTGTTGTGCCCAACTACTTTGGATGAAACAACAGTTGAAAGACTATGGTATTGATTATGTTGATATTCCTATTAGATGTGATAATACAAGTGCAATTTGTTTGACTAAAAATCCAGTCTTGCATTCTAGAACCAAACATATTGATGTAAGACATCACTTTATTCGTGAGCATGTTGAGAATCATGATGTATGCTTAGAATATGTGAAAACAGAAGACCAAATTGCTGATATCTTTACCAAACCATTAGCCAAAGAATCATTTTATAAAATTAGGAATGATATGGGGATGATAGAGCTAAATTAGGAAAAATAAAACAAGAAATCAAAATTTGAAAAGGCAAAACTGATGGGTCAAGTCGACTCCATGGGAGCCAAGTCGACTCCGCCAAGTCGACTTGGGAAAGTGAAGTCGACTCCGCTTCAGGAGCGAAGTCGACTCCACAGGAGCGAAGTCGACTCCGCTTCAATAACGAAGTCGACTCCGAGGGACCGAAGTCGACTTCGCCTAGAGCAAAGTCGACTCCGCGCGCGACCGTCCGACTTCCGCGAACTTCTCCCTTTTCTTCTCTTTCTTCTTCCTTTCCTCCCATTTTTCCTCCGAATCCTCTGTTTTTTTCTCTCTCTCTCTTTAAGCTCTCCCTCTCACAGCTCTAAAGCATTCTCTATTTCATATTCTTCAGTCACTAAAATTCCAATTTCAATGGCTCCAAAAGCTAAAACTCCTAAACTAGCAGTCAAAAAGCCAAGCCAACGGCCAGTGCCTAGGCCATCCCAATCTTCCACAGAGGAAGATATTCCTAGAAGAGCAAGGACTCCATCCAAACGAGTTAGAGAGGAACCATCAACCTCGACGGGTAGACGGGTTCGATTCCAGACAACAACCCAGTCAACTGATAGAGCCCCACGATCAGAAAGCCAACCTGAAAGCTCGTATTCTTCAAGGATTCCTATCAAGAAGGGGCAAGTTCTAAAAATGCCCACTACTTATTTCAGGACAGAGCTACAGCATAGTCGCTTCTACAGAAACTTCTATGAACAAAAGGTATTCATTCCTAAGATCATAGATTTCAAGTTCCTCAACGACTATGAGTTCGACATAGAAGAGTTGTTGGATTTCCAAGGATGGATACAACTATTCAAATCCGATGAACGGATCTATCCTGATCTCACAAGACAGTTTTATTATTTATGGGACAACACCAAGTTTTGCACTTATGTCAAAGGCACTGAAATAAATTTTGGGAGTAGCAACTATCCAGATCAAGATGAAGCCTTGAGAAGAATTGGAAATATTCTTCAAGTACCTTTTGATGAAGAGAGGCTTCCCAAGGATCTGACTATGGACAAGATCTACAATGAGTTAACCAAAAGCAACAAGTACCATGCAGGCACCAAATTCCTACATTACATGGATCTTTCTCCCAGACTCAGGGTTATCCGTCTATTGATCGCCCACTGTATTTTGCCAAAAGGAGGCGGAAGGAATCAATTGAATCCACAAGAAGCAATGATCTTGTGGAAATTAGTGAACAAAGTCAAGATCAGTCTTCCCAGACTATTCCTAGAAGCCTTAGCATCCAGGAAAGACAATCCGAGAGGCGTGTTACCTTATGGATCTTGGATCACCAAGATTTTTGAGCGGGTTGAGCTCGACATTGACGGGGAACCATTTGAAGTCCCCAAGACGACCAACGCTATCAACAAGGCTTTGCTCCAACGCATGAAAATCAATTTGGAGCAGTTTAGGGATGATCGCATCCGAGAGAAGCTTGGCGAGCCAGTCCGAGAACAAGAGGACAATGCACAAGCTGAGGGGGAGCAAGCTCCCGAGGCATCGCCTGAACGGCCTGCATCTCCTCTGTCACACGGATCACATTCTCCTCAAGGATCCGTTGCACCCGAACGCGTGCCGCCTACTTCAGATCAAATGGCTACACTTCAAAGCCTCAAAAATGAGATCTTGGAAGCTATGGGTCATCAAGAAGATAGGATGACTAGCCTAGTGACCGGTGTGCTGAATGCTATCACTGATATGCATTCCCGACAAGATCACATGGATCGGGAACTGCGTACCATCAAATATCACCTCGCCTCCGGACGTCACAAGAAGAGGCCTATGCCCGAACTCGATCCATACGAATCGGGTTCAGTTCATAAAGCAGCATCTCCCGATCATGATATCTCCATCTACTCATCTGCCCAAAATCGTCCCATCAAACCAATCTTATATCCGATCTCTCAATTTCAATTCACAAAATCATTAAAAGTTAATCGATTTTTGATAGTTTGACAAAAAGGGGGAGATAGAATAGGTGAGTTGAGTCAAATTTTCTTTTGGGTTGGGTAGTTTTGTATCTAGGTTTCATTTTTGTTTTGTGTTGCATGAAACTTGATACATATATATGCTATTGATGAATGTTATGTTTGCTTAATATGTTATAAAGTATTCAACATGATTTGCTTGAAAATGATTTGCTTGAAAGGTATCAACTCAAATGAAGTTTTGTCAATCATCAAAAAGGGGGAGATTGTTGGAAACAATGTTTAAAACAATAAAAATTGACCAAATCTTGAGTTTCGATGATTAACAAGAACTAATTTGAGTATATAAAAGGTACTAATGTGTTTGATAAATGTTTAAGGAAAGCAAAGAGGTCAAGTCGATCTTCAAGTCGACTTGGACTTCGACTTGGGTGAAGTCGATCCCAAAGTCGACTCAAATATCGACTTGAGAATGAATCCCAAAAATGCAACAGGTGAAGTCGCAGGTCAAGTCGACTCCACTTGCGACTTGGGAAGTCAAGTCGCAGACGAAGTCGACTCCAGCATCGACTTCAAACAAAAGAAAATGTCCAGCGTTGATTTTGGGGGCACGAAGCTGCCCAAGTCGCAAACGAAGTCGACTCCAGGTGCGACTTGGGTCAAGTCGCAAACAAGGTCGACTCCAACTTCGACTTGAGGATTTTAGACTTGAAGATTGAAGTTTCAAGTTTATTCCAAGGATCATATTGAACTTGTTCAAACCCAAATGAGATGAAAAGTTTATTCTTGAAGATCAAAGCTAAGATTCATATTCAATGTTCAAATCAAGTCTATCAAGCCAAGGCAAATGTTCAAGCTTATTCAAATAAGGCAACACCCAAGTTATGGAGACCAAGTGAGTCCAAGACTAAGCGAGGAACAAGCATATATCATGCAAGGACTCTAACAGCTCAAAAGCTTTGCAAGGATCAAGCCGAATCTTGAAGAACAAAGCAGCTTCAGCAAAACCCGAGCCAAGTCGCAGGCTAAGTCGACTTCAGATTCGACTTGAGTCGAAGTCTGAAACCAAGTCGACAAAAACTCAGACTTGGGAAATTGGAGGAACTGGAGTCGCAGACGAAGTCGACTCCAGATGCGACTTGGGTTACCAAGTCGCAAGCCAAGTCGACTCCATCTTCGACTTGGGTATAACGTTCAAATTTTCGAACGTTGGAGTTCATTTATTGCACGCCAACTACTTCTACAACGTTCATATTTTCCTCAATCTATAAAAGGACATTCAAATGAACGTGAGAAGAACAAGAGACACTACTCTAAAGATCAAAGAAAGAAAAGAAGTGCAAGAAAGACTTTCAAATATCTTTTCTCCATATTTGAGTGTTTCTAAGGAAGAAAGAGCTTCAAACTGCAAGTTGCTTCAACAATCATCATTCAAGCTATTTCTGATTTCTTCCTCGAGCTCAAAACTGCCTACACAAATCTGTAAAGTGTAGTTTTTATTCATTTCTTTATTTGGTTGTATAAATCTTGATTTAGCTTGAGTAGCTAAGATCAAGTGTATGCAAAGTAGGGTGTGATTGGAGTGAGACTCATCACCTACTTGTGCAAGTGATTGTATATGCCCCCTAGAGCTTTGAATCTAGAAGAGAGCAAGTGGCTCTAGTTGTGTATGCCCCCTAGAGCTTTGAATCTAGAAGAGAGCGGTGACTCTAAGTGTATTCTTGGAATACATAGTGGAACCCAAGTCACAACGGAGTGTGAGCTTGGAAGAGTGGAGTAGGGAAGGTTTGCCCGAACCACTATAAATCTTGTGTTCTACTTATTTTTACTGCTTTATCTTATTTGCTCTCCATTCGCTTAAAAAGGGGATTAACTTTTTCAAGGGGTTAAGATTTTTAAGTTTACAAAAGAAATTTTAAAGAACCCAATTCACCCCTCCCCTCTTGGGTTAGGCCATCAACTCGGGACCAACAGCTTCTACATAACCCGGTTACAAAGAAGTGGTAGAAGCAGGCTAGGTTCCACATATTCCAGATATTTTCTTATAATCGTGTAGGAGAATAGAGTGAGTAAAAAATATAGGGGAATTGAAGGGGAGACTTAGACTCCGATTATGGAAATAATCTTTTGCTTTGCAAAGTATAGTTGTGTGTTGCATATTGGGAAACCTTATTGATTAAAACTATAATCACCTTAGGATTCTTCATACTAAATTACTAAAAAAATAAATCATAAGCGGAAGCATACCTAAATCCATAGGAGCAGCTAATTGTTCTGGGTCTTCTAAGTTAGTACCTTAGTGTTTCTTGGAGAAGAGAATTTTCTCTTTTTTAATAATGTGATATTAGAAAAGAAACCTCCGTGTATAACTCGAGGACTATAACTGTTTATATAGCGCACCTATCCTTTTTAGTTTTAATTTAGTCTATCATAAAAATAAAAAGTAAAAATTAGGAAATAGAATTTCTACGCATAGGAGACTCATACTCTATTAGATGATTTAGGTCCATAGAATTTATAAGATTAAAAATTGGGCAACTCTGTATGATAGTACTACAATTATTATATTTTTTTAATCCAAAACTCAACAATTTTCTACTTAGACTACATATATATCAGTTCATAATTATGTATATAACCTTATGAGCTCAAAAGATTTTGCTATAATGGTCAAAATCATCTCCAAATAATTTCATCCATCAATGATGATAATATAGGATTAAGGCGGCCTTTGTCATATTCATTGTAACTAGATCCATCCATGATCACATACATTAAACATAACCAAACAACAGAGATTAAATATAGATGCATAACATGTAAATTGGATGCAATATGATCTAATATACCTAGGGGTGTTAACGGATCGGGTTGAACGGGTTGGAGCCTAATCCTAAACCTAACCCATTTAATATATCTCAACCCTAATCCGTTTATTAACCCATTTAAAAAACTTCAACCCTAACCCATTTACAACCCATTTAATAAACGGGTTAACGGGTTGTTAACGGGTTGTGTTTGTTACTAATTTTCATGCTAAAAATCTTTAATGAAGTCTGTAAATTTAAATAAATTAAATAATTCAAAACTAACATACCTGAATTTAATTTTTTTTTGCTTGAAAACATCAGCTCCAATCTCAAGTCATCTCTTTAATGTCAATTCCTGTTATAAATATTACATATATATATTAAATATATTATATTAAATGAGTTATACGGGTTAAATAAACGGGTTGGACGGGTTGACGGGTTGCGAAGCCTCAACCCTAATCCGTTTATTTAATTAAATGGTTGAACGGATTGGCGGATCATAACCCATTTATTCAAAAATCTCAACCCAAATCCATTTATTAACGGGTTGAAAGAGCGGGTTAACGGGTTGACCATGACCATTAACACCGCTAAATATACCTATTTCCAACTTATTTAATTTTATTTTAAGTGAGATCAAACCAAAGCTAAAATATTAAATAACCAAAACACCGAATATTTTGTCTTTGCAGAAAATATCTATAACTATAACAAACAAAATGTGTCTCAACTAAAAAAGCATAAAATATAAACTTCCACTAAACTAACATATCATCTAACAATAAAACACTCGCGTGAGTAATGTGTCTATGAAAGACCTTTTTTGGTAGTCCCTTATTGAGTAGGTCCATAACCATGAAGTTTGTTCCAATGTGCTTTATAGATACCTGATCCTCATGAATTCTTTCATTAACAATTAGGAACTTGATATAAATAAACTTTGACTTCATTAAGCTCTGGTTTATTGCTAGAATATAAGATTGCTGAGTTATTGTCACAAAATAACTTAAATAGACTTTTAATTCCTCTATTTAATTCCATCCACAATTTGTGGACCCATGACAAAACTTTATAGTCATATAGTTTGATTAGATGCCTTAAAATATGTTATAAACTTAGCTGTCATGGTTGAAGGAATGGTGAGTGCCTACTTGGCACTCCTTTAGGAGATGACTTTTCCAGTAAGCAGAAAAATATAGCTTGAACTGAATCTAAGACTATTTTGGCATCTAACATGGTTGGAATCTGAATATCTAGTGATCTTTAAATGATTTGACCTCCTCTATATGAGCATATAGTGTTTTGTTCTCCGAGGGTACCTGAAAATCCTTTCGATTGTTTTCTAATGATCCATTCTCGAATTGCTCATATATCTACCCAACATTCCAATAATGTATACAATATTTGGACGTGTACAAGCTTAAGTATACATCAGACTTTCCACTATTGAAGTATAAGAAATCTTTTACATTTTCTTATATTTAAAATTATTTTTAAGTTACTAATCAAGGCTAAAGTTGACTTCCTTAGCAACAACGGTATCTCCTAATTTACAATTCTGCATGCTAAATCTTTTAAGTATTATTTTAATATAAACCTTTTGTGATAATCCAAACGATCCCGATGTATCTAAATCCCTTATATAAAAGATGCATCTATAAGATCTTTTATCTTAAATTATTCAATAAAAATCTGTAAGTTTCATACAATCCTATATCATTGTTGGCAAACAGTATGTCATTGATGTATAAAACCAAAAAAATGTGGTTATGTATATACAATCATCAATCATATTTATCTCAGAACTGAATGACATGACAACCTGATTGTTATATACACTTTTTGAAAGTGTATCTTTAATTCATGGAGGCTTATGTGTCAGTTGGACTTTTTGACCATTAAAAATTTAACTAAGGCAAAATTAGACTTAGAAACTTTTGTTTGAGCTATGATTTCAAAAATCTCAATTATCAACATGGTAATAAAGTTGTTTAGCCTAGAGTAAACATGGGTTTTAGTATCCATGAAGAATAATAATTTTCTTAAACCTTTTTCTTTTTACCACATCATCAAAATCCCTATCCGGAATACTGGTCAAAATAGGCTACATGGTAGCATCTTACATCCTCTTTCTAGATTAGTTGCTAGAATGGTAAAATACTTGGCTTTTTAAACCAAGTCATAGATGGTTTGAGGGGTGGAAAAATCCATAGGGGGGGTGAGAGAGAGAGAGAGAGAGAGAGAGAGAGAGAGAGAGAGAGAGAGAGAGAGAGAGAGAGAGAGAGAGAGAGAGAGAGAGAGAGAGATTAGTAGTGTTCAAGATGAAATTCGTAGAGGACATACTTGTAAGCAAAAAGAATCAGCAAATTTCTATCGTTCTATTGTCCCCACATTTTGTAAGTAGAGATTTATTTTTATTATTTTCCCTTTTGCAATAGATTCTTCTTTTGATGATTGTAGAGAATTAATCTCTTTCATCAAATCTATATCTGCTATGAGTATAATCAAGTGAGAATTTATTAAGGTGTCAGAAACATGCAGGGACATCATTCCATTTAGATGGGGATTAGTGGGTTGAGAAGTGGATTTTAGACCATTTATTTTTCTGCACAAATCAGCTAGTGGGTAACTCATAATTATGGATTGATTAAAAATTAAGATGAGAGATTTTAAATGCATTTTCCAACATTTAAAATAGTTAAAAATATTATTTTATGTGGTAGCCATAGTTTCCACAAGAATGAGCTAACTAGGGAAGAGGAAGATGGATTTTCATCCAAAATTGGGGTTTCAATGGAATTTTTGCAAAAAATGCCTCCAAAATTGCCTATATTGCAAAACAATCATCCCAAAACATTTCAGAAAAATCCTTGGCTTATTTCTCTTTTTCACATGCTTAGGCCTGGCAAGCTATCCTAGTGAGCCTGATGCTTGTGCTAGCTTGTGGGCTGGCAGATAAGACCTAGTAAACTAGGTGGCGAGCTAGGCTAGTGGGGCCCAGGAAAGGAGTTGTTAGTGGCAACAACTTTGGTGGAATTCGAACTGGGCCAATCTTAGTGGATAAGGCTCATAGCAAGCAATCCAACAACAACCCATAGCAGTGATGGGCTAGGATCAAGGCTTGAAAGGTAACATAGTAGCTCAGCTCGCATGGCAGCATCAACAAAAACCTAATGCTGATGACGGCAACCAGCTCCGACATGCCACGTGGCGCGTGCAAAATCGTCTATGCATTTTTTCATAAAAATGATCCCAGACTCCGATTTTAGTAATCAAAGGGTTGATTCTTAGGTTTTTAGATCTTTTGGATCAAATTGAGGTTTTTGATTGCCCTTAGAGGCTTGAATCATAGAGATAGGTTTGTCAGATGTGTAATTTATGATCAAATCATGATCTATGACCCGCCTAAGATGATAATGCATAATATTATATTGATAAGCATAGAGGATGTGTCCACTAAGCTAGATATTGAGACAAAAAGAGGTTATATAAATATACTGCATTGAGAGACTATAAAATGCATAAGATTTCCTTATATCTTATTCTATTTACTTACTAAGTTTACTCACACCATATATATGTTGTTGTTGTCTTACAAATATTCTAGTGGATAGTACTTAATAGTGTTATCTAAAGTTATAGAAAAAGCATGATTAGATTTAGTTTATTCATTAGTTTTATTGAATCTTATGATGATATTGTAATAACAATGTGTAAAATAATATTTTGCTATTTTTATTCAATTTATTAGATGCAAATTATTATAATTGTATTTTCTTTTATGCAATGAGTGTGCAAGCCCAACACGTAATAGATCATAGCAGATAACCCTTAGGTCCAATCATAGCACAAAAGTGCTGTTTTTAAGGTTGGGACATTACATATGGTTTCAGAGCAAATCATTTGCATATTAGAATTAAAAGTTATTGCATAAAAGTAATAATTTTCATAGATTAAGTGATGCTATCATGAGAACTTATGTCATACTATCACTGTTTCAGATAATGACCAGCACTAAGACCACCGCGAAGAGAATATTATGATTTTTAGTCATATAGTGGAATTACTTAATTATATCAAAAGATGGGCCTATTATTGGGGGCAATAAGTCAGTGCAATTTGAGTTGCAATGGTAGAGGTCTACTCCACTAAGATGGGTAGTATGGGACAGATTCAGAGGGGGAATCTCAAGAGACCAATCCTAAGGTAGCTCCCCTCTAGTCAGTAGAGACTCACTTTGAGGCTGTGGAGATGGCTCCAACTAAAAAGATCGCTTTGCAGATAATTTCATATCATAAGTCGCCAAGTTCTTCGCCATCACTAGATTGTCAGGTTAGGGCTAGCAAGAGGCATGTATAATGAAAGCATAGATGGTCTTACTTTTCAATAGACTTCTCCATTAGTGGTAAGATCTACCAATATCATTTTGTAAGAAATGAAAGTCCTAAAGAAGTTGGCAGGAACTGCCAAGGAGAGGTTGTGAAACCCCGACAAAATACACGTCATTTCGACAATTGTAACTCTAGATTCTTTTGTAATTATTTTTATGATAACTGAAAATTCAGGGATTATATTGATGGATATGTGTATTGGAGATTGAAATAATGCAATTAGGAATTTAACCCCGTGAATAGTGCACGTGAATAGTGAACGTGAATAGTAATCGAGGATCAAGACACGTGATTAAGAGTTAATTACTTGAATTAACTTAATCACAAAAAGACAAAATAGAGATTTAATCACTACAGGACAAAATAGTATTACTTTTGGATATTTTAATCCAAATTTGGATTTTTGTGGAAAAATAGAAAAAAATTCATAAATTGCAATCTGGGCGTCGGAATTCGATGAAATTTTTTATGGATGGTTAAAAATTCATGATGGACATGATGAATGGGTTAAGATGTGATAAATCACAAATCAAAGGTCAAGATGGAACGTCAAAACAAGATAAAAAAGTAGCTAACTTTTTAATAAATTCTACTTTTGACTTTTAAATAAAATAAATAATTAAAAAATAAAAAATTAATTAAAAGACAGCTGCTGCAGGGGCTGGAGCAGGCTAGGGTGGCTGGAGGTTTGACCATAATCAATGGTCCATGATCATCATCATCTTTAATTAACGGCTAAGATTTGTTTAGCCTAAATTAAATAATTTTAAAATTTAGAAAAATAGGTACAAAATAGGGCTGCATAGGGTGGCTGGAGCAGGCCTAGGGTGGGAAGCACATGGCTCAGAGAATTTTTCAAAATTAAAAAGAAATACCAATTTATAATTAAATACCTCAAAACTAGGGGGTAAATTCCAAATTCTTGAAAAATCCAACCCTATAAATAGGGCAGCAGGGGGAGAACGTCCAAGGCATCCAAATCCCAGCTCCATTTGAAAATTTTCAGTTCCCAAACTTTCCCACACGTCCAAGGAAGAAAAGGAGGAAGTTAGAGAGAAAAAGGGTGAGAAAAAGTGGTATATCTACACTTCGGGTAAGTGATTTCTACCCAAATTTCTTTTGGATGTTAATTAGGTTAAAACTATACTTATATAATGCCTAATCATGAGAAAATAAGTATAAATATAATGTTTAAATGGAATTATGCCAAAACATCAAAAATTTGGAACGAAGATAGGGTATTCGGGAAGATAGCATATGATATGTGAAAATAATGCTCCAAAATTGATAAATGATGATTTGAGATGTATGATTATGATAAATATGATGTTGGAATGAGGATATATTAATTTCATGATTTTTGGAATTAAGAATTATGCTTAAGTGAATTTATGTTGATTTTTAGAATATGGAGAAAATGATTTTTTTTCCAAGTAAATGATGATAAATTCAAAATGTATGAAATTTACTATGATATATTAGGCATAAGGTATGTCATGGTATTTTTTATTTTTGGAAAAATATCAATTTTTGGAACCCATGAACAGTGACCACGTCTCTATGAATAGTAACTCGGATGTATCTGCTACAGTAATTTTCTACAGTAAACAGTGTGATTTTGAAGAAAATTTGAGATTAATATTTAAATATAAGGATGAAAATTTTGAAGAACCTATGGATAAAAATATCCATATAAAGAAATAACGCCAAAATATTATAGAGCATGCATGGGAAGCAGCTTTAATAGCAGAAATGAAAATATCCTTTCTCCTTGAATAGGAAAAGGGAAAGAGAAGGTCGAAGACACCTACTAAGAAGGTAAGCAAGTTATATGTTTTGCAAATTATTTCTAAAATGCTTGAAATTGTTTGTGAATTGCTTTATAAAATTTATTTAAGGTTGGCCATACCTATAACTGCTTTACATGAACTGAAGTTTGTTTTGTTAAAGTATTTATTAAATGTTTTTATGAAAGTGTTATGATTTGCAAATATCATGCCGACATGTGAATGTGAATGAGCATGTGCACGAGGAATAGACCTTGTCGAGGTAGTAAGCGGACCGGATGTCCCCTCGCTATTGCTAAGTCGCTTAATAGGCCCAGGCCGGCGGCGACCTCCCCGAAATAGGAGCATGTATGGGATGGGCACCTAGCTAGCGTCGCATCCAAAGGAATGTCATGAATGCTATGTATGCATTGCATTTGCATTTTATGAAATGCATGAAAATGATTGAAAAATTATGTATGGCT
This sequence comes from Annona cherimola, assembly GCA_030490835.1. Taxonomy (NCBI): domain Eukaryota; kingdom Viridiplantae; phylum Streptophyta; class Magnoliopsida; order Magnoliales; family Annonaceae; genus Annona; species Annona cherimola. The sequence continues at coordinate 18,258,814 of CM059973.1, read as the reverse complement.
TGCTTACTGAGTATTATTACTCACCCATGCTTTTTCAATAACAGATAAGAAAAGATGATGAAGGCAGCATGTAAAATGACATGTAGTTTTGAATGAAATATTGTATATATAAATTTTATGTAAAGACAATGATGATAATTTTAAAATGGAAATGAATATTTTTGTTTTCTGGAACAGTTTTGGGTTATAACTGTGATATGTGAAATATATTTCATGTTGGATGAATGATGGAAATTTTCTATATATTGATGATATATATATAAAAAATCCTGCCGTGTGATCAGGGCAACAATCCTGAGTCACGTTTACCAATCAAAACGATCCCGGAGTAAGGCTTCTAGGCACCTCAGTTCGGGGTGCCACAGAGGTCAAGAAAAAGACAAAGGAGGGGGAAGGAAAACGAGGGTAGCTGTTTTCGGGGAAGACTATCCAAGAAATGCCCTTTCTCTGGGAGGTAGCTTGCACCGCTTTCCAAATTTCACCAATTTTGCTTTAATTGTAGGGTGAAAGATCATCTAGAACTAGAATGCTCAGAGCAAGCCCTTATTTTCCATAAGTGTGGAGGAAAAAGCTAGACAAAATATCAATGTCGTAGTAAATAAACCCAAGAATTTTCGATGTAATAAAGCTTAGTGTTATGTTATTGAGCATATTTAATAGTGTTAATAGGTGTTGATTACATTGATTATTTTTTTAAGTAAGAGTAATATTTTCTTAAATATATTTGCTACATTTTATGAGAGAAAAAGGTTGAGATGACAACTAATGAGAATGTGTCATATTCTAGAGAATACAATAGCCAAGTGGAAGCTGAATTGGCTACACTAATAACACAAGTTATTAGCATGAATCTAGTTAAAGATCTAATCCAACTAAAAATATTAAAACGATTAGAGCTACTAACTTAACACTTAGAGGAGGTAGCACAATAAAGGAATGGTGGTCCCTCGGGGTAGGACAATAGGGAGTCTAATCGATAGAAAACCTAGGAAAAGAAAACAACTTTATCCAAAATTGATAAAATCAATTTAAGTCGAACCTCATTTCACAGAATTTTCAAATTACTACTATTCTATCTTTTAATTTGCATTTTCTAAATCACATTCAACCATATCTTATAAACATTCAATTTTATTTATTAAAAAATATTATCATATTATTAATTATTAACTAATAATTATTTGAGCTCCAAAACTTAATATGATCATAGGCGGGCCCTTCCTTGATCACATTAACTTTTAGCAGTCCATTTGTATCAAATTTAACGTTCAATATTTGTCAAATATTTAATAGAAATTTTCACATGTATGAAATCAATAAATACATATTTTAACTAACCATATCAATTTGGATAATTATTATTTAAGTTTCAAATTTTGTTTTGATTATTCCTCAATCTGTCTATATTTGTTGAAATCAGATACACTGATAATTTTTAATTTTGATTTATAATAAAATCTAGGATTTTAAGTCTTAAAACTCTATCATACATCAATAACTATATGAATTAACTAAAATAAATATTTTCAAAACAAAATATTAATAATTAATATTTATTTACGTATTTTTATTCTGCTAGACAGGCGTATGAGTTTAGGGATGGTCAAATCACCTTAATTATTTACCATACGTATATCATCCAAAAATTAATTTTATTTTTTCTGAGTGATATTTAAGATATATTATATATCATATAAAACTTTTAGCCTCAATTTTATTGTATAAAAATTATTAAAAATCAATTAATACAACTGATCCTGACAACCAGTCTACCTTGTTTAGGCCAATTTTCTTGCATTTGTAATTTGCAACATACTAAAAATTTTAGGAAAAAAAATTTGTTCTTCCTTAATGATAATTTGAAGAGTTTACAGTAAATGTTTCATACTAAAATTCTTTCGTTTTCTATTTCTTTTATATTTTCATTTTAGTTCTAGATTTATTACATGGGTGGTGTAACCTAAGTTATAAACAGTTATATTAGTTAATATAAACTACTAATCACGGATTCAATCATATATTTGACACATATATCACTGAAAATAACTTATTTAGTTTTGATCCAACGATTTAGATTGTGAAAATATAGTTTTAGTTAAATCTTTAATGGTATAGATCAACTTATTAATATTTTGACTAATGTAGGCATTATTGAGACAGAATTGCAAATTCTCAAATCTAGTCAACTATCAAGGTGTCCACATATGATCTAATATCATTTCTCTATGTAAAATTAAATTTTACACTCACCTAATGGTTTAGATTACTTAGATTGTGCATGAAATCATAGATTCAATGGTTGAGATCATTCCCATGTTCTCTAATGATAAATGATCTGTTTGAGCCTACTTTGATCACAAATTTAGGTAGGATTTCCCCAAATAATAAGCCCTAATCATGACCATGTCCAAGTACCAAAAATTCCCAATTCATAGATTCAATTTGACCTCCATCAGATTTAATAAATCTGATTTCTAAGGACAACAATTTTCTCTCTTCAAATCTGAAAATTTTCTCCTAATTCAACAGTCCATATTAATCTCTACCCTTGATTTTGTTTAATATAAAAATTAAGATATAAAATAAATAACAACTAACATGGATGATCATGTTTGATAGTTGGGATTAACTTCATCCAAGCTAGGGGTGTTAACGGATCGGGTTGGACGGGTTAGTGTCTAATCCTAATCCTAACCCATTTAAAATATCTCAACCCTAATTTGTTTATTAACCTATTTAAAAAATCTCAACCCTAACCCATTTAATAAACGGGTTGGTGGGTTGTTAACGGGTTGTATAGAAAATAACCTGAAAGCCTAAACTCTAGTAGATAATGATCTTGCAGAGAAAGACGAGAGAGTGTTTTCGGCATAGAGGAAATGAAAATAGGCAGTAATGGGAAAATGAAATTAGGACAACAGTGGAAAAATGAAAATTAGGTGACTTGAGGAAGACTTAGAGAGGAAAAATAACCAAGGGGTTTACATGTATATATAAAACTTTAATGAGTTAAGCAAGTTAAAAGGGTTGAACAGGTTATATGGGTTACTAAACGGGTTGACGAGTTATAACATCTCAACCCTAATCCATTTATTTAATTAAATGGTTAAACGGGTTGGCGGATCATAACTTATTTATTCAAAAATCCCAACCCGAATCCATTTATAAACGGGTTGGACGAGCGGATTGACGGGTTGACCATGACCATTAACACCCCTGATCCAAGCTCTATCTCCTCCTCCTCCTCTCTCTCTCCCCCCTCTCTTCCCTCTCCACTCTCCTTCTCTCTATTTTTTTGCCCACCGTAAGTACCATGTGCTGGGTAGTTTTTTATATATATCTTCATTATTTTCATTAATTAATTAATTAATTATTATTTTGGCTAAAATTATGCGACATATCAACTATCTAGAAATTAATCTCCACATATCACTATTCTACAAGTTAACATGTTGACTATTATTTATAAGCTATCATGTCTAACTTAAATTAAAATTTTTGTTTATATATCTATTTCAGAAAAAGTAAAAATATTTAATCCCTATTAGTTAAATAAAATAATAAAAACAAGTAAACACTTAAATAAGGAGATTTGAAGCTTGGATGTGTAAAGACATTAATTTCTACCATTAAATCACTAGCTATAATGTGAATATCTTGGGAACTAAAGATGATATTGTGGTGCCCCAAACCGAGCGTCACAACTTAGCCCTTACCTCGGGATCGTATTGATTGGTAAATGTGATCAGGATTATTGCGCTGTCACACAGCGGGTTTTAACAGATATTTATCCACTTAATTTTCATTCTCACAAGAGTTTCATTTCTCATGTTTTCATCTCAAACATATCTAGTTCATTTCCAACCCATTATCATATACAAAGCATATCGGTCAAAACATTTCATCAAACACATAAATTAGATGTCACAGCAGGTATTAACCATAGTCATTCACATAAAATATTCGAATGGTTACAATCATTTGACATGAATTATTTCATAATATAGAAGTGTTAGAGCTTTTCTCCATGGCTTTCTTAAGCTGGAACTTGCACCTTTGCCATATCCATTCCTTCACCTGCCTTTAGGTTTGGAAAACAAAATCGTGAGTCGAAACTCAATAAGCAAACTATTTGCATTTACAGGCAACATTTACATTTAAAATCATATTGGAAAGCAACATATACCTTGTCTAAGGTATCTCTTGAAAAAATGAAATTTTATACCCATCACGAGTACCATATGCATGATGCCATATAAAACATGAACATATATATCATTTTCCCCTTAGGATGGAAGCTAGCCAGGCGACCATCCGTCACGTTATCTCCCATTTTAGAGAGGGCGCCGCCGGCCTTGTGCCTGTTTTAAGCGACTTGGCCACACCAAGGGAGGACAATTGGTCCGCTTATACCCTTCAAGTGGACCAATACCTTGTGCACATAAAATTTTTCATAAATCCATCTTTAACATGCTAGCATGATTTTTCAATCAGAAACATAGAATCACATCATTTTTCCATAGCATTTATCAAAGAAAAATTTCACAATGTTGCATTTGAAGTAAAACATCATTTCAACACCATTTCGCTAAGGGATGACCATCCTTAAACATATTAGAAATAATATCCACAATTTCATCAAACAAGTTAGAAAACCAAAATTCATTTAGAAAAGTTGCTTGCTTACCTGTGTCTCTTAGCTTTCCGCTTCCAATTTTTCTTTGCCTTTGTGTACATGAGAATAATATGATTTTTCATATATTTATTTTCCTTGCATCTCATTTAGTTTTTCAACCCATTTTCATTAACATGTATTATTCATTTGACTTCTCAAGTCATTAGGCTTTCATATAGCATATGCTCGCATATTTCATCAGTTCACTTATAACATATCCAACCCCATAAGTTGGGTAACCATTTAAATCACATAAAATTCATTCAATGGTTATCATTTATAGGTCCATTAACCTCCATTTATCATTTTTCACATTTTTTTCCCAAAATTCATACATCGGTGCTCGTTCTAAGCACCCGTTATCACTTGAAGCTCTATTACATAATTCCAAAATTGGAAATTAATATCATATAATTCAAAAAATTTATGTAATCATGAAATTCATCATATTTTCATGCATTTTTGCACAAAATCACATTTCACAAGTCATTCATCATCCTTGCATGTCTATTCCTTCACATACGCCCATTTGGCAACATGTATATCATGCATTTTATAAAATTTGCTACATCAGAAATATAATCCATGTTTCAGAGTGTTAATGACCCTTAATTACCACTGCATTTAAGGTATTTTTATGGGATTTTAATTCCATTAATCACAGGTTTCCAAAACAGCAAGTTTGAAACCTGTTTTTCACCCATTTAACGTGTATTTTGACACATAACCCTAAGCAGTCATATAATTCCAAAATTTCAGCATGTAATCCCACTTTTCCTAATCCATATTTAGGGGTTTAACACATATATAACATCCACGAATTGTCTTTTCTCAAAACAGCAAGTTGCCTACACGTATTGAGTCCCGTTTCACATCGGTTAGGCACACTTTCATAAAATCTACAAAAATCAGTTTTAGTGCTTATTTTCCTAAATATTTTTGGGCATCCATAACACCTTAAACCTAGGATATTTTACCCTACATACCATTCACAAAACATGCAAACCCATTTCCATAGCATTTTTAGCATAGAAACAAGGAAATTAGGTCATAATAATCACTTTGCATTCCATAACTTCAAAAATTCTTCATTTAAGCATAACCCAATATATGTTTTGCATAAATACATGATTAATATCTTAATCACATCATCAAACCAAAACAGCAACTCGTCATAGAGATTTAGGGTTTAACAACTTGGATTTTCCACTCAATACTCATGTAAAACTTCACTTTCATCCACTTAAACATGAAAATTCATACATGAAACCTAATACCCATTCCATATCAGATCAAAATCATGTTAAATCATCATTTTACAGATTCTTTAAGCATCCCTTTCCATTTTCAAGTTTTGAGTTTAAAAGCTTAAGATAAACCATTCAAAACACACATCTACTTACTTGAATTATGAACTCCAACCTCTAAACCTTTGGAGATGATTTCCTCCACCAATTCTCTTCTTTTTTCCTAGATTTTCTTCTTCTTCTTGCTAGGAAAAATGGGACGTGAGATCTTCTGGTTGCTTGGGATAAAATTCAGCACTTAGCAAAATTTTCCAAAGCCTTCATCCATATCAACGTGCATGGCTTTTGTGGGGCTGGATTTTCCAGCTCTGGGACCCACCTCTTGGGTCATTTTCCACACCATCAATGCATGCATATCCCCCGTCATGTGTTGGCACATTCCTAGCCAAGTAAAATGAGTTTTAATATTTTTACAAAATTCAAAAATCTGCTTTAAATCCAACCGTCCAACTGCCTCTCCAAGTCACGTCCCTTGCTGCCTAATTTCCAACAAATTTTCTCCATTTTTAAAATTCCAAAATGTGGGTAATTTATGTACCTAATTATCCCTTAATTCATAGATTAATTTGGTATTAAAAAAATTACCAAAAATTGCAGAAATCACACTTAGCATTGCACGTCAATTGCATACAACAAGCTGTCCACTTTTTCACCTTTTCATGGCAGCTGCAATTCACGATTTTTCTTAGATTTTTTTCCACATACTTTAATGCTCATTTATGTATCCCAGCATGTCAGCTATATGTGTGCATTATTTATAAAATAAAAAAATCAAAAATAAATAGCAATGCAGCCCATGGACGTGCTTTCCTTATACACCTCACCTATGCTCACTTGAGCACTCATAGCTTCATCAATTGTGGACATTCATTGATGGAATTTTATTTGGATATTTTCATTTTATATTAATGCATAAAATACCTTAGAAATATGCTGCATTTGACACCTCAACTCCCATTAAAATCATGCAATTATGCATTGTACTCTAGCATTAATTGTTGGATACTTTTGAGGTGCATTAGTCAACCATGCTCACCTTTTTCAATGCAGGTATTTTTTCAAAATTTCAAGCTTAATCTAAGACATCCAAAATCTTCATCTCATAATTTCATTCAACCGTTTCAAATTTCATCTCAATCCGATTTTCCTAGCCCCCGTTATAGCCGTTTAAAGTTAACGGTTGAAATTGAAATATGATCAATAAATCATAACTATCATTTCATCAAGAATTTTCATAACCCAATAATTCCATAATACCAAGCCCAACATCATCAACTACCATCTCAAATTTCACTTGAATCCGCCTTACGGGCTTTGAGTTATGAATCTTCTAATGTTTTTCTACTTAACTTGTCAATTATCATATAAATGCTCATAATTCATATTAAATGAATTAAAATAATTTTTCATGATGTATTTGTACATTTAAATCAATAAAAATGTACTCTAATTCCATTGTCCCATATTAGCTCAAACTGATTAATCACACCATTATTGCTAATCCTTAACCCTAATTGCGGTAATTAGCAAAATCACATAAACATCCAAAAACTCCATTTAATCGTATATAAATCCCATGTACATATTCAATACACACATTAATCCTCCTTAGGTTGGGGTTTCACAGATTTATTTTAAAATTTCATTTACCATTATAGCCCCTTTCTGCAAATTTGCAAATTTGCACCAAATTTATTGTAGAATGTCAAAATACCCATATTTTGCTTTTAAACCTTCCCAAATTAATAATAATGACATATATGAATGTATTCTACATATTAATAGAAAATTTTAAATATTTGAAACATATATTATCATAAAAAGTTTTAAAAAATATTTGTTATGTAGGCATATTTTGTGAAAATATATATTTTCTTCCAAATTTAAAACAGGGGGTTTACACTTCTATTATAAAAAAATATTATAGCCTAGTTTGCATATTTTTCAAAAGGATAATTTTCCTTAAGGTTTTCTGAATAATGACATCGAAAGAAAACTCGATTATAACAAGAATATACTTTATTTGTATGTCCATTAGTACAACAAAAATAACACACAAACTCAGTTACGATAGGCCTCCTGGCACAGGCTTTCTTAGACTTAACTCTAATATATATTTCTTCTGTGACCGCGCAGAGGATAGTCTGTGAGTGGTTTGGGAAGGTAATTCTTAAATCTCTTCCTTAGTAGAGACAAGTTCTGAGCTGGGACTCATCCATAGCCTTTGGTATATCAGCAGCCTTTGATATATCCACTGGTTTGGGTACGTGGGCAAGATTTGGTATGGTAGCAACTTTAAACTTATCCATAACTTTATGGACATCATCGGCTTTGAGTACATTAGCAGCTTTAGGTATAACAACGATTTTAAAAGCATCCATAGCTTTGGGTATATCCTTAGCTTTGTTTATAGTAGCGGGTGATGATTTTTTTTTGAAATGAGGATGTTTGTATTCATAAAGTAGAACTATACAAAAAGTCCAAGTAAATTAGCTTTACATGAAAATTTATTGGGTTTTCCCACAGGGACCACTGAGATTTACAGGATTTTGCAGTAAAATCAACAATGCATGGGTGCATGTATTGCCTAATCTAAGAACATGTTGATAGATAGCTGAACAAATTTTTTTAGCTAAGCTCTTAATTTTATGAATTAGCGCACCAACCGATGACAATATGCAACTGTCTTATTCCAAAAAATTCCTTAAGATGAGGGAATCATTCTTCAACACTATATATTGAATGCCTATTTTGCCAGACCATTTGATGCCCCCTAAAGCAGCTCTAGCTTCTATGTTCATTGCATCCAACAACCCCATAATTTTTTATCCTATAGCTGCCAAGAACTTGCCTTCCACATTCCGTAACACTGCACTAAAGCCCATACATTTACTCGTTGATACTCTCCTTCTATCCACATTAATTTTAAACTTGCCATTAGGTGGTCTTCTCCATGTTGGGACCATAGGCTTGTCCAATAAACTACAACCAAACAGTAGTCTAGCTGACTTAAGTGACTCCCAATACACCCAAAACCATTCATTAATGTCCCCAAAATCAAAGTGTGATCTCAGTTCTCTACATTTGTTTCTTAAAAACCAAACACGACAGCAGAAAATAATATAGAATTTGAACCTATTTTCCATCTCCGAAGATAGGAGAAAATGTAGGATACAAAGAGTAGCTCTTCTAGAGACCCAGATGTTACTTTCCTTAATTAACTCTCTTTTAGCAGAAATGATAAAATCACATAGACCAAACAAGTGGTGCACGTCCTCTAGTTTTTCTCTTACACAGCAAACACATTGGATCAATCTCCAACCCTCTTGGCCTTAATTTGTTCTTATTGGGAAAGCATCCAATATTAGCCTCCAACAAAAATATTTGACTCTACTTGATAGCTTAGGTTTCCATAGCTTTATTAGGAGTTTTCTTTGTTGAAAGTAGGTATTTATTTGTCTTTGTCTTTGCTGTCTTGCAAAACAAATAGGGTTAGTTTTAAGTAATTTGTAGGCAAACTTTGCAGTGAACATTCCATCATCTTTAAGTAATTAGAACCAGCTGTCATTTGTGCCTCTGGGAGGAATGGGAATGAGGCCTATCTTTCCCCTTACATTTTCGCTAGTCACAACCGAAATCTAGTCTTTTTCGCATGAGTATGTTTGTTGATTAATGAACTAGGTTACCAATGATCATCAGAAACTTGCTTCGGGAGGGGGCCAAATTTGTCAATTCTCTGATCCAGGCAATTTTTATTGAAGAATTTGATTTTGTTTCTGTGTCCCACATGCCACCTTCCACCTTCAGCTATGATTGGTTTCACCTTTTGGATGCATTTCCAAGTGAAAGGATCCATGTTGTTCACCTTGCTTTCCCAAATGCTTCCCTGTTGAAGATATCTTCCTTTTAGGATAGTATAACAAAAGGAGATTTGGTTTTGAATTAAGTGCTAAAATTGTTTTGCAAGGAGGGCGTAGTTGAAATTTATAAGGTCTTTGAAGCCATCATTCTTTGCTCTGCTCATTTCATTCCATGCAACCCAACTAATTTTCCTTTCCCCTCATTTTTCTCCACCAAAACCTACTCAGTATGTGTTTAACTCTTTACAAAAGCTCTTTGGGAGTAGAAAGAGACTCATGGTGTATGTTGGAATTGATAAAGCCACTGCTTTGATAAGTATTTCTTTTCCCCTGCTGAAAGCAGTCTTTCCTTCTAACCTTGCAGCTTCCTCCATATCTTTTCTTTTAGCCTCTCAAACACTACTTTTTTTGTTCTTCCAAGCCACATTAGGAGACTATGGTAGTGATCAAATTCCTTTCTTGGAGTTTCAAGCCACTCGTCTACTTGCTTCCTTCTTTCCATGTTTGTGTTAGCACCGAAAAACAAAGCTATTTTTCCAATATTCATCATCTATGTTGAACCTTCATTATAATACTTCGAAATCTATTTTAAGCTGTCAACTTCATAATAGGAAGCCCTGATAAATAGAAGAGCATTGTCTACAAAGAATAAGTGTGAGATGCTCGGTCCACCAGCATATATCTTTAGGCCCGTAATCAGCTTCTTACGATTCCATTTGTTGATAATTAATGATAGACCTTCGGTACATAATAGAAATAAAAATTGACGAGAAAGGATCACCTTGCCTTAGCCCCCTTTTCAATATTATCTCGTATATTTTGAAGCCATTCACATTTACTTTGTAGGAAACCACGCATATGCATTTTTAATCCATGTAACCCATTTCTTGCTGAAGTTCATTTTCTTCATCGCATCAATAAGATAGATCCACTCAACCTGGTCGTATACCTTTGACATGTCCAGCTTAATAGCCACATCCTTCTTGACTCCCTTCCTTCTACACCTCAGATGATGGATGACTTCATAAGCAATAAGCATATTGTCAGTGATAAGTTAGCTCAGGATAAAGGCACTTTATTGGATAGAGATAATTGATTCGAGGCATGTCTTCAGTCCGTTTGCTAGACTTTTTGTGAGTACCCTGTAGATCACATTGCATAGGCTTATTGGTCTAAAATCATGAGTGTTATAAGCTTTTTTTCCTTTGATATGAGGATGATGGTTGTGGAGTAAGATATCTTAGATGGGATCTCCAATCACTAACTTTGCCGTCCTCCTTGAATGCTTTGTACATATTAAAATATCCTGACCCATAGTCCTCCAATGCTTCTAATAGAATCCTATAGACATTCCATCGGGGCCTGGTGCTTTTGACGGGTTCATCGATTTAATCGCTTCCTCTACCTCATTCATTCTCAGTAATCTAACCATACTCTCTCTCTCTCTCTCTCTCTCTCTCTCGGAATCTGATATGCTAATCTTGATTTCTTTTACAATTTTATCCTTATTGTGTGGGTTTGAGCTCATGACAGTTTTTTGAAATATTTGTAAAAAGTTGCCTCCATATTTTCCTGGTCGTTACCTAGTTTCCATCCCCCTCCATCAGGCCACTAATTAGAGAAATAGCTTGTGTTTCTGTTCCCATGACTTAGCCAGTGCACCTTTGATCTTTGATTCCAAATGAGTTCCTCATCTTCAAGAAGTATATTCACCTTCTTCTCCAATTCAAGGATAGTTTTGTCTCTTTCATTTGATGGTTGTTTGTACTTTAGTTCCTGAAGCTCTTCTTGCCTTTCCCTTAGGATTTGGAGAATGTTGCCTTTCCTCTTTTTTCTCCACTGCATAAGCTTCTTCCTACAAGTATTGAATTTTTTTATGCTTTGAAAGATTGAGGCTTCCCTTTGGTGATCTGTATACCATACCTCTTAAATTAACTTATGTGCCTCTTCATCTTTTGCCCAATATAATTAATACTTGAATTCCCTCAGGGTTCTCTTTTTTCCTTTCCTTGCATCTAGTCAGAGTAAAAGCAGACTATGGTCTGATGAAGCTGCAGTTAGGTACTCAATTTTTGCATAAGGGAAGTGAAATAACTAGTCTACATTTGCTAATCCCCTATCAAGCCGAGCTGCCACCCTATAAGGGAAGTATATCTCTTCCATTTCTCCATGTCATTTGCGGGCCAACAAAACTGAGGTCTACATTAATTAATAACCTCTCGAAAATTGTCCATTTGCTTTTTAGGCCTGATGGCATGGCTTCTTACTTTAGACAAACCAACCACCTCACTGAAATCTCTCATAATTACCCAAAGGCCAATCCACTGATTGCAGAAGAGTCGCATAAGGTTCCACAATTCTTCCTTCCTCGAGCACACTAGATTGCTATAGAACCCTGTTAAGTGCCAACAGTTTGCAGCATTACTTATGTTGATTGTAGCATCTATGTGGTTCTGTGAATAACTCTCCACATTCACATTCCATTCATCTCTTCATAGAAGAGCCAGACCTCTTCCATTCTCACCGGAAACAACAAGATAATGATGGAACCCTAATTTTCTCTTTATGATCTCCATCTCTTTTGTGATTTTCTTTATTTCATTAAGAAACACCACATCGGGATCATTCTACCTAACAACGTCAAGGGCATTTCGAATTGCTCGTGGGTTTCCAAGCCCACGACAATTCCTCGCAAGGATACCCATATCTGATGGTGAGGCTGAGAGGGATTCCCAACCTCGACCCCTGTATCTTTCCAATTCACTATAACCTCCTTCTCAATCCTCCTTTTTGCTTCCATATTTTCTTCTAAATCCCCCCATTTTGCACCTTTGTTCTTGCCTTCCTCCTCCCTTACGTCTCCCTCCCTCTTCTCCCCCTCCTTTAGTTGTTCCCTTTCTCTTCTGCACCATTTCTTTCCCTCCCCTTTCTATCTACATTACGTTCACCTCTACTTTCATTTCCCATTCCATCCCCTATGCGGCCTTACCCAACTTCTAGTTTTTTCACCATTTCCACATATATTGACAAGCTTCCCCAACATAGTTGTACATTTCCTTTGAGTTCGTTTGTTTGGTCTGCCTCAATCTGAGGTGGTTTTCCTTTCCCTGTTGAGAAGTCTCTCACTTCAGATCTGAAAGGTGAGTGTTGGTAGTTTGTCTCATTCATAACGGTTTCATTTCAATAGTTGGCTCAATTGATATGTCTTCAACTTCATTGAATAATCCTTTCTCATCCTCACTCTCCTTTCCTTTTTATGACTACAGTAAGCCATCACCTTTTACTCATTTGTGATCTTCCTTCCTCCATGGTTCCCTTCCCTGTCCTTTTTGAAAATATGTCTTCCTCTGTCCTCATCATCTCCTGTTTCTCATTGATTGTTTTATGGTTTGTTATGTCCTTCAACACCAATCTTCCACCTAAATTTCTCTCCTCTACCTTTCCCCTTCCCCTTATTGGCCCCCTTCTTGACATTACCAATTCAAGATCTGTATCCACCTCAAACTCCTCCTCTCCTATCAAATTCTAGTTCGGTAGCATAAGTCTTTGGGAAGACTCTGTTTCCTTGGCCATATCCGCCTTTTAGACCCACAGTTTTGAAGCCTGCTTGTAGATGACATTCGTAAGGTAAGTTTTCTTTGTGTTATTATTTCTCATTTTGTAAACACTCACACTCCTTGCAAGCATGCCCCAATTTTTTACATACGTAGTAGAATACAGGGAGTCTCTCATACTAGAAAGGTATCCATCTTTTCGATGAAACTACAAATTGAAGAAATTCCCCTTCTAAGTTGTTCTCTAATGTTCACTTCGAATTTTATTCGAACATTTGATTCTTTTGGGATCGCCTCAAAATAGTTGCTAAAGTTATTACCAATCTTTTAACCTAAGGTAGATTTATCAATTAGGAAAGGGGTCTCTTTTATAAATAACCATATCAGCGTGGAGAAGAGCTACACTTCCTCTCTCTATTTTGGATTTTTGAGTTTCTCCATCAAAATCATCTTCCTATCATAAACCCATGGGCTTCCATTTAAGACATTCTCCTTATCCTCTAGTACCTCAAAGGAGATTTGATACGGATTGTCATCCACCTCTGTGATGGATAGTGCTACTTTTGTTTTCCATATCCTACATAGAGTCGACTTGAATAGGTCCTGATTGTAGCTTCAATTAGTCCATACAGAATAGATAATGGATGACTTACCTCCTAGGTCTAGCTTCGGGAGCTAGCTTGAGTTTATTGCCAGCATCCGTGCCTCCTTTATCAAGAGATCTTCTTCTATTAAGACATTCTTTTCGAGTATACCCTTATGTGTGGACCCTTTTCGATATTTGCAGAACACTTACCCACCAGACAGATTGTTTGTGGAAAACCAAGACACCGCCAGAGATGCTATTTGTGTCTTACTCGTAGCATCAACACTCTGATTTAATTCTGGGGGAAATGACTTAGGATAGAGGAATCCACCTTCATCGAGACTGCGCGTGAAAATTTTCGCCAATGCTCATCTCACTTAGGAAGCTAGGGTTCCATTTCTTGACTATTCAGTAGCCGGTGATGATTTAAGCTTTGAAATAACAACCTTAGCTCAAGTAAAATTTTTTTTTAGGTTTAAAAGGCCACCTGTCTTAGGGTTCAAACATTTTGAGGTGGGGGTGCAACCTTCTTAGGTACAGGTACAACGTGAATGTCAACTTTTCTTTTTTTAGGCTTCTCATCTTCCATGTATTTTTGGGTACGCAACCTTTTACACTTATCAGCCGGGATTTTATTATTTAGGTCAATCTCTAGGTCAGCTACTACTTGGGTCATTGGTTTCTTACCTTTCTCCCTACTTATAATTTTAAACTGAGGATTAACAGGTGTAGATGAGGTAGCAACATTTATGATATCTAAGATCTTATTTAGCTTTTTATTTAGGGCTTGGTACTACATATAGGATTCCTTTCTCCAAGTTAGAACATATTTCTTTAGGGAACTTAGCCTTTCATATGTAGAAGGGAAGCACTTTGCTTGGGTTTTAGGATTAGAGTATATCAATGTACTAGAACTGACTATTTTTTGGACTAAAAAGCAAAACTTAGGGTTAAATCGCAAATTCATTTTAAAATTTCTAGTTTAATAAATTTATATAATAATTAATTATCCATATTTTTATATGTGTATCGCTCTGATACCATCTATAATATACTAATTTAGAAAAGTGTATTTAATATAATCCCTAAGATCAATCAGATATTTATGACATAATCAATTATTATAATTAATACACTTAAAAAAAATTCAAAATTCACTTCTACTAGTCATATTCGCATTATTATATCAAGGCATAAAAATAAAATAAGATAAAATAAAGTATATGTGCATCAGTCTCAATACATGTCTTTCATTTAAATAAAAATTAAAATCTCTGCAAAACTTTATGACAGTTCAATCATTAGTATCCCATTTGATTTGGCCCATCCATAAAATAATGGGTTAGTTTTAAGATGACTAACAAATAGAAAATCATTCAAAAATGGCTAATGACCCAATTAAAAATTGATTAAATGACAAAAAATAATTATTTAATTTAATAACTTGAAAGTTAGGCCTTAAATGCAAAATCAAAGCCTTCTAGTGAGTCCAGTAGTGTTAGAGAAATTGACTATTAGATCATAAAAATTAGAGTTAAATTGATAAATTGTAGTAAAAAGGAATGGACGATCCACATAAGCCACATCGTCACTGCAAAAGTCTGGGAATGTAATCCTTTTCCTGCAAAATCCCTACAAGGGTTGTTTCATAAAGAAGTAACATTCCATGGACCCATCTGGATGTTACTTTATATATAAAATATACATGCACATGAAATTCAATTCCAAACCCACTTGGACGTAACCTGCTCTACATATAATTACATACATGTGATTCAATTTTCGTACCCATCTTATTATGTATACAAACCAAATGTACACAATATATAATTTTGATGTTCATGAATACATACTATATATTAATAGGCTTCGGTTCTATCTAACTAGGTTACATAGAAGCATAGTTATGTAACCCCCTTAATTTTAAGATTTTGATTATTGATAGAAAATTTAGTTCATTCATTGTAAGTTTCATCTTAATCAAGTATGTTTATAGGCCACATTTATTGAAATATATATATATATACATTCATGTGTAAATTATGAACAATTCTTAGGTCCATTTGCACATATATTAGTACATGCATGTAGGCATAACTCGAGGTATAATTTTAGTACATGCATGTAGGCATAACTCGAGGTATAATTTGTCCACATAATTTTATATTCTTTGAAATCTCTAAGAATATAAAGCGTGTGTTTAGGAAGTTGTAAAAATTTTGGGTGAAAATTTTTTGGTATAAAAGCTGTTACAATTTTAAAAATATGTGACATGGTAGGGACAATGATGATGAGTAAAGATTAAAAAAAGTTAAAATAGGTAGGTTAGTTGTATTAGAAGATGTGAAAAATAATTTAAAAATATGATAATTACAGGGAGTAAAAAGTTTTAGCTTGACATTTTTTACTATTTGCCAAATACACCCAAAATTAAATTATACTAAACATATAAAATTCAAGGCCTAAAAATAAAACATGTAATATAAATGTGTGGTATGATTCATTAAAATAACTTACCAATAAAAAAATTAATCAATTGGATGAAAAAATTGAACACAAAATAGATAATTATTGGAACCAATTATGAATCTTCAAATAAATTCTCACTTGCCTTAATTTGGTTTTCCCTTTTTCACAGCTATGGGTCCTCAAGATATCCTCTAGGAATGCTCTATCTCCTCCCTTTCGTGTATCATAAATCAATCAACTTCCCAAATCCTATTTTATAAACTTTAGAATTTTCAATTTGAAATTCAATTTCAAATGGTGAGGCCTACTTATCCAAAAAGGCCAAAAAGCAAAATTATTACTTATTGCTTTTCATACGACACCCATAGTCTAACCCATGACCTCTAAGACCCCTGAACCTCCAATATACAAACCGAGTTAAATGGGTTACTGATATAATGTATAGAAATAAAAATAAAAATAAAAAATACTACTAGCAGCATATACAAATATTAATTGGGTTAAGCCCATCATTAACCATCTGGCTCAATTGGTTAAAAGGACAACCTTTGCCACGTAGGTTGCATTACATGGATTTTGACTGTTCAAGCCTAAAAGTTTTAAAATACTTAGAATTTTTTTTTTGGTTTTAAATATCCATTTACAAGTAATGGTCTTTGCACATTCAAGCAGTTGGATAAATTTCCAAATGTTATTATCATGGACTTAATCTCTTCATCCATGACATCAATCCACTTTTAAGATTTTTTACTTTGCATTGCTTCGGTGAAAATTGATAAGATCGTCTTCCACCACTTCAATGTCATCCTGATGTTCTTGGAGAAATATGATACAATCATTAGATATTGCACTTTTCCTTTCTAAAGTGGTTCTCCTTAATGACATTAGTTCTTTAAGTTGTTGAGCTTAACAATCAGGAATAACTTGTTAACCTGGCTTGAGGAGATCATCAATAATGTCTTTGGTTCTGGTATTACTTCTTAAACAACGTCAAAAATAGAAGCCTAATTAGTGTCAATAATAATTAAAGAAAGAGAAACCAATTACTCTTCAAAGACTATCTATAATCTTGTTTCTCCCCCCAGGCTTAATATTCTCAAAGAGTTGGGAATTTTCTATCTCAAAAAAGATCTAAATGTGTTATCATCAAATTTATACTCCGAAACTGTTTAGAGTATCCAACAAAATAGTTGCTAATTATTCTTGAGTCTAATTTTCTTTCATTTGGCTTATAAGGCCTTACCTCAGTTGGACAACCACAAACACATTAATGCTTTATAATGGGCTTCTTACTCGTTCATAAATTATAAGGAGTTTTAGTCATTACCTTAGTTGTACCTGTATTAATGATAAGCTATAGTCTTTAACGCCTCTCCCCAAAGTGGGTCTGGCTAATCATACTCCTCACCATGTCCTTTAAGGTTCAGTTTTGTCTTTCATTGACACCATTTATTGTAGTACTTCTTGGCATGGTGTACTGTGGAATGATAAAATGTTCATGGCAAAAGACACTGGACATTGTTCTCCTGATCCGTCATATCCACTTAGTATTCACCACCACGGTTAGATCTAATGGCTTTAATTCGTTTGTCCAATTAGTTCTCAACTTTTGCTTTAAAAAACTTAAACATGTTCAGTAATTAAGATGCTCATGAATGAGATATAAGCAGCCATGACAAGAGAAATTGTCTATGAATGTAACAAAATAATATTGACTATTTCATGAAGTTGTAGAAAATGGTCCATAAATGTCTGTATATATTAATTTTTAGATTATGAAGACCTATTGGTACTAAATTTTCTTATGTTTATTTACTTCCACTTAAAATAATCAATATAGACTTGAAAGTATAACAGGTTAAGAGGATCAAGATTTCCATCTGACATAAGTTTCTAATTTTTTTGTTTAAATATATGCCTTAAGTGTTTGTGCTAGGGTGAAGTAGAATTCTCATTAGCTCATTTATGTTTCATACAACACGAATTTACTTGAAAGGTTTCAACAAAAGAGATGACCTTCTCAAGCAAATAAAGGTTATCATATCAAGATAAAGAACCGACACCCACAATATTCAAATTTAAAGAAAAACTAAATTGACTATTTTGAAATGAACAACAATAACCAAATTTGTCCATACAAAAATAGAAAATAAATTTCGTTTAAAGGACGATACAACATATATATATATATTTCAAATTCAAATAAAAATCAATATTCAATAATAATCGAAATATACCTATAGCTTTAACTTTGACTAATTTGTCATTATCTATGTAGATGAATCTTTCAACATCATTTGAGTTTCGATAACTGAGACAACCCGGCATAGATACATTTATATGAGTAGGAGCACTAGAATCAAACCACCAAGTATGTTTAGATATTGAAGTTAAATTAACTTCAAAACAAACAAAAGTGAGAAGAGTACATGTAACATCCCACATGAAGGAGGGAGCTTAGGTTATAAGTGGAGGTTCTAGTTGAATGGTCGAGGTAACTTTTGGGATGAGCTCAGAAGGAGAAAACCATGCGAGTGCAAAGACCAAAGTGGACAATACCTGTGAATGTTGGCCAATGCGTGACAAAACGGTATTAGAGCCAACTCCTGATATCTTGCTGGTGTGTCCAGCGGGAACTTATCCAGTGAGGACACTGGAGGCCTAACGGGGGTGGATGTAACTTCCCACATCGGTTAGAATGAAGGAGAGAGCTTGGGCTATAAGTGGAGGTTCTGATTGAATGGTCGAGACGCCTTTTGGGGTGAGCCCATGACGATAAAATCGTGTGGGTGAAAGGCCCAAAGCAGAGAATACCTGCGACTGTTGGTTAGGGCGTGACAATACCTTTCTTTGCCTGCCAAGCGTGATATTTGGTACAAATTTTCTTCGGTGTCTTGGAGAGTGACAAAAGTAATAGCCTAATTCCTTTTGCTGTTTCATTTATGTTGTATAGCCTGTAGCTTTCGTATTCTTTTTGCACAGCTTGCAGCTGTTGGTCCCGAGTTAATGGTAAAACCCAAGAGGGGAGGGGAGGGGTGAATTGGGTTCTTATAAAATTCTTCGGTAAATTAAAAACTTAACCCCTTGAAAGCTTAATCCCCTTGATTGAAACAAATAGAGAGCAATGAAGTAATGAAAGCAATAAAGTAAAACAGTAGGCAATATTTATAGTGGTTCGGGCAACCTCTCCCTACTCCACTCTTCCAAGCTCACACACCGTTGTGACTTGGGTTCTACTATGTATTCCGCGAATACACTTAGAGTCTTCGCTCTCTTCTAGATTCTAGCTCTAGGGGGCATACACAATCAGAGCCTATGCTCTCTTCTAGATTCTAGCTCTAAGGGGCTTATACAATTAATACAAGTAGATGATGAGTTTAACTCCAATCACAACTCTACTAGCAACGTCTTGGTTTGTTACAACAAAATCAAACCAAGCACCAAGAACAAAGAATAATGAAAATAAGAAAGATCTACACTTTATTGAGTTGTGTAGGCAAGTTTCAGCTTGAGGAAGAATCTGTAGAAGCAACCGGTTGTATATCGTTGAAGCTACTTGCAACTTGAAGCTTGTTCTTCCTTTGAAAGTGTATAGATCACTCAAATTTAGAGAAAAGCAAATGGGAGCTCTTGTTTGCACTTCTTTCCTCTCTTTAGGCTATGTAGTGTGTGTTCCAACGTTTGCTTGAGTGTCTATTTATAGAATGGGGAAGATTTGAACGTTATAGAAGTGATTGGCGCGCAATAAATGTACCAACATTCAAAAATTCAAACGTTGCTTACCAAGTCGCAGGTGGAGTCGACTTCGTCTGCGATTTGGCTTCCCAAGTCGCAACTGGAGTCGACTTCATGTGTGACTTCAGTTATGCATTTTCCAAGTCTGAGTCTAGGTCGACTTGGTTTCAGACTTGACCTCAAGTCGATCTTGGAGTCGACTTGGGTTGCGACTTGACCAGTTCTTGCACTGAAAACAGTTTGATCTTTGTTTGATTTTCTTTAGCTTGCTTGGCTTCTTTCCTTCAATAATATTTTGTAGACCTTGTGAAGCTTGAAAAACTTGCATGGTTGTTTTTACCTTTGATTCAACCATCTTGCTTTCTTTTGATATTAGTCTTTACATCTTGAATTTCTTCATCTTGAAATATGCTTGTAGCTTTTCCTTGGACTTGAGAAACTTAAGTTGAACTTGAAATGAGCTTGCATCTACATCTTTGAACTTTGAAAACCTCAAGTCGATCTTGAGGTCGACTTCGTCTGCGACTTCACCCAAGTCGCAACTGGAGTCGACTTCGTCTGCGACTTCGGTATTTTTCTGCCCCAGATTCAACTCTGGAGTGATTTTTCCATCTGAAGTCGATGCTGGAGTCGACTTCGTTTGCGACTTGGCTTCCCAAGTCGCAAGTGGAGTCGACTTGGCCTGCGACTTCACCTGCTCTTCTTCTATTTTCAAAACTGGTCGTGGGGTTCATTTTGGAGTCGAGGATGGAGTCGACTTTGGGATCGACTTCACCCTGAGTCGAAGTCCAAGTCGACTTGAAAATCGACTTGGCTATTTCATTCCATAAAATATTCAACAAAATCATTAGTATTCACTTTATACTCAAATTTAACTTTGTTAATCATCAAAACTCATGCTTTGGTCAATTTTGTTTTGTTTTGAACATTGTTTCCAACATCAGCTTCCTTATTCTTTGTTTTTATTGATGTTTTCTTTAAAGGTACTTACCAAGTGAGGACTCTCAGGTTTATCTTGATTCAGCCTTTCTTGTTCTTGCACATAATATGAAATGAGCTCATTAAGATTCAAGTTATTCTTTTATAGTTGTAACTTATCTTAAATTAACTAAATTATGCTGGACGAGAGATCAAATCTAAATGTACCAGTAAATCATCAAATAGTTGTAACCTTAGTATCTTTATTTTCAAAGCAAAATGAGATATCTTTATTATATACTCCATTATGTTTCTTTTGACCTTACATCTCATTAAAACTAAGCTTAAAAGGGTTAAACTTATTTCAGCCTTACCACTTTCTTTTACAGTGCTATCTTCTTTTGCAAGACCCAAGCCCATTTTTTAAAAAATTACTGCTACATGTGCACATTTTCGAGCACATGCAGAGCACCAGAGGAGAGCTCATTGTCGCCTTCATCGTGCTGTCGTCACCAGTCACCAGAGGTAAGAGAGGAGACGGGTTTTTGTTAGGTTTTTTGAAATTTTTGTCCAATCATGCCTAAATCATGAGTTTTTGTAAAAATGCATTAGATAAACCTGAATGGTAGTAAAAACATTGATTAGAGCAATAGATTTAGTTCTTCATGGATTCAAGAGTTAAAATTGATAGGGTTTTAATTCTACCCCTAAATATTGATGGAAAACCTGAGACTTTTGATAAATTCGTGGATAAGATGATATTTAGAGCCTAAATCATAAAAATAGAAAGATAAAATCAAGCCTAAGAATGAAATAAAAAATTTAAGAGTTATATAATTGAATTTTTTGTTCCAAATAAAGATATAATGTTTGTAAATGTTATTAAGATATATTATTTATATGTTAATATGTTTAAATTTGATGTAGAAAGAGCAATTTGAAATTTCCAACAATTCATGGAAATTGGTAGCCCCAAAAAAATATCGACCAAACATAGGACTTTTTGTCCATTTAGCTTAAGAATTATTTATGTCTAAAATTTAAGTTATTTGGAGAATTAAAAATACAATAAAAATTGTAAAAGTGTTATATTAGGTCATAGATAGGATAGGATTATTGGGTTTTTATGCAAAATTGTTAAATTAGTCAATTTACATGATATAAGAATGATTTACATAAATTTCTAATATGTCTAATATATATATGTGTATATATATATATATATTTAAGTTCGGCATTTAATGGATGGGAAAATTTAAGTAAAAAAATGCCCTTAAGTGGTCTATTTAACTATAAGTATAAGGTAAATAAAATTATAATTAGAGTAGGAGTTTAAACTTGTGACACCAGATCAATGGAGGTCCATACATGTAAACTAGGTATTCAATTTAGATTTATTGTATTATTCAATTTAATGATAGGGATTAAGGTCATTGATTTAGAAAGGTGATTAAATTAATCACCATAGTTCAATGTGGGTTAATGTGTACAAAGAGACCCAATGAGGTTTAGGAAATGAGGGTATGTCATGAATAATCATTTCATATATTATGATTTAATTGATGATAATTATGATGATAATTATAGGATTGAAGTGTTTAATGTTAGAAAATTCATTACTTACGCCTATAAGGCTGAATGATATGAAATTTGAAGGGTAAGCACATGATGATATGCCCTATCACATGGATGAAATGTATTATAAAAATTATGATTTAATTAGGATGATAATTATTTAATTTGATCCAAATCTAAAAGACAATTTCAAATGACCATAACTTACACTAGAAAGGTCATTTTGAGATGAAATTTTTCATGAATGGTTAAAACAATATGGCTTATCATATGGACAAGTTTGATTAAGCTAATTATCATAAAAAATTCTTAATCATAAAATGACAAAATCAGTTGACTTGTCTTTAAAAAGGGAGAGATGTCATTAATGGAAAAGTCGAAGGGGTTAAAGCTTGAGATGAGGTAGATTTTTGAGGCTTTTTTGATAATTCCAAAATTTAGATTTTGAGGGTAAAAATTCCAGCAAGATCATAGGTGATTAATGGCTGAAGATAGGGCAATTTTGTGTAGCCACAAAATGCCAAAATGGAGGGTGCAAGGAGGGGACGTCCAAGGGGCAAATTGCCTAAATTTGTGTAAAAATAAAAATCATGGAGATAATTATGCCAGAAGCAATGGGATAAATATGGAATTGCCTAAATCTCAAATGAGGTGGAAATAAAAAATAAAAGGGGCAGCAATATATAAACAAGAGAGAGAGAGATAAGGATGGTTTCAAGTGGACAACTTGTGTATGGTGAAAATTTTTTTTAACTCCAGCAACTTGAACGTCCCTAAGCAAGGAAAATAGAGGGAAAAGGGAAGGAAAAGAGGAGAAAAAGAGGAGAAGAAAAGGAGAAAATCCAAGCTTGACATGTTGGAGTGAAATTACACAAGTTCAAGTAGGTATCCAACTAAGTTGGGTTGTTAATTTCTAAGTTTTTTAGCTCCATTCATGGGTCATAAGTTAATTTATTTATGAACCCTAAATGATGATTTAAGAATCTTTTAATAAGGTTGCTAAATGCTAAGAGAGTAGGAAGATTAAAATCAAGCTTTTGAGCATGATATGTATGACTTTAGGGTTAATTATCCAAGGAATGTCATGCTGAAATTTTTATAAATTCTCCATTTAAGTTGTTGTTTTGAGCATGTGATATGTTTGGAATATGTTAAATATTCCTATGATTAATATATGTTGAACTAAGCTTGATTTATGGGCCTTAGAAGGATGAAACATAGACTTGACAATTTGCTGGAAATTCTACACTTTTGAGGTGGAATTTGTGCATGAACTAAATAAACTAATATGTGGATGATTTAAAGGGTAAAATATCCTATATTTAAGGTAGAAGGAACGTCCAACATAGGGTTGAAAATAAATCCAAAAATCTGTTGTGGTTGGACATGAGATGTGGACGTCCAAGGGTGGCAAAGAATGGATGTAAAGTTGTTGTTTTGGGAAACTTGATTTTTGGACTTTGAATTCATGAAAGTATAGTAAATATGGAGAAAAAAGGAGATGTCCAAGGTCTGAAAATAAAGATGTAAATTTTTTTTTATGGGACATATGTTAATATGGACGTTTAACGTGGGAAAGAATGATGAAAAAGTTGCTGTTTTGGAACTATGTAATTAAAGGGTTTTAATCTCATGATTATACCCTAAATTATGTGCTAATTAAGTGTTTTAATTAATCCAAAATGGAGGACAAGTTGTTGTTTTGAAAAAAATTGATTAACACATAATATATGTGTAACTAAGAGGGTGCACATGAAGAATATAAATGACAAGGATAAGAAATGACTAAATATGACTTGCTAAAATGCAAAAATGGAAGGAAATATGGTAAAATGTGAAAAGAAGGGGCTTCTTTGATAAAATTATGAAATCTCAAAATTTGAGATTAATATGTAAAGCCCTAACTCATAAGTAAGTGCCTAAAATGAGCACTAATGTGAGAAATGTAAAGAATAGATGTTAAATGATGAATGTAAAGTAATGAACTTCCATATGGTAAGTTAAATGGAAGGTTATAATAAGCTTGAAAATTTGTCCTAAACAAGGGTATTAAAAATAGAAAGAATAGTTGCTAAGGAAGCATATGTGATACGAATATACCCAACTTGAAAGGCAAGTGGGATAAGTAAATCAATGGAAATCATATGGGTTGGAAAACCATATGATGTACAAGCATATGAGATTATGTTTATGAATACAATGTCATTTTTATGTGTATAGGCAAGGGCAAAGAAAAAGTGGACCAAGGAAACTAAGAGGACTTCAAGTAAACAAGTAAATTTCTAAAACTTACTTTCTCAAAATTATGACAAAATGTTGCAAATTTTTATTTAAATGCTTTGAATTATCTTGCAAATGAATGTTTAAATGCTTTTGAAATTATTTAAGGATGACCATCCCTATAACACTTAAAAATGCTCTTGAACATTGCTGTATTAAATGATATTGAGAAATTATGGCTCAATTGTTTATTCATGAAAATCATGTTAGCATTTCTATGTCTATGTCTATGTTCATGTTGATGTTCATGGTGCACAAGGTACTAGGTCAACTTTAGAGGTATAAACAGACCGATTGTCCCCCTCTAGTGTGACCAACTCGCTAAGATAGGCCAAAAGTCGGCAGCGCCCTCTCTGAGATGGGATGGTCGCCTAGCTAGCGTACCATCATATGATGTTCAAATTTTTAATGATAATAATGTGTTGCATTATTCATGATATACCCGTGATGGGTATGATGTTACATTTTCTTGATATACCCACGAGTGGGTATGATGTTGATTTTAAAGATATTTCTTTAAATGAAAATTTTGCTTGAAAAATGAATTGCCTAAAAACTATGTAGCTTGCTTACTGAGTTATACTCACGATTTATTTTTCAAACCTTAAGACAGGTACAAGGATGGCTACAAAGGAAGAGCACAGGTTGAAATGAAGGATTATGGTTTATATGTTCCTGTGAATGCACCTATATGATGAATAATGTATTATGAGTTTAATGATTACAACTTGTTGCACTTTATGAAATTTTACACCGTTGATGTGCGATATGGATTTGGTGTATGTTGGATTATTGAAAAAAATGTTGATGGATGATGAATGTTTATTATAACATGATATGAATGTTATAAAAATTTATGTTATATGATGGAACATGATGTGTAGGAATTAAACGTTGAATGTGTATATCAGGATTTGATGATAGCCAAGATGGGAAGATTGTTAAAAAATTATCTAAGTTCTATGAGATAAACTCCTATGGAGTAAAGGATTATTGTATATATATGAAATGAACCCGCCGTGTGACAGGACAACAATCATGATCATGTTTACCAATCAATAAATGATCCCAGAGTAAGGCTCACGTTGTGTCGCTCGGTTGGGGGCGCCACAAAATGAGAATGTATTCCTCATGAAAGGATCTTGTTGACTCTCTTTGAAAAAAAAAGCTAAAATTTAGCTTTTGAATTAAGACATCCTTAGACATTAAATTTTGGATGCAATGTATTGCGATCTAAATGAATAATTAATTTTATATTTGTTAATCTTGATAGGAAAAAGAAAAGAGAAGGCGAAAGAAGCAAATTAAGATCCTAAGGTAGACAAGCCTTTCAAGTTTAATAAATTGTTGCGATAGAAAATTCTATTTTCTCATTTACATTGGGAAAGGATGTTGTCAACAAATGTTCCCATTATGCTTTTATATGTTTTATTAGAAATATGTGTAATCGAGTCTTTTTCTATAAGTATTTAATTAAATTTTATAAAATCTATAAAGATAATTGGGAATGGTCATTACCCTATTTTCATTATATATGTACATATTTGCTATGAAAATATGCTTTTGAACTTAATTTCTGAGAATAGATCCTTTCTTTATGATAAGTCAAGCAAACTCCTTTTATGACATAGATGCATTTGATACTTGTTTGCTCATGCATGAAAATGAATATAAGGTTTTGCCTAATTGATGCATCCAGTGTATGGGTGGATGATCACTTGGTAAGTTTCATTCACCAAAAAGGATAATATGTCATTGAAGGATGTATATTTGTGATTACATTTCATCCTCATGCATACATGATATTTTCGTGGAGGTTTTACTATTTTTTTAAAACAACTCTTGCTTATTGAGTTCTTTAAGCTCACCATTTTGATTAATTAGTTGCAGAATATCATGAAATCAAGAGATATAAAATTTTCAATGGGAAGAAGGGCAGTGAAGTGGAGAATTGTGTGAGCTCTTGTATGCTTGAGAATGTCATGTAATTAGTTAGACTCTAGAAGTGCTAGATTTTTATCTGAAATATTTGAAGTATATATGCTTTATATTTCTATGAATTATATAGATATATGAATTGTGTATGACGTGGGAACTATTTGTAGTATGGGAAATAATGTGCTAATATGATGAATTTGTGAAGAAATGAGATAATTGCATTTGTGAAGAAGTGAAACAAGTTATATCTTGATGTAAAGGATTATCTAGTGAATGTTTGTATCCTAGTTACAAATGGGATGCTGATGAAATTTTTATAAATATTTAAGAAAAATTAGACCATTTTCTTCACAACTCACCCATTCTTTCACTATGAGATAGTGTATAAGAGCAAACTACATTATAGACTTCATCGCTTATAAAAGATTCCTGGCATGAAACCTGATGACAAGTCCAATGTAAAGGGGTTCCATAAGTCAGGGTGCTATAGAATCGTATCAAAGCACAAGTGGTGAAGTTATAAATATTTTTTATTTAATTGATTATTTTAGGTTATGATTATATTTGTAAATTTAGTATTTTATTGTGAGAAAAACATATAATGTCATATTTCTTGCTCTATATTTCTTTATTTTTATAAATTAATTGATGGCGGGTTAAGATCCAAAGCCAATGCTCACGATGTTAATGCGAGTAGAACAGGAGGCGGCGAAAAGGCATCAATTATAAGATGAAAGAATAAGGCACCAGTTTTGTGGGCAGGAGGAACTAGAGCTACATGAGCTACTAAGTCCTCCACCAGAAATAGAATGCGTCGAAATTTTGATGTTCTTGGCTCAAAACATAATGTCTCTCATAAGGAATCCTCCTGCAAAACTTAATAGACTACAAGAAAGACACATGGTAGAATTTTGGGAAGAAATTCCCACTCTTGAGGATCCTAAATAAGAGCCTACATTTAAACGTGAACATGAGCTCTACAGGTTTGGACATAGGGAAACTGTTGCAAAAATTGCCTATAATGAGGGAATACTAGAGCAATAGATAGTAGAAAGGTAGGTGTGGGGTGAAGCGATAGAATTACCAGAAGGTGACGGGGAGCCAGTAGTCCTCACTTTGACCAATGATTCAGTATTAGAAGAGGACAATGATGAAAATATATTTCTAGACAAGTAGGAACTAGATGACCTTCTCTCGAAGGAAGAAAATGACCCAGTAGAGCTTGAGGAGGAGACCCCGAAGAGCCTGAAGAGGAGGACCCTAAAGAACCTAAGGAGGAGGAACTTGAAGAATTTGAAGAGGAGGTTAAGGAGTTTAATAAGGAGTTTGAGCTTGAAGAGGAAGGAGGTTTTGAAGAAGACTTAAAAGAAGAGAAAAAAAGGATTGATATAGGGGAAAATGCCCCATCTGCTAGTGATTCTGAAAGACTTTAGCATGGGTTAAAGGAAGAGGGGCCATGGGACAAAAATGATATATACAATTCTTTTTCGTGTAATAGTAGATGTTTTGGAGGTATATTATTGGGCATTTTTAGGAAAATGTAAATATTAACAAAAGTGGAAGGTGATAAATTTTTTAAATACTATACATGTATGACTTCCTTTTTTAAGAGACATGGCCAAACACGTTTCATGCATGTATAGTATATTTGTAAATGATATATATTGTTAAGATAATAAAATACAAATTTTTGTATACTCAGTATGATAATGAAATATAGATTTTTTTATTGACTCAATGTGTTAATATGAATTTTGCTAGTTATTTTGGAATCGTAGTTATATATATGCACTTATAATTTAAATCTTTTTATATAACAAATAAAGATAGTGGGAGGATGAAAAGGAGGATGTCCTTAGAAATGGAAGGTGGCCGAAATCCAAATGTCATAGCAAAACCAGCAAGAGGCTAGGCCACCGGAGAATGAAGTGCCCAATTCACTTATAAAAGTAGAGTTGACTTCATCATCGTTAGAAGATCTTATGCAAATAGTAGATAAAAGAATACAAGAGGTAGCATGCGAAGCAATAGCTCAAGTTATGGATACCATGAATCAACAATGGATAACCCAATAAGCAAACATGATAGAGAACTTTATGCACTATTAAAATGAACGGGAAGAATAAATGCACACAAATATAAATACTGTTGGTGGATCTACTCAACCAGAGGGTGGAATGGATACGGGAGGAATGGATATTGATTTGGGGGCAATAAGAAGAGAAAATTTTCAAGGTATTCCTGAATTAAATTAAGGAAGAGTAAGTCCAACGAATGTAAATTTCAATAGGTCTAGTGTAGGGCCTAGCAGAGTGAGATTAGTTGAAGAAGAATAAATGGAAATTAATCAAAAAGTTATTTCAACTTTTTTATCACAACATCCCCCAAGGTTTGTAAGAATACCTAATTCGGCAATTGTAGAAGGATGGCTAAAAGAGATGAAAAAATTATTTAAGATTTCACCATGAAGGTAGATTGTGTTATTCATTTATTAATTGAAGAAGCTGAGGAATAGTGGGCTACCTAATCAGTATGATGACAAATCCTAATAAGATTATATGAATGAAATTTGTAGAGGAATTTAAAAAGGAATCTTTTTCAACTACCCCGATGGATAAGAAAATATCTAAATTTGAGAGATTATATCAAGGCAAGATGAGTGTAACTGAATATGCCACTAAATTTAATGCCTTAGTAATGTATATGTCATTGATTGCAAATTCTCCTATACAAAAAGCGCGTCAACTTCAGGATGGATTGAGGACCCATCTTAGGGAAAGCTTAGCTCTCTTTTTGTTGGTAGATTATTCTACGACATTAGAAAGGGCATAGGCCTTGGAAGTAGGGGAACAAAGAATTTATGAGATTCAGCAAGATTATAAACGAACAGACTCTAATTTGAAGGAGAAAGACATCAGGGGGAAGATATTCAAAAATTTAATATTTGAAAAGGTCAAGAAAGAGAAAAGAGTTAGAAAGGAGCTTCCTGTATGTCCTAAATGCCAAAAGAAGCATAAAGAATAATGTTGAAAAGGAACTTCTTAATATTATAAATGTAGATAAACCTACAATCAAGCTAAAGACTACGGTATTATTCAATGAAAAAGTTGTACCATTCAAGAAGCAGGTCCTAGGTGTTTCTGGTGCAATAAACCTGGTCATAGAATGACTAAATGTCCAAACCCAAATCGAAATAACTAGAATACCTGATGGAAGACTGATCAACAGAAACCAACGTCAACTTTGAGTTAGCGAGGAACCAAAGTTCAAGTACATGCATTGAATAAAAATAAATCAAAGCAATAAGAGAAAAAGGTGGTGACAGGTACAATGTAAATTTTTAGATTCCTAGTTGTGACATTATTTGATTCGGGTGCCACTCATTCATTTATATCATGTTAATTTATGGCCACACATAACTTAATTGTAAATGAAACTAATGTCATTGCGGACTTGATACTGCTTCCTATGATCGAATTAATGTAATATTAGGAATGGACTGATTAAGTCGGTAGGGTGCAATTATAAACTACAAACAAAAAAAGTTTCTTTTTCTACAACACTAAGGGAGGAAATTTCTATTGAAAAGTTGAAGGAATTGAGGGAACCTGCAATATTGATTTCAGTAATGAAGGCTACCAAGTTAGTATGATAGCAGTGTATAACTTTTTTAATTATATTGCAGCTAGTTGAAGGGAATCGATATAAGTTGGAACAAATTCCAGTGGTTTACAAGTTTTTAGATGTTTTCCTGGGAGAGTTAACGGGCTTGCCCCCAGAAAGAGAAGTTGATATGATCATTGAGCTTTTGCCTAACACTGCACCAATTTCTAAGATACCTTACCACAAAGCTCCTACAGAGATGGCTGAATTGAAGGTGTAATTGCAAAAATTACTGAATAAGGGCTTTATACGTCCCAGTATATCCCCATGTGGTGCACCAGTTTATTTGTTTGAAAGAAAGATGAAAGTTTTCGGTTGTATATTGATTATCAAGAACTCGATAAAGTAGCTATCAAAAACAAGTACCCATTGTCAAGGATAGATGATTTGTTCGATTAGCTAAAAGGGTTTGTGGTGTTTTTTAAGATTGATTTGCAATCAAGTTATGATTAACTTAGAGTAAGTCCACTGGACATTTCGAAGATGACATTTAGGATAAGATATTGACATTATGAATTTTTGGTAATTCCTTTTGGGTTAATCCATGCCCTTGCAGTATTTGTGGATGTCATGAATAAAATATTCCAAGAATACTTAGATAAATTTGTAGTGGTGTTTATTGATAATATATTAATTTACTCCAAATCAAAAAAGAGCATTGCGAACATTTGTGGATTGTATCGAACCAACTTAGGGTAGAGAAATTGTATGCCGAATTAAAAAAATGTATTTTTGGTTGACTCGAGTTGCAATTTTAGGGCATATGATTTCTGTCGAATAATTTAAAATGGACCCTTACAAATTAGAAGCTATCATAAAATGCCCAAGGCAAACCATAACGACTGAAGTTTGAAGTCTTATGGGATTAGTTTGTTATTTATTGAAGATTTGCTGAGGAATTTTCTAAATTATCTACACCACTCACTAAGTCAACTTGAAAATTGGCTAAATATGAATGGACTGATAATTGTGAGTCGAGTTTCTTAGAAATCAAACAAAGATTGATCCAGGAGTTAGTATTAACTATTTCGGATAGCAGTGAAAATTTTGTAATTTATAGTGATACATTTCATCAAGGTTTAGGGCGCATGTTAATGCAAAATGGTATGGTAATTGCATATACTTCTAGGCAGTTGAGACCTAATGAACTAAATTATCCAACCCATGACTTGGAATTGGCCACCGTAGTGATCAATTCAAACATGTCCAAATGATTATTTCCTTTATCATTAATGCTTCCCTCATAACTATAGGACATGATAGATTATCAATACTTTGATGCCCCTTGTATCTTTGTCCACAAGGTTGGAGCTAGCCCCACTTACTGTCAAGGTTAGATTTGTAAATGTTTCAAAATTGAAGGGTTAGATTTGTAGAATTAAAAATCTCATGATTAAATACATTATTATATAAACTTACAAGGTTAGATTTGCAAAAATCTTGATGTAGTAAAAAATTGAAATGAAGATCATCATTATTCCATCCAATTGACTAAATACAATCTTAAATTAAAAAATCAAAAAGTACAATAATGTTTATAGTTCAAAATCTAAATTAATAAATTAGTTTACAAGACCTAATCAAACTAGTATCAATTACAAAGGAATTGGGAATAGTTACGATACCCAAAAACAGAAACTTGTGGAATCATAAGTAGAGAACTAGCTACATTCAAATGGAAATGAACATGCAGGGAAATATATTCCAAAATAGGTTTGTAAAACCAATCTCAAATATTAGATTTCTTCAATCATTAGCAAGTATTCAAGAACATGAAGAAAAAGGAACTAATAGTCATTTACAAATTGACAATCATGATTTATGGATGAAAAATATCATGGGAAGAACAAAGTCATTCCAAATATTTTAACTTAATTAAAATAAATAAAAATAACTCAAAAATTTGAAGATCAAAATTCACGAATGAAAATTTATTAGATGTTATCAATAGCAACACCTAACAAAGGACCTATAGAAATTTTTTATTTAAGACCAGACTTCCTAAATTACAAAGTAAGGACAAAGAAAATGTTGAATATGTTATAATCATTAAAATAAAGGATTCAATGTGTGGCTTGAAGTGATCAAATTTAATCCTGTCCATTAATATTGCCTTCTTGATGACCAACCATCTTCATTAGCAACATTATTTATGTGATTTACCATTTCTATCCCTACATCTGAGCAACAATGAGTAACAAGTGGTGGTGAGTAAGGAGAGTGATTCAACAAGGATGGGGACATGGAAGAAGAGCAGAAAGGGGTCAACATCCTTGCATGCCTGTACAGATGTAAAAATCGCTAACCATTTTTGTAGTAGGGTTTTCCTTCTTGTCTGATTCCATTTTTTGAAGCAAATTCAAATTCTAGTGGAGCTAAGTTTATAGAGTTGTTATCAAGTTTAATGCAGATAATAATTTTTTAAACTACAACTGGGAATTATTTACAATGATCCTCCATGATTTGACGGCCCACGACCTCTTTATTGAATCCAAAGGTAAGAAACCTCTTATTGCATTATTTCGCAACTACAACATGTCATATAAGATTGAGCATCATTAGTTCTATATTTTCAATTTATAAATAGTTTTAATTTGATAAAATTGATAATATGAAACTAAATTTATAGAATCAATTATTTAATTCTCACTCGATTATTCATAATCCTACTCTCAACTGTTTCATTTAACATAATTTGTTTAGCTAACTAGATTAATGCTAAAATAATTTAAAACTTATATTTTTTATTACATAGGGTTAATGCAAAGATTTGATTTAGATTTTTTGTGAAAGTAATTATGAATATAATAGGAAAATTAGTTTTTTATTAAATTATAAAAATGGTGTTTTACAAAGTTTATATTCAATGCTTTTGATTTTGCTAGATGCAATATGGGTATGCATGCTATTTTAAAAATGATTTAAGTGAATGTAAGATACATCAAGTGTAGTTTTGAATTTACATGAAACTATTAATGCTCTTATAGTTCATTAGACTATAAACTTTATTCAAGGTGGCTTTAATCCATGTATCTCTAGCTAATAATTATGTTGTTATTTTTGTCCATATTATTGTGGTAAAGAATAAGAATTCCCACATAGATGTGAATGATCTTGCAAGCTAAATGATTAAATTACATTTTAATCATTTATGTGATGACTTTTTGGATGAGACATTTATGTGATGACTTGATAATGAAATTTTATTAAAATTTAGGTTGCATCTGCAAAACTCAAAGAGTTTTAGTTTTTATGAATTTTCCTGTCATATTCAAAGTTAATGTATGCTTAATGGAATGAAAATTTGAAATTATAAAGCCTAATTTATGATCTAATTACTAACAATCCTATATAAGCTTGAATTTCAACTATATTATGAGAATAATATGGAATATACAGTTCTTTATTACGTTATAACAAAGTAGAATTTTATTTCTAGTCGAATGGTCTCAACCTAAAGTAGGGATGAGTAGAAATAATTATTAATATAGGAAGCTTGCAAGTTGTGTATTTTTTAGAGATAAAGTTTCAAATTTTTTTATGAATCTTTACTTATTTTACATATACATAGTGGAATGTTGAATGATTCAAGCTATAATATGTTGAATGATTCAGAATACAAGGTGAATGGTTAAATTATATTTTAATCATTTACGCAATGACTTGATAATGAAACTTTACTAAAATTCAGGTTGCATTTGTAAAACTCAAAGAGTTTTAGGTTTTATGAATTTT
The DNA here is from genome assembly GCA_030490835.1 of Annona cherimola. Taxonomy (NCBI): domain Eukaryota; kingdom Viridiplantae; phylum Streptophyta; class Magnoliopsida; order Magnoliales; family Annonaceae; genus Annona; species Annona cherimola. The sequence continues at coordinate 18,224,519 of CM059973.1, read as the reverse complement.
TCTGTAATATTCAAAGTTAATCTATGCCTAATGGAAGGGAATTTTGAAATTATATAGCCTAACTTATGACTTAATCACTAAAAATCCTACATAAGCTTGAATTTCAGCTATATGGTGAGAAAAATATGGAATGTATAGGTTATAAGTTATGTCATCATTATGTTATAATGAAATAGAATTTTATTTCTAGCTGAATGATTCTTGACCTAACATAGGGAAGTAGAAACAATTATTAATATGGGAAGCTTGCAAGTTGCATTTTGTGAGAGATATAAAGTTTCTGATTTTTTCATGAATCTTTACTTATTTTACATATACATAGGAGAATGTTGATTGATTCGGGCTGCAAAACATAAAAAGATGACTGACTAAAAGTATATGTTATATAAATGTCAAGCCATAATTAAGATAAGTTTTAAAATCAAGACTATAGAGTTCATAAATAGATATGACTACTTTTATAAGTTGAAAGTTCTGAAATAGGTCTTGAATACCGTACATGGGTCTAATAACAACTAAACTTGTTTTTACCTATGTTTTAAAAGATAAAAATTTCAGATTCATGAAAATGGTTTTCTCAAGTTGAAGAATTGAGCATATGTAGTTATGCTAGACGTAAATAATTGATTTTATCATTGCTTGAGATAATATAACCATGTGTTGATAAGTGGCAATGAATGTTTTTTAGGTAATCCTAACCTAAATGACATCTGAATGCTATTTAGGTAATCCTAAATCTATTATTTTCATTTTATGATAATTTCTAATAAAATTATCTTGAAAATATTTATTATTTTAATTTTCATTTGATATGGAGTATTAGCGAAATAAGCGACCATAGTAATAAAGACATTCATAAGAATAATTCACGGAAAGACATTCTTAACATTTATTAATTTATAGCAATGTTGAATTTTAAAATTTTTAATATCGTGAAGTGTTATGATTCCTTGTCGAAAAACATATTTTTTAAATTTTTCATAAAATTTTTATTCTCAATATATTTAATTCATATAATAAGTTTTGCCATTTTAAAGATTTGTATATATATTAATAAATTTCAAATGTAGGGGTATTTTAGTTATTTAAAAATGAGTACAACACTCCCATATTTGAATTCGAAAATAGATATATATATATAGATATCCAAAAAGGCAAAACATATTATATTAATTAAATATACTTAGAATAACAATTTTATGAAAAATTTAAAAATAAATGTTTTTGAGCTGTTTACATATTTAATTCTATGCATTAGATGTCTAGAATCATCTCTCTATTATGAAATGTTATGTCTTGTTCTCAGACTAAAGAAAATAATAGTATGCAATCATCTCCTACTTAGATTTAAATACACAAACATACACATAAGGATAGAAAGGCTATAAATGATGAAGTAACTAACCAAGCCTCACTTATTTGTTGAATTACTTCCTCTTGATGTGTAACCTACACAACAGTAACACATACTCAAATAAAAACAATAAAGTAGTGCAACTAATCAATTAAAAATGAAGGTCTTCTTAATAACAATTAATGTAGATCTTTAGGTTCCTAGCACAAGAATATGACCTTTTTGACAAAACAAAGTTCTTCTTTAGATTTAAGTAAATATTCAAGTTAAATGCCTCAAAATATTTCAAGTTCGAAGCCCTCTTTTCTATACCACAATCTCACTATTAGCACACATTTTATACTCTTAATGAACTACAAAAAATTGACAACAACTTAAGGAGTCGGTCAACATTCCTTGAAAACAGTTTTTAACTCAAACACTCTGTCTAAAGTTCAATAGTAAAATCATCATTATTTTCCACAACTTTGACAATTTTAGTGAGAATAAAAATTTCAGACAGCTTTCAAGTCAGAACCTTATATAGTTTAGAATATAAACTTCATCTTTTTTTGACACTTATTGTAGGTACGTGCAACATAAATTATATAATATTATGACTAAAACTTCATTCAAATTATTCATAAATTAAATCAAAAGTGCAATTTTTCTCAAGACAAAGGCATGATACATACTTAATGATGTAAAACCTATAATGTTCTAGATCATATTGACAACTTACTAGATTCAAATTAGAGGTGAAAATAGGGTTGAGCCAACCTATGACCTACCTTCATTTTATAGACGATCGAAGCGAGGATCTTGACTCGGTAGGATAGGGCGGGTTTGGATTCTAGACCCATGCTTCAGTTTTAAGCGGCAAGGTGGGTCGACCATGTCCTGACCGACCTTGCCCCAACATGTAAATTATTTTTATAAATTATATGACTTACTTATATGAATGTTATTTTGTTGGATAAATATGTTTAACTCTATGATTTATTAATGTAAATATGATTTATGTTGATGTACATTTAACTTTATAACTTGTTTGTATTGATAAATTTTTATTTCTTGATTGCATATATATTGTTCAAGTTATCTCATTCACATATTTATCAATGAAATAAAATATATTATCTATGTTTTATATTATCTATGTTGTTTATATCTTACAAGAAGGAATATTATTTTTTTTTGTAATTTAGTAGTTTTAATTGTAATTTAAAATTTATATTAATGTCCTTTTTAAGGTTGATACACATATTTACAAGACTAAATTGTAAACAAAATTATTGAAATTTTTTTATTAATGCTTTTGTCATCAAAATTGTGTTTTACTCACTAAATAGTAAAATATTAAATCATTTAACCTTTAAATTTATCATAGATATGAGTTTATATTGTATGCATATAAATAAACTTTGACCACTTTTTCAACCTGACTCGTTATCGTAATAATGGCCCAAAATCAACTTGAAGTTTGTCCAGAGGATTATTAAAGAAAGGTGAGAATTAGATAGATCTTGTCCTGACCCGGTATAAAAAGTAAGGTCAAACAGGACTTTAAAATATAGAATTAGCCCAATTTTTACCCATAATTCAAATTCGAACTCTAAGATAGAACCTCTTGTAACTTGACACTTACCACATTCAAATTAAACTGTTAGCATAGTCCTCCCAACCAAACGACACTTTAGTAGCATTCAAAAATGAATTCAAACAACATGGATCATCACAGTTTATTAATGTTAGAATTGAATTGTTTATCTTTTAAACTAATTTGATGTTTTGAACTTTGGTGGAACTATATAATAGACTGAGCAATAAGAATTAGAGCTTAATTATAATTAAAATTTCTAGAGAATTTGTTATTATTGAATATGAGTTATACATTAATATATTAAAATAATAATAATAATAATATAACAAATATAAGGATGTCACTTTTGAACTGTAATTAGTAGGCATTAATTGGTGTGATAGATATCTATTAAGGTTAGAATTTTTTAATTATCTTTTAAATTGATTCGATGTGTTGGTGAAACTATATTATGTATTGAGTGATGAGAATTAGAGCTTAATTTAATTAAAATTTTTTCAGAGAAGTTGTTACTATTGAAATTAGTTATATACTTACTAATATAGTGGAAAAATAGAATAATAAAATTAAAATTTAGTGATGAAGTTTATTTGAAAAGTGGATTGGTATATAAATGGAAGAAAATTATATATTTTATAAATAATATTGAATTTTGCTAGTTATTCAAGATAAAAAAAATAGATTTATTCTAATTTAGTTGAAAATTTTGAGAAAAAAGTTTTAGTCATATGCATGCCAATATGAAAAAGGGTTATAAATTATTTACATAGGGTGTGTTTGAAAATATTAAAAATGTTAAGTTAAAATTTTTTAATCTAAAACTTTTCGCTTTTCATAATTACCCATTTTTATTCATTTTTTCACATCTTCCTGTTCAACTAGCGTACTTTTCAATAATTTTTACTCAACTACCCACATAATTAACTTATCTATTTTAACTTTATTCTCTTTACTTCTCATCACTACCCCCATTACATCACATCTTTTTTTTTAATTTAATAACTTTTATACCAAAAATATTTTATCCAAAAGCTTCAAAACTTCTCAACATACTCTAAAACTTTTCACTCTCAATAACTATCCTATTTTTGGTTTTTTTTCACTTCTTCCTATACAATTACCTTACTTTTCAATCATTTTTACACGACTATCAATATACCCAACTATCTATTTTAATTTTAGTCACTTTACTTCTTATTGTTATCCCTACCATATCATATCATTTTCTCTCATTTTAAAAAATTTCACACAAAAAACTTTTTATTAAAAGTTTTATCACTTCCCAAACACACCTTATGAAGTTGGGAGATGAAGAGTATAGATATTATATTGATGAATTTTTTGTATATTTAGATGATAAAGGAACCAAGATTTGACCTAATGTTGAAATTTGAGAAAAAAAGTCTGGTTTGTACATATCAGGTAAGTAGGACTTTTGAAATTAAGTTTTAAGATTTTTGATAATTTATGTATTTTTTTTGTATGTGATAGGCCATGCTGATGCATTTTGATGTGAATTTAATAGATTTTAGTTGCAATAGATTTTATGTGTTATATTTACAATGTTTGAATTATTTACAAAGCAATTTTAATTTATGGCCTTTATTTGTATTTGAGAAAACATGATTTAGTATGTCATGTTTATAATGTTTGAATATACGAATATGGCATCAAAAGGAAGACTTAATGTTAATGTTATGATTAAGGGCTTGCATAGATGCGATGAGGGTGATTTTGGTCCATGGGCCAATTGGTTGAAGAAAAAATAAAATTAAATGGTTAAGTGCATAATATGAGCAATTGGATTGTACTATGAACATAAGCATCGCCAAGTTAAATATTTGTAAAAATGTTAGTATTTCAGTTGAATTTTTTTAGTTGATTTTTAGTACTTAGCAGTTTTTAATCCCTTTTCTACTTACTAAGTTTTCTTGGACTCACCTCAATTTTTTATTTTTTAATTAATAGGAAAAGTAAAGGATACAATAATATTACAAGTTTCAGCAGAATAATAGAAGTTTGGTTAAATATTTATTTGGACTCAAGTATTTAATTAATTGTTCATATTAGTGTTTGATATGAGCCATTTGTGTATCTTTCTATGTTTGACAATGGGTACGGATTGATATAAGATGAGTAGTACTTTATTAAAGGATTAATATATATATATATATAATCAAAGTAGTTAGAGAGAGAAGCCAAAATTGAGATATTTGGTGTAAGTATTTTTATTAATGATCATAATTTAATCTATCTTTCTTTGTATTATAAATTGGCCATTATAATTAATTATATTGTGAAATTACTATTGTTATTATTGAGTGATCCCAATACTTGCAAGTTACTATCACAGGTGGTTCGTGTTACTTTAGCTTGATCAGTTCTAGTAGATTTTAGGTAGTGGCCTCCAATCGTAGAAGGTGTTGGCTAGCAGGGCATTACACCCATTAATACTTTTTCTTTCCCACAACATTGGGTTGGATTTCGTGCTTTTTTGTTCCATCAAATTGGGTTGAATTTTCTCTAAAGACGTTTAAATCACCCTTCATTTTGCAATTAAATGAAGGCTCCAAAGTTAGTTAAATACCACAAGGTCTTAAACATGTGGAAGCCATGGAATCTTAAAATCTATTTTAACAATCTTAAATATTTAGATCTCACCTAAATCAAATTACAATCATTCAAACATGTATATCAATTACAAGAATTCACCAAACCATCACCAAAATATCTAAGTCATCATCAACCACAAAGTCTTCAACAAATCCATATAAAAAATCATAAACATTACAAGATCAATTTTATGAGATTGATCTCAATGGAGATCAATGTTATTTACGATATCAATGCTGTGAGATCAATTTCACCTATAAGATATAACACTTGCAACCTACAAATGAATAAGCTAAAGAAATTATTCAATATTTTATTTTATGCATTATTTAAAAATTTATACAATTTACATTTGAATATTGCACTTTCTAAATTATATAATATGTAATGGTACTAATCACATAACCAAAAAATAAATTTGTTACTTTTCATGTATGGGTCCCACCTTTATGTTCAACTTTTTGAAAATTTAAAATTTTCAAAAAATTTCCAAAATTTTCTTTTGATATTTTATTTTAGAGAATTTTGCGAATATTCTTATAAGATTTGATCAATATTACATCTATGTCATTAGATTTGATAAAATTACAAAATACCCATAAGATTTTCATAAAATTATAAGAGCCTCTTCCATTATGATGCCATTAAAAAATTTCACAAAATAACGATAATATCCTTTAAGCCAAGGGATACGCTTGTAATTTTTGAAAATATTAGAAGCATATTTACAAACAACTTAAAATAATAATAATAATATATGTAAAAATATATAAAATAATAAAATAGCAAATAGTCTACAATATTTGCAAAATGTTGCAAGTGTATAACTAGGTATAAAAAGCATTTTCATTATTTTACATAAAATTTTAACAGTATGCTAACGGAAGAGTTACGCTTATAGTTTTATAAAAATTTCATCGGTATATTTGCAATTTCAGCAAACTTAGAAACAAATGCAATATTGGTTAAATCTCGTAGGCAAATCTGCAAAAATTTCTTTATTTTAATTTTTGTAAATGGGCATTTGGAGTGTTGACAGATGCCAAATTAATGGCCATTTTAAAAATTCAAATAAAATTCAAATAAACTCTAAGAAATCATCTTGTTTCATAAAAAGAAAGATATAGGTGGTGCTCTCATATTTGTAGAAATAAGAATAGATTTTGTAGCTTATTGCACATAAAGCAACATGACACCGGTGCCATGTGATAATTATCTATTATGTCTTTACATATTATACTTGGGCTTGATTCCAAGAATTATTTTTCAAAAAATTAAAATCATAAAAAAATTAAAAAGAGAATATATACTTTAAATGGAAAGGTTTTGGCAAAGCTAGACATATCTGTTATATTGAGAACTTTATAATAATAATTCAGTAAAGTTTTCCCAAACAGAAAGGTCTCTATAGAATAATTAAAAGAATCACCAATTGAAAAAGCTAGAGAAAACTTTGCAAGAACTACTCAAGTGTAATTTTATCACATATCAAAAATGAAAACCTTGATGATCCAATCATCCAAGCATTAGATGCATATCTAACAACCGTGTATCTTAAATTTCAATATATCTTTCTTTTTCTTCTTTTGTATTAGAATTTTAGTTCAAAATTTTAAGTTTGTTTTAAATATTATATCGCTAGACATAAAAAAAATTGTTATTATTATAGAAGATAAAATATTTATCGTCCATGTTATATGGTACCGATATTATGGATTCTCCAAATAATTCTCTACAAATTTAATTTATTAGCTTAAATTTGAATCGTAAATTTTACAATAGCCAAAAAGGTAATTCTAAATTAAATTTTTATTTAGTAAATATCTTTCATACTTCAATTATAAAATATTTATATTCTTTAATTTTTAATATTTGTAGGATAATAAATTATTGCTGAAGACTGCTAAATTTTGAAAGATAGAAGATTTATTTGATTTTTAGTGCCAAGATAGTTTTATGTGCTTTTATATATTTTTATTTTTATAATTGTAGACTTTATTCATAAATGGTTGTGGATTGGAGGATAAATAATCTGTTCTAATTGTTATAGTTTTTATTCTTGAATGGTTAAGGATTAGAGCAATTTTTCATTAAAAAAAATGTAATGCCCTATTGCCTAGATATTCTCAATAACTAGTCAATGGGTACTATACCACCTAAAGAAAATTTGGCAGCATCTCTCCATAATATGTAAGGGGTGATATGGAATACAATACCTATTATTCATAAGCATTTCAATTTCATTCCAAAATATGACATTCAGCTCTACATTTAAACACTTATATTTTCATATAATAAGAACATTCACATAGAAGAAAAATCATTGGAATTTATTCTTACATAACAAGCAAACCAAAGGATCATATATGTGTATCCACATAGATTATAATCAAATTCAAAATACTAAATATAATATGTTTGTCAAAGTTGAATCTGACTGAGTAATCGTCTACATATACTAATATCAAAAGAGTATAAATTCCAAAATAATTGTAATTAGAGATGTTGGCCTAATGGTCTTCAAGATTAGGTCTTTCACTTGTCTCATCTTAAGGTTCCCCACCTGACCTGTGATCTAAAAGAAAAATAACAAACCATATGAGTCTAAATAGACTCAATAAGTATATAGTAATTAGCACAAAGTGAAAATAAGTAAAATTCTGGATGCGCATGTCATGATCAATAGAAGACATATGGGTCCAATACCCACTCCCAAGAAATTATGCATTTAACCACGTATAAAGAGAATGACATGAATAATCCTCTACTCATGTCAATCAATGGCCATGAATAACCTTATCCTCATGTCAATCAGGGGTCATTAACAGCCCTTTTACAACCAACCATCTTAAATAACACATCATACATAACAAACAAGAATAAAGGTCACAAACCACATACACAACATCAACATGATTTATTTAATTCAATATACCAACTGCCACACAAGCAATTCACTAAACACATAGTATGTGCAAAAAGAGGAACCTCTAGTTCATACTCTCATTTGAGCAGAATTGATGATCTTCAAGGTAGTTCATAGAGTTTTTAGAAAGATCTGGGGCTAGGTCGAACTGAACAGAAGGGAAAAAGAAAGAAGAAGCAGAAAATGGGAAGAGAAGAAGAGGGAAATAAAATCGGGCATAAAAAATAAAGCCCTAGCGCGCGTGGGCTCTCCTTTTAACTAAACCCCCATCGAGTCGGGCCGAGCCGGAGCATGGGCCAGGTCGAATCACAATTCATAATTTGCTTTCCCGCCCCTACAACTTAATAATTGAAAATTTCTCTGGGAGCGCTGCCCCCTTGACCCCTACGACCTGACCAGGCAAGTCAAACCCCGTACCTACTCTGCGAGATGGAAGATAGTCATAGCGCTCAACAATCAATCATACACCTCTAAATCTATACCCAATGTGCTAGGATCATAGTACATGCATATATGCACTATACGTCCCCTAGATGCCATGTCCATATATGTTATGCATTCATTAATAATATAAATTCCTAGTAGCATGTTCGTAAATTACCTCATAAACAGGGAAGGAATATAATGAAAATAAAAATAAAATAAAATACTTGATCCTTACAAAAGATTGGAGCGTTGATAATTTTATCTTAAATTTTTATTATTAATGAAGGATATCTATAACGTCATGCCAACAAAGTCAACTGTCACTACTAAAGTACAAGATCGATGATAATGGGGGAATATACACAAGTGCAATAATAGAATCCATTAGAGCATCATAACCAGGAATTTCACTAATTTCAAATTAAACTAAATCCAAATAATTAAATTCAAAAAATATATACTCCGCATCCTTACTACATTACTCTTAAAAATAAAAATAAATAAATAATTTTAAATTTGGTTTCATCAAGTCGTAGTCTCATTTGGTACACAAAGCCCATGTTAATTTCCACCCGTATCCTATTATCGAAAATAATTAACAAAATACGATGAGTTCAGTCAAACTCAGTACTTAGAGCATAAAGAAGTAAACCGACAAAGCTTGAGCAAACAATATGCATAGGGGTTAACAAAACATAGATTAAATCACAAATCCAAATCAGATTTAAATCCATATGAAATATATGTTGATGCCTGACATACATCAATGCATCATACGCATGTCAATTCTCCAATTCATCCATCACGGTCTCAAATCCAATGGGGAGGTTCAACATCTCGCCTCGTAATCCAACTGATGGCCCATTTCAGGCTTTATTTGTGCGTTAGTTTGAGAGATTAGGTTTAGTTTGCATCCATTTAGCTTAATTTTCACTCACTTTGCATTTTAGGAGCATTATTTATTTTTAGGCATTTTTAGCATTATTTAGGCATTTTTAATTCATTTACTTAGTTTTTCCATCTTTTGCAGGAAGGACGGGATATATGAAGGCAATGCGAGCGAAGTGGAATGCAGATCAAGACAAGTCAGAGGCAGGTGGATGGCGCCTAGGCGCCACCCTACGCACCTTTGCCAGGACTCCAGAAAAATTCAGAAAATATGTGGCTTCCAGAGAGTTGGCGCCTAGGTACCACCCAGGGGCGCCCAGGCACCACTTCATTTACATGCAGGCAAAGTTCAGACATTTTTGAAGCCACAAGTCATACTGCTTCCAGAGAGTTGGTGCCTAGGCGCCAATGCATGAATTCCTAGGGTTTGCAGAGAAGTTCCAAGTTGCTCAGAACACAGAGAGTTGGCGCCTAGGCGCCAATACGCATCCGTACGCGCAAATTTCAGTGCGTAAGCTACGCAAATTGAATTTAAAAATAGATCCTAGGGGGTTTGCGCGCGGGGGAGAGAGAGGAGAGAGCCCAGAGACGAATTACTAAGCCAAATAAAGAGAAAATCGTGATCAAAGCACAGATTGAAGAGAGAATTCAACTGCGTTGGTGGAAACCGCCGGAAAATAGTTTTCTCTATTTCTTTCTACTTTTCTTTCTCTGCTTTCATGGATACTCTTTATATGGATGTAATGGATGTTGAAATCATGTCTTTGAACTAAACCTCTATTAGATGGATAGTTAGGATGAATTGAATTCTAAACTATATTATTTTTAGTTCTTTGAATATTCATGAATGAATATTTGACTTTATATATTATTGTGTATGATTTACCTTTGCATGTGTGGATTTAATACTTTTTACAAGATTAGCTACCTTATAAGATGATTTAATTGCTTGATTTATCCTTAGAAGAGGAAGATCTCTGCTAGATCCATGTGCAAGGCATAGGTTTCCACCTTTGTGTAAGGGGAGTTGTTTAACGGATAAGAATATACCGTTAAATCATGTGTAGTCATTATACAGGTTATAAACTTATCAATTTCACTTTATTTAATGGTATGGGAAAAGCTTTATATAATGTTGGAAGACATATATAGAGATCAATGAACTTGAGCTAGTAAATTCATACACAATTCCATTAAAAAGAACCAATGCAACATAGTTTAGATTCAAGGATTCTGAGCTATCCATCTGCCATCCCTGATCAATAAACCCGTTTCTAGTATTCAGTAGTTTCGTAATTCTGCTCAAATTTCTCATTGCAATCGTTAGTTTTAGTTAAATCATAAACTCAAAATTTTCTATCCATCGAAAGCAGTTAAATTAATTAATAATTTTGGTTAATAATTCCTCATGGGAACGATACTCTACTCTACTCACTCCTTATTACTTGACACGACACGTATACTTGCGTAAATAGCGAGCATTTTAATTGACATATATGCAGCTCGTCACCAACCTGCTACACAACCTTAGGTTTTCATCACTGCATCCCAACACAAGTGGCCAACTCTACACAATACAGATAGATCGGGAAACATCTTTATCTAAACCAGAGGTGTAACTGATACCTTGCTGTGCTCACCACATAGCTGCCACTACGCCGCCCCATATTACGCGAACGGCTCTAACCTCAACCATTATTTTGATGGTCATTAATCTCATGAACTGTGTCACAACAAACATTAACCAAATCACAAGGGTCAAACAAATCAAGTTTGCAAACCCACCAATTAGATAGGTAAGTCTGAATCAATGCCACCTAGGCTATCACATCTCAATCCCCGGTCAGGATATGCCAATAGTAGTCACCAATGGTCCAACAACAACACTTTACAAATTCATAACCATAGCCATGACTCATGAATATGTCAGCATCACAAGAATACATGTCAATGTCATAATGCATAATGCTAGCATGAATAAGGAGCCAAAATCGACATCACAACAAATCATCATAATGGATAATATTTATTCACTCAGAAATTATAAAACAATGGCATCCAAAACATCCACGCCCATAACCATGTATTACGACATTAAAATCAAAAAATGAAGAAAAGAGCTCTACTTACCTTGTGTAAATCTTTAATCCGTTCTTATATTGTATTTTGCTATAATGCTCAAATCATCGCACTGGAAAAGAACATTATTCTTTCATTAAATTTTTAACTCAAATTAACTCTTTTAATCATGATTTAACATGATATTCCATTTTAAGATGTATGGATACCTTTATGTATCATAACTTCTATAATTTAACCAACACACGGTTCCTTATATAAATTATTCCAAAATTATCATTTATAATAAATTTTAATATAATAAAACATTACTTGCTCCAAGTTAATAAAATTAATTTAAGTCAGAGCTCACTTCATAGAATTACCAAACTACTCCTTTAGCTTTCGATTTGTGTTTTCTGCATCATATTCAACCATATCTTATAAATATTCAATTTTTTCTATTAAAAAATATTATTGTATTATTAATTACTAAATAATAATCATTTTTATCTCCAAAAATTAATATGACCATAGGCGGGCCTTCCCTTGATCACATTAACTTTCGATAGTCTATTTGCATATAATTTAATTTTCAATATTTATCAAATATTTTATGAAAAATTTCCATATGAATCAACTCAATAACCATATATTTTAACTAACCATGTCAATTTGGATCATTTTTATTTAAGTTTCAAATTTCGTTTTGATTATTACTCAATCTATCCATAATTGCTGAAATCAGACACATTGATTTCTCTAAATTTAAATTTATAATCAAATCAAAGTATTTAAGTCTAAAATTTATATTATACATTAATAACTACATTAATTAACTAAAATAATATTTTTAATATAAAATATTAATTATTTATATTTATTTATGTATTTTTATTCTGCTAGATGGGGGTATGAGTTTAAGGATAGTTCAAATCGTGTTAATTATTACCCAAATTTATATCATCAAAAAATTAATTTTATTTACACTAAGTGATATGAAGAATATATTCTATATCATCTAAAATTTTTAGATGAAAATTCCTTGTAAAATAATTATTAAAAATCAATTAGTGAAGTAGATCCTGATAATCGTTCTACCCTATTTGGGCTGATTTTCCAGCATTTTTAATTTACAAATTAAAAATATTTTTAAGATGAAACTTTGTTATTTCCTTAATAATAATATTATTAATTCTTTCAAAAAATTTCATACTAAAAATCATTCATTTACTATTTCTTTTATATTTGTCTTTTCAGTTCCATATTTACTACATGTGTGGTGTAACTTAAGTTATAGTAGTTATAATTGTTAGTTTAAACCATTAATCACAGATATAATCACAAATTTAACATATATATCATAGAAAATAACTTATTTATCCTTAATCCAACAATTTACATCATGAGATTACATTTTTAATTAAACTTATCAACTAGTTACACTTTCCATTAATACAAAGATTATTGAGATAGATTTACAAATGCTCAAATATAATCATCTATTAAGGTATCCATGCATGATCTAACTTCATTTCTTTGTGTAAAATTAAATTTTACACACATATAACATTTTAGATCATCCAGGTTATTTATGAAATCAAAGGTTTAATGGTTGAGGTCATTCCCTTGTCGTCCAATAGTATATGATCTATTTGGGCCCACTTTGATCACGATTGTGTGAAGAATTTCCCAAATAAAGCCCCTGATTATGTCCATGTTCAAGTATCAAAAATTCCTAATTCATATATTCAATTTGACCTCCATCAAATTTAATAAATTTGATTTCTAAGGACAACAGTTTCTTTTCTTCAATTCTCAAATTTTTCTCCCAATTCAACGGTCCAAATTGATCTCTACTCTTAATCTTTGCTTAATATAGAAATTAAGACATAAAATAAATAATAACCAACCTGGATGATGATGCTTGATGGTTGATATTGTTGGTCCCGATTTAATGACAACTACCCAAAAGGAGAGGGGTGAATTGGATATTTAAAATTTTTCGCTTAAACTGAAAATGTTCCCTGGTTTAGTTTAGTCCCCTTTAATGAAACAAATGAAAAGCAATAAGATAATGTAAGCAGAAATAAAAATCAATCAACAAGATTTTATAGTGGTTCATGCAACTTTCCCTACTCCATTCTTCCAAGCTCATACCCCTTGTGACTTGGGTTCCACTATGTATTCCATGAATACAACTAGAGCCTCCGCTCTCTTCTAGATTCCAGCTCTATGGGGCATATATAATACACAGCACAAGTAGGTGACGAGTCCCACTCCAGTCACAATGCTACTTTGCTATCACTTAGTTTGAAACACCAATAACAAACTAAGTATCAACGAACCAAATAACAGGTTAAAAGAGGAGAGATCGACATTTTACAGTTTGTGTAGGCAAGTTACAACTCGAGGAAGAACTCGTGGAAGTGATGATTTGATCGACGTTGGAATATGCACCAAGTTGAAGCTCGTTCTTCCTTCAAAAGTTTATAGATCACTCAAAGCTAGAAGAAAATGAGATTTAGAACTTAGTAGCTTTTATTTCTTCTTTTTCTGCTCTTTCTTATGTGCTTTCACGTTCACTTGAGTGTCTATATATAATGGAGGAAGAGATTTGAACGTTAGAGAGTTGGTTGGCGCGCATTAAATGTGTCAACGTTCAAATTTTTGAACATTACAACCCAAGTCACAGGTGGAGTCGACTTCGGGTGCGACTTCGAGTTTAACCAAGCTGCTCAAGTTCCTCCTCGGGTCGACTTGGTTTTGAGCTTGACCCAAGTCGCATGTGGAGTCGACTTCGGGTGCGATTTCGGTTTTCTGCAATTTCCAAGTCTCTTCTCCAGGTCGACTTGTACTTGGACTTGACCCAAGTCGCTGCTGGAGTCGACTTCGGTGCGACTTTACTTTCTTTATATGCTTGAAGAATTTGAATTCCTTGGAGATAACTTTGGTTGCTTGATTTTCTCCATATTAATTGTTCTTCCATTTATTTATATCACTTGGAATTCAGTATATTCATCCTAGCTTGAAATCCTTTAACTCCATATCTTGAAATCTTGAATACTTGAATCTTGGAGTTCATGAAAATGTCCAAATGATATTTCTTGATCCTAATTGATGAATTCATGCAATTTTGCTCATTTTAGTCTTGATTTATCCTCTTTTGATCCAAGTTGAATGTTTGGGTCTACTTAGTTTCCAACTTCACTCAAGTCGAATGTCAAGTCGACTTGGTCTGCGACTTTGCTCTTCAAATTCTTTGCTGGTCAGTTGAAGTAGTGCTGGAGTCGACTTGGTCTGCGACTTCACCCAAGTCGCATGCGAAGTCGACTTGGTCTGCGACTTCACCCAAGTCGCATGCGAAGTCGACTTCGTATGCGACTTCTGCAACTCTTGCTCCCCAATTACAATGCTGGATAAAAAAACACATTTGAAGTCGATGCTGGAGTCGACTTAGAGATCGACTTGACCTGTCATGCTTCATTTTCTTCATTTTTATATCCTTTAAATATTTCACCAAACATATTAGTAGCCACAACTTACTCAAATTACGTTGTTAATCATCAAAACACAGGCTTAGCTTATTTTGCCTTTGATTTCAACACTTGTTTCCAACAATCTCCCCTTTTTTGATGATTGACAAAACTGATTTGAGTATATACCTTTCAATATCTTTAAAACATACCATTTTTATCCTGTTTTGACATTTTTAGGATAATTATAGGTCATTTGCCTTTTGAACT
This sequence comes from Annona cherimola, assembly GCA_030490835.1. Lineage (NCBI taxonomy): Eukaryota > Viridiplantae > Streptophyta > Magnoliopsida > Magnoliales > Annonaceae > Annona > Annona cherimola. Next base: position 18,208,926 of record CM059973.1, on the reverse strand, counting down.
TAATGAAATTGACATACATACTACATTTTCAACATTTGCATATTCATTTCCTATAATTTCTTAAATCACAAGTTAAAACCATTCATACAAGTTTTTCATCATTCAACAATCATTTCAATTTCATAAAAACAGAACATAAGTAAACAGAGCATAAACAAACTTTTCATATATAATCAGAGCATTGTATACAAGTTTCAAAAGCAAATGCAAATGCAATCCTATAGATACAAACTACTCAACCCAAAATCCTAAAAACTAAAAACAAACTCAACTATTCTCTCCCTTTTTGTCAATATATCAAATAGGGGTCGACTCGCTGAGATTTGGCATATAGAAATGCCAATATAGGATATGGAATCGATGGAAGAGGACGAGTGGGTCGAATGCAGGCCGATGAATAGAAAGATGAGATAGGATTAGGAGTAGGATCTCGGCGCACTGATTCACTTTCGAATGGATCCAAGTCGGGTATTGGGCGAACCTTGCCATTCCCAGATGCCAGCCTATACCGAATCGTTCGGAGTTCTCGATCCATACGATCTTGTCTAGTGTGCATATCCATCATTGCATTGAGGACCCCACGAACTGAGAAGTCAGACGATCCTTGATCTGCTCAGGATGTTCCCGAATTGTATTGACAGAGTTGTCCCAAGATGGTGGCCGTGGATCTGGGTCAGGAATCTCCGATCCTCTAGGTGAGTAAGACCCATGTGAAGGTGGCGACGTGGGCTCCTCGGGAGTGTCATGTGGTGGAGATGGAGCGGGTTGAGGTTCCGGTGATGGCGGGGGTTGCTCCCCCTCAACCTGTGCTCCTCTGACTTCTTCTGGAGCTGGTACACCCATCCTTTCTCTGATTTGCTCTGCCTTGAACTGATCCACATTAATCTTCATTCTTTGGAGCAAAGCCTTGTTGATTGCATTCGTCGGCTTCAATACCTCGAATGACTTTCCTTCAATATTCACTTGAAAATGCTCCAGGATCTTAGTGATCCATGTTCCATAAGGCAAAACCCCTCATGGGTTGTCCTTTCTGGAGGCTAGGGCTTCAAGGAAAAGTCGTGGAAGGCTAACCTTGACCCTATTGGCAACTTTCCAAAGAATTTCTGCCTCCTGTGGGTTCATCGGATTCCTACCTTAGCCCTTGGGGTAGATGCAGCGAGCGATCAACAACCTTAGAACCCTCAACCTAGGGGATAAATTCATGTGATGTAAAAACTTTATCCCAAGATGATATTTGTTGCTCCTATTGAGCTGATTGTACATCTGGGCGAGAGATAGGTCGGCAGGCAGTGGTTCATCATCATATGGGACCTCTAGAATTCGTCACACCTGCTTAATAGCATCTAGGCTTGATTCCCCCTAGTACCCAAAAACATCTCAACTCTTTTCACAAAAGTACTAAAGTACTATTCATCCCACATATAATAGAAAATCCTTGTCAAGTCAGGATACACCCTATTATCCGCTTTTAACAGTCTTGTCCAACCTTGGAAATCTAGTAACTCCTCGATCTCAAACTGATGATCACTTAAAAATTTGAAATCTATGATCTTGGGTACGAAAATCTTACGCCCGTAGAAACTCTTGTAAAACCTGCTATGCTGTAGCTTAGTCTTGAAATAAGTGGTTGGCATTTTCAAGACCTGCCCCTTTGCAGTTGGAGTTCTCCTTCTTTTGGCCCCTGTTTCAGTACTATGGGAAGTCTGGGGTTCTTCTTCCCTAGGAGCAGACATTGATGGGGTCCCGACTTGGAATTGGACCCGACGGTCGGTAGAAGTCGACGGTTCTTCCCGGGCACGCTTGGAGGGAGTCCGTTGTCTCCTGGGAATCTCCTCCTCATTTTAGGAGCCGGATGGTCTAGGAACTGGCCTTTGGGTTAGTTTAGATACGACCAATTTGGGTATTCTAGATTTGGGTAGTGCCATTTGAGATGGGTTTTTGCAAATGGAATTTTCAAATTGAACTTTGAGAGAAATGGAGAATGAGAGAGAATGAGAGAGAGGGGAAGGAAGCAGTGAGAGAGATTTGAGAGAATAAGGAGAAGGAGTTAGAGGTTTTGAGAGAGAAAGAGTAAAGCAGAGAGAATAAAGAGAGATGAGCTGAGAATGCTCTGAGAGAGAAGTCTCAAAACAGAGAGGGAGAGGGGGACCGGAAAGAAGGAGAGAGAAAATGGGAGAGAGAGAGAGGCAGAGAGACTGTGAGAGAGAGAGAGAGAGAGCTTGAGCAGGAGAGACGGAGGCCGGAGAGAAAACAAGAACCGAGAGAGCTCGAGAGAAAAAGGAGCTAAGAGGGTAGCTCGTTGGCGCGGGAGAAGAAGAATGAGGAAGAAGAGAAGGAAAAAAGAAAGAAAATGGAGAAGGATGGGAAGCCCAACGGTCGCGTGCCTGAAGTCGACTTCACCCCTGCGGAGTCAACTTCGCTTTTCGGAGTTGACTTCACCGAAGTCGACTTGGGTTGTTCGGAGTCGACTTGGCCTATCGACTTGGATTTTTCTAAGTCCATTTTTCTTATCTTATTATTTCTAATTTAACTCAATCATCCCCATATCATTTTTAATTTTATAAAATGATTCTTTTGCTAAAGGTTTGGTGAATATATCTGCAATTTGATCATCAGTTTTCACATATTCCAAACAAATATCATGATTTTCAACATGTTCACGAATAAAATGATGTCTTACATCTATATGTTTAGTTCTAGAATGCAATACAGGATTTTTAGTTAAACAAATTGCACTTGTATTATCACATTTAATTGGAATATTATAATAATCAACACCATAATCTTTAAGTTGTTGTTTCATCCAAAGTAGTTGGGCACAACAGCTCCCGGGGGCTATATATTTGGCTTCCGCCGTAGATAGAACAACACTAATTTGTTTCCTTGAATACCATGAAACCAACATGTTTTCAAGAAATTGACATGTTCCACTAGTACTTTTTCTATCTACTTTGTATCCGGTAAAATTCGCATCCAAGTAGCCGATTAGATAAAAAATTGACCCCTTTGGATACCATAGTCCAAGATTAGTGGTATTTATCAAATATTTTAAAAAAAAATTTACAGCCATTAAATGTGATTCTTTAGGACATGATTGAAATCTAGAACACATGCAAACACTGAATAGAATATCGGGTCTAGAAGCAGTTAAATATAACAAAGAACCTAGCATGCTTCTTATAGCTTTTGTTCGACACATTTACCGTTTTCATCCGTGTCGAGCTTGATTGTTGAACTCATTGGAGTGTTTGCTCCCTTGCTAGTCTGTATTCCGAATTTCTTTAGCATTTCTTTGATATACTTGGACTGATTTATAAAGATCTCTTTGGTTTGTTGCTTGATTTGCAGTCCAAGGAAGAAATTCAATTCTCCCATCATGCTCATTTCAAATTCACTCTGCATAATCTTAGAAAATTCTTGGCACAGAGTTTCGTCAGTAGCACCAAATATTATATCATCTACATAAATTTGAACAATTAAAATATTTTTACTCTTATACTTGATGAATAGTGTAGTATCAACCTTTCCTCTTTGAAATTCATGATCAATCAAGAATTTGTTTAACCTTTCATACCAAGCTCGTGGAGCTTGTTTTAGTCCATATAATGCTTTGGTTAATTTATAAACATAATTTGATTGATCCTTTTTTTCAAATCCAGGGGTTCATTCAAGTATCCATTCAAAAATGTGCTTTTCATATTCATTTGAAATAATTTGAAATCCACGTGAGAAGCAAATGCTAGTAAAATACGTATGGCTTCTAATCTAGCCACAGGTGCGTATGATTCTTCAAAATCAATCTCTTCTTCTTGGGAATACCCTTTGGCTACTAGTCTGACTTTATTTCTTATTATAAGTCCACTTTCGTCTAATTTGTTCCTAAATACCCATTTAGTACCAATAATAGTGCAATCTTTGGGTCTAGGAACTAAATGTCATACATTGTTCCTTTCAAATTGATTTAGCTCTTCTTGCATTGTAATAACCCAATTTTCATCATTAAGAGCTTGATCAATAGTTGTCGGTTCAATTTTTGATACAAAAGCATATTGTCCACAAATATTTTGTTTTGACCTTCTAGTCTTTACTCCTTCATAGATATTGCTCATAACTTTCTCTATTGGATGAGCATTTTTGAATTTTAAATTAGTTGGAAATTTATATGAATTATTACATTCACTTACCCTTTCCTCCGTGGAATTTTCTTGCTTAGGCTTGGTTTCTCCTTGTTGCTCTTGTTGTTCCGCTTTTGAATTCTTTGATGTGTCATCTACATCACTTAATTCATCCTCATTTCTCGGAGTTTGGTTAAATTCATCAAAAACAACATGTATTGATTCCTCTACTATTTGATTTCTTTTATTGAAAATTCTATATGCTTTGCTATTTGATGAATAACCAAGGAAAATTGCCTTGTCACTTTTGGCATCTAATTTTTCCAAATTAGTTTTTCCATTGTTTAACACATAGCAAGTACATCCAAAAGTATGGAAATATGATATGTTTGGTTTTCTGCCTTTCCAAAGTTCATATAGGGTCTTTTTCAACATTGCTCTAATGGTAACTCGGTTTAATACATGACAAGCTGTACTTACAGCTTCACCTCAAAATCTTTTGTCAGTTTACTCTCATTTAGCATAGTTCTAGTCATTTCTTATATTGTCCAATTTTTCCTTTCAACAACTTCATTTTGTTGAGGGGTTCTTGGTGTAGAAAATGTATGGTGAATTCCTTTTTCATTGCAAAATTCTATGAAACATTTATTTTCAAATTCACCACCATAATCACTTCTAATAGAAATAATTGTATTTTGTTTTTCATTTTGCACCAAATTTGAAAACGTGACAAACATAGAAAATGTTTCATCTTTGCTAGCTAAGAGTATAATTCAAGTAAATCTTAAAAAATCATCAACAATTACAAATACATACTTTTTTTCACCAAAAGTTAAAATGTCCGATGGCCCATAAAGATCCATATGCAATAATTCAAGTAGTCTAGTCGTTGAAATTTCCTTTTTGGTGGAAAATGACATTTTGGGTTGTTTGGATAATTGACAAGCCTTGCAAATCTTATCCTTGTCATATTTAAGCTTTGGTAACCCTTGTACTAGACTTTTTTCCACAATGTTTTAATATTTGACATATTTATATGTCCAAGCCTTGTATGTCATATCCATGGATCATTTTCTATGGCTATTAGACATTTTTCTTTAAGTTCATCTAAGCAAACCAAATATACATTTCCATGTCTTTTGCCACTAAATAATATGTGATCATCATCAAATACATTGTAGATAGAGGATTCAAATACAACTTTATAACCTTTATCACATAATTGACTAATACTCATTCGGTTATGTTTGAGTCCTTTAACAAATAGTACATCCTTAATACATGCATTTGAAATTCTATAAACATTTCTTTTACCTTTGATTTTACCTTTTCCATTATTTCCAAAAGCAACCTTCATTGTACGAGTTGATCTTATGGAACAATCCTTTTTCTCCTGTCATGTGTCTTGAGCAGCCACTATCCATAAATCATATGTTATTGCCTTTAGCTCTAAGACAAACCTGCAAAAATAATGTCAAGTGGAGCTCATCCTTTTGGTACCCATTTTATGGGTCCATTTGGGTTAGTTATCCATTGGAATCTACGTTGATCTTCTTTTGAAGCCATAAATCCAATGCTCTTGGGCATCCAAACCAATTTTGCACCAAAGTTTTGTAATTTTCTCAATTTGCATGGAAATGCCTTATGTCCCATCTTGTTGCAAAAATTACAAGCTCCTGAAAGTCTAGGAGTGGGAAGCCATTTAGTAATTGGTTCCCCAATTGGTCTTTTGGTCTAAATCACATGATTTATCTTAGGTTTAGCATGGATGGATTTTGGTTTGTTTCTAAGATTCCTTAGAGCATTAGATTTGTTATTTTCACCCTGCTCAAATGTGGTATACCGAAGTCCTTTCTTACACCTTTGGGTGGTCATTTTCAAAAATATTTTGACACTTTCTCCAGGATTAGGAAATTTAGCAAGCGATTCATTTTCCTTTTTGAGTTTTTCTAACTCATTTGTTAAGGTATTCTTTTCGCTTATCAAATTATCAACTTTTTCTGCAAGCTTTCCATTCAAAATAATTACTGTGTTACATTTTCTTTTCTTTGTTGTGAACTTATTTCCTAATTTCTTTATTTTCTCATATAATGAATCATAGACTTGTTGAAGTTCTTTTAATTCAGCACATTTGAGGCAGTCATTTGTAGAAGAAAAAATTGAAAAAGATTTTTGTTTGGAGTTTTCCTCTTGACTAATTGTGCAATTTGTTGAAGTGGTTTGGTCCTCTAAAATTTCCGTCGCTGCAAGACATATGTCGGAATTTGCCATACAACAAATCCTTGCACAATCTGCTTCGTTTTCTTCACTTGAGGAACTGCATGTTGTGGATTCTTCATCGTTTACATACATGCCTCTTCCTTTGATTCTTTGGAATTTTCTGTTGTCGCCTCGATCTTTCTTTTGTCTTCGCTCCTTTTGTGGCGCCCCGAACTGAGGCGTCACAATTGTCCTTACTCCAAGATCTTGTCGATTAGTAAATGTGACTCAGGATTGTTGCCCTGATCACGCGGCGGGTTTTTAATTGAATCTCATCCAATTTTTTTATTTTCATTTCTTTCTTTTTCTTTTCTTTCATCACGTAAGCATATACTCATCATCATTTCATGTATTTGCATTCTACACCATTCATCATTCATAATAGACTCATCCATATCATCATAAAACCATTCATATCTTCTTTTATTGAAATAATTCACATAAATACAATCATGTTTATAATATCTATAAAATATGTCTTTAACATGATTATCATACGTTTATCCCTTTGGACGCATACATAAAACCGCAATTAAATTTGCAAGTCATTTATACCTGGCATCCTTTATGAGTCAGCTCCATATCCTGTTTGTCTTTTTGAAAACACATATGAGTAATAATACTCAGTAAGCAAGCCTTTTTCTTTAGCAAGTAAACATTTTCCTTTCATTCAAATGCATTTTTCCCATTTGATAGGAGAACTTACCAAGTGATCAACTACCAATGGAATAGAAACCTTTTCGTAAAAAAATTATTTCATAAATATTAGATGTGCAAATACTTCCTTTCCATTCCTGACATAGACCTTCGTGTATGGGTATGCTAGCCCAGGAAACATCTCACATAGCATGGTCCAATACGCCAGCTCTCTCTCCAACTTGGCCTCGTCAAGGGGGACCTTGTGTCCTTTACCTTGATTAGCCTACATGGTCTAGTACATGCATGACTTTTGATTTTCCCGGCATTATATACCTCTTACACCAGGTGATTTGTCATTCTCATGTAGAGAATTATTTGCACCATCCCTTTTTGAAACATTATTTCGATAAAACATCATGTAAACCTTTTCATACTTATGCATTTCATAAAAATGCAATGCATTCATTCACGCATGACTTTCCTTTGCCTCCACTCTCTTGGGAGGACGCCGCCGGCACACAGCGCTTGCGACTCGGCACTAGTGAAGGGGGATCCTCGATCTGCTTACTACCTCCACCAAAGCCTCTTCCTTGTGCACCATGTTCATACATACATATACCAGCATGACATGAACCATAAACTTGATAAAAATCATTTGAGAAGCAAACAAACATTTATCATTTCAAACATTATAGGAGTGGTCATCCTTAAACACATTTCGTAATCATATTTGCAATCATTTGTAATATTTGAAAAGCAATTTCAAAATAGAACTTGCTTACCTCCTCAGTCTGTGTCCTCCACCTTTTCTTTTCCTTTTCCTGTACAAGGAAAAATGATATTTTACCTATATCATTTCATGTCTTAGTTTACTTCCCATGCATGCTTTATAATCATCCATTACCTCATTTCTATAGAGGTTAATCATATAAATATACTTGGTCATTACCTCCTTATATGATTTTTATCCATAAATCCTTTAAAAATTCTATTCATATATCCTCATAAATATATAAAAATAAATCTCAATTTTTTCCCAAAATCACATTGTTCGCTGCTCATAATTACTGTTCATGTCATTGTAGCAAATCATTCTAGTAGATTACTATTCATGATCACTGTTCATGGTACTGTTCACGTTTGCTGTTCACCCGAGGTTATTGTTCACAGCAACGTGGGTTACTGTTCATGGGTTCCAAAAATTGACATTTTTTTCAAAAATAAAAAATACCATGACATAGCTTATGCTTAGTATATCATGGAAATTTTCATACATTTTGAATTTATCATTATTTACTTGGCTAAATAAATCATTTTCTCCATATACTAAAAATAAACATAAATTCACTTAAGCATACTCCTTAATTCCAAAAAACCATGAAATTAATATATCATCATTCCAACATCATATTTATCATAATCATACATCCCAAATCATCATTTATCATTTTTGGAGCATTATTTATACATATCATATGTTATTTTCCCAAATGCTCTATCTTTGCTCCAATTTTTTGATATTTTAGCATAATTCCAATTAAGCATTATAACTATACTTATTTTCCTATGCTTAAGAATTATCTAAGTATAATTTTACCCTACTTAACATTCAAAAGAAGTTTCGGTGTAAGTGGAGATATCCTATTTTTTCTCACACTTTCTCTCTCTAACTTCCTCCTTTTCTTCCTTGGACGTGCGGGAGGGTTTGAGAACTTGGAATTGCTCAAGTGGAGCTGGGAGAATGATGCCTTGGACGTCCACCCCTTGGCCCTATTTATAGGGCTTGATTTTTCAAGAATTTAGAACTTACCCCCCCCCTTGCTTGAGGTATTTAATTATAAAAATGTATTTATTTCTAAATTTGAAAAATGCATTGCGCCAAGAGCATCCCACCCTACAACAGCTCCAACCCCCCTATAGCATCCCTATTTTCATTATTTTTTTGATTTTTAAAATTATTTAATTTAGGCTAATTAAATCTTAGCCATTGATCTTAGATGAGGATGAATTTAAACCATTGATTTTTGGTCAAATATCCACCCACCCCCTTGCCATGCTCCTGCAATATCTTCTGTTCATTTATTATTTTTATTTTTTAATTATTTAATTTAATAAAAAGTCAAAAGTACATTAATGAAAAATTAAGCTACTTTTTGATCTCCTTTTGACTTTCGTCTTTACCCTTAATTTGTAATTTTCATCACATCTTAAACCATTCATTATGTCCATCATGAATTTTTAATCATCCATAAAAAATTTCATCGAAATCCGATGCCCGAATTGCAAATTATGAATTTTTTCTTTATTTTTCCACTAAAATCCAAAATTGGATTAAAATAACAAAAAGAATTGCTATTTCGTCCTGTAGTGATTAAATCTCCATTTTGTCCTTTTGTGATTAGGTTGATCCAAGTTATTAACTCTTAATCACCTCGGTTACTATTCACGTGCACTATTCATGTGGTTTAATTCCACAATTGCATTTCTTTAATCTCTAATACATATATTTTCATACTCATGATTATATTTTTATTAAAATATTACTTAGGGTTTACAACCCTAGGGTTTTGTACACATGTCTTAGATTGAGGTTTCACACATTTGCTTTGGTTTCTTCGGGCGTTGGACATTGGACTTGCATATGTCCTGTACCGCCACACCGGAAATATTTTGTTGCCTCTTTCCTTTTTTCTTTAGAATTTTTTTCTTTAAAGTTTCTAAAATTTCTTCATTTCTTTACAAATTTTCTGAATCATTTTGTAAGTAAGGCAATTTCATCGTCGTTTTGTGACGACGAGGTGGAGTCGTCAAAATCTTGTGCGGCTTTCAAGGCGATGACTCTCTTGCCTCTATGTTGCTCCTCATTTCTTCTCTTTATCAATTCATGTGACATGAGTGAGCTTATAAGGTCTTCAAGCCATAGTATATTGAGGTCTTTTGCTTCCTCAATAGCTGTAATCTTTGGAGTCCATGATTCAGGTAGCGCCCTTAGAATTTTCATTATCTGCTTAGATTCAGAAATTGCTTTTCCTAGCCCTTTCAAGGCATTAGTAATCTTGAAAAATCTAGCAAACGTTTCAGAAATATTTTCTATTTCTAGCATTTTGAAGCTTTCCAATTCTCCAATCAAAATATTTCTCCTTGTCCCTTGGACTTGAGAAGTTCTCTCATATATAAATGTCAATGTATCCCATATTTCTTTGGCAGTTTGGCATGATTATACTCTATCATATTTCGATGCCGTTAATGCACAAAAGAGGGAGTTCATGACTTTCGCATTACTTTTACAATTCTAACTTCCTCCTCGGACCATGTGGAGGCTCTTTCATCGGTAGGCAACACAACCCCATCTTGGATAGCAATCCAAGAATCAATATCCGTAGCCATGATCAATTATTTCATTTTCAACTTCCAATAACCGAAGTTAGTCCCATCAAATAGAGGTGGTCTAGTGAAAGATTGACCCTAGGTAAAAGCAAGGGTGGAAGTTGATTAGGATGTCATTTCAAAAGATCTCTTTGGTTTAAACTCAAAGACCTGCTTTGATACCACTTGTTGGTCCCGAGTTAATGACAATTACCGAAAAGGGGAGGGGTGAATTGGGTATTTAAAATTTTTCGCTTAAACTAAAAATGTTCCCTAGTTTAGTTTAGTCTCCTTTAATGAAACAAATGGAAAGCAATAAGATAATGAAAGCAGAAATATAAATCAATGGACAAGATTTTATAGTGGTTCGGGCAACCTTTCCTACTCCGCTCTTTCAAGCTCACACCCGTTGTGACTTGAGTTCAACTATTTATTCATTGAATACAACTAGAGTCTCCGCTCTCTTCTAGATTCTAGCTCCAAGAGGCATATATAATACACAACACAAGTAGGTGACGAGTCCCACTCCAGTCACAACACTACTTTGCTATCACTTGGTTTGAAACACCAATAACAAACCAAGTATCAGCAAACCAAATAACATGTTAAAAGAGAAGAGATCTACGCTTTACATTTTGTGTAGGCAAGTTACAGCTCGAGGAAGAACTCGTAGAAGTGACAATTTGATCGACGTTGGAGTATGCAGCAAGTTGAAGCTCGTTCTTCCTTCAAAAGTGTATAGATCACTCGAAGCTAGAAGAAATGAGATTTAGACCTTAGTAGCTTTTCTTTCTTCTTTTTTTGCTCTTTCTTATGTGTTTTCACGTTCACTTGAGTGTCTATATATAATGGAGGAAGAGATTTGAACATTAGAGAGTTGGTTAGCGTGCATTAAATGCGCCAACGTTCAAATTTTCGAACGTTACGACCCAAGTCGCAGGTGGGTGCGACTTCGGGTTTAACTAAGCTGCTCAAGTTCCTCCTCAGGTCGACTTGGTCTTGAACTTGACTCAAGTCGCTTATGGAGTCGACTACGGGTGCGACTTCGATTTTTTTTAATTTCCAAGTCGCTTCTCCAGGTCCACTTGTACTTGGACTTGACCCAAGTCGCTGCTGGAGTTGACTTCGGTGCGACTTCACTTTCTTTGTATGCTTGATGAATTTGAATTCCTTGGAGATAACTTTGGTTGCTTGATTTTCTCCATATTAATTGTTCTTCCATTTATTTATATCACTTGGAACTCAGTATATTCATCCTAGCTTGAAATCCTTTAACTCCATATCGTGAAATCTTGAATACTTGAATCTTGGAGTTCATAAAAATGTCCAAATGATATTTCTTTATCCAAATTGATGAATTCATGCAATTTTGCTCATTTTAGTCTTGATTTATCTTCTTTTGATCCAAGTCGAATGTTTGGGTCGACTTGGTTTTCAACTTCACTCAAGTTGAATATCAAGTCGACTTGGTCTGCGACTTCGCTCTTCAAATTTTGTGCTGGTCAATTGAAGTCGATGTTGGAGTCGACTTGGTCTGCGACTTCACCCAAGTCGCATGCGAAGTCGACTTCATGTGTGACTTCGACAGCTCTTCCTCCCCAATTTTAACACTAGACAAAAAAATACGTTTGAAGTCGATGCTAGAGTCGACTTGAGGATCGACTTGACCTAAGTCGATGCCTGAGTCAACTTGGGGATCAACTTGACCTGTCATGCTTTATTTTCTTCATTTTTATATCCTTTAAACATTTTACCAAACATATTAGTAGCCACAACTTACTCAAATTGAGTTGTTAATCATCAAAACACAGGCTTAGCTTATTTTGCTTTTGATTTCAACACTTGTTTCCAATAGATATCACTTGATCAAGGCCCCATCTCCTCTTCTTTCTCTCTCTCTCTCTCTTTATTCTCTACTCTCCATTTTCATCTAAAATGGGTCACACCTCTCTTAGAAGTTGCATAGATTTTCCAGCAAAGGAAGAGATAAGCAGCCACCTCATTTATCTAATTTCTTTTTTTAATTGATTAATTAATTAATTTTGGCTAATAGGAAGTCATTTGCCCCTTTCTAGAAGATCAACTTTGACTAGTGCCATTTGAACTCCACATGACCTGCATTGCTGGAATTATTTTTTATTTTACTATCTCACCTTTCTTGTTATTTATTTTATACCCCCAAGTTGCTAAAATTTATAATTTCACACCCAATTTATTGTAAAATATCAAGATACCCCTTCTTAGCTTCAAAACCTTCCCAAGTTGATACTAATGACATACTTGAATGTATTTTACATATTAAAAGCAAAATTCAAATATTTAAAACATGTATTATCATATAAAAATTTAAAAAATATTTATTACGTACACATGTTTGCAAAAATATCAATTTTCTTCCCAATTTAAATCGGGAGGTTTACAATATCTCTGTTTTTTAATTTTTTATGAAAAGATCAATATAAAAATGATTAAAACTTGGTATCTTATCATAAAAATTTCTATGCATTTGATATGTTAAAAGTGGTTAAATACATTGAAGAAAATCAGTGCTATATATAATATTATAATAAATTTTATTTGATGTGTTAAAAGTGTTATATATAATATTATAATAAATTTTATTTGATGTGTTAAAAGTGGTAAATGCAATGGAGAAAATCACTATTATATATCATAAATAAATTTTATTATATGCAATATTTTTACAAATAGAAAATTTGGTTAATATATTTAATAATTCAATAATAATTTTCTAAAAATAGAAATTATTACTTATTATATATTTGAATTACTATCACTATCATTCAAAATAACCTTATACATGAAAAATATTAATTAAAAATTATTATAGTTATAATGAAAAATAAAAGTGTCACTATCTGACCATCACCAAAATTATAATAAATTTTCATTATTACTTAATTATTATTATTATAGTTGTTGGGATAGTAAAAAAGTTCATTAAATAAATGTCATCATAAAGGGCAAAAATTTATTTGATGAATTAAAATGTCATCATAAAGGTCAAGCCTCGAGGCACACTATACTAATGAATTAAAATTGTCACTATATGTATATTGTGATTGTTAGAAAATGTGATTCGAGTTCAGATGGATTGTAGCAAAAGCATATATAATAAAATAAATCACAACAAAATCATACACACAAGACACTAGAATTCAGGTAGAAGACCTTTCGACTAAAGGAAAAAAATTAAAAAGAGTGATAGAATCTACCATGATAAGCAGGTTATATAGATACCCGTAGAATGACTTACGCTCCTTATCTAGATATTTCATACACATTTCCAAATAAAATACTTTGACAACCCCCTTTATTGATAAGTCTAAAAATTTTCATTTAATTTCATATTAAATGCACACCATTAAATATTAAAATGTCAATTAAACGCATGTTTTAAGTGAAATTTCATGAAAATTATATTTTTCGTAAAATCTTTAATTTTACTATAAAACGGGTCATTTTGCAATATTTTGGAAAATATAAAATTATGACTTGATCACCTAGAAAATTTTAACGTTGAAATGTGAAATCATTTAATTAGAAAAATCATAATTATATAATTACAATTATATTAGGGGTACAAAGTATTTCATTATATAATTTTTAGATAAAATGAATTAACTGCAAAAGAAAAAAAAAGTATATAATTCAACAGAAATTAAAAATTATATTAAGAATATTTACGAGATTATTTAGCCGGACTAATTATTTTTTTTCATTTTCATTTGCTGCATTTGTATCACAGCAGGTACAGCGCCGGAGCACCATTTATGGTACTCCATCTTCCCCAAACGGCAGCCATGAATTTCAACAGCAGTGCCATCCAGCGATCGGCAACAAATCTCAGCGACAGAAAATCTTGTTCTAGCATTCCAATAGCGCACCTTTGCTCTTCTCCAAATCCAGCACCAATTCTTGAAAACCAGCAGCCCCGATCCATCTCCGCAACACCAGCTGTCAACGGCTGCACCAACTGCAATTAGCGCCTCCGAAAATCCTCTCCTCTGCTCCAACAGCTCCGGTCCTCTGCCAAAATACAGCACCAATCATCACCAATCCTTTCCTCGTTGCCAAGTTGCCATTTGATTAGAAAAATAATCCAGGCAGCAACCCAAAAAGCTTGCCGTCAACACATTAATACCGGCATAAAAGAAAAATCCCAAAATCAACCAGTCAACACCTGAAATCACTCTCCACCGAATCATTTCAGCCCCAGAAAACAATCCCTGTGCCTCCCTAATTTACGGCAAACCAGCAGCATCCCACTGCCGCACTTTCCAGTTCCTGCTTCCTTTGCTTTACAGGAGACCGAAGCCCTTCTATAAACTTCTGACCTCCCGATTCCGTCCTTCAATTCCTCAAAGCCCACGGTTTCAATAGCATCCAAATCTCCAATCACAGATGCTTCCAAAAATCACCAGCTGAGTAGATTAGTAGACCTCTATCACCAGAATCTCTAAAATCCCCTTTCAGCCATCACCGGAAAACCGGCAGCTGCAATCCAACCAAGGCAGCCATTTCATCATCATCACAGGCAGTTGCATTCAAGCAACCGAACAACAGCGGCGTGATGGGGCATGAGGATTTGCAGGGCTCCCTTGATGCAAGCAATCTTTCGTCCGGTGGACGACCGAACTCCACGAGCGCTTCGTCGACGCTGTCACGCAGCTTGGAGGTCCTGATAAAGCAACACCAAAATCTATCATGAGGACTATGGGAGTTAGAGGCCTCACCCTGTACCATTTGAAGAGCCATCAGAAATACAGGCTGGGGAAACAATCATCCAAGGTGGCATCCAATCCGCACTCTGCTGAGAAAAAGCGGGTCTCACCTCTTGAAATTTTTAGTGCCGCCTGCTGCTTCCTTTTTACCGCTCCTGCATAAATGGATTTTGAGCAGTTGTCCAAAAATAGAATTCGGCAACAACGCAGTGCGAAACAGGCGCAACTAACGACCGTCTAACAACTATCGAATTGCATTCTTCAGAAATCACCTATTGCAGCACAATGACAACGAGAACTGCACCTCTTCTATTCTACTTCATTCTATTCTGTGCTCAACTCTTCTTCGAAGGAAGCAACAGCCCTTCGGCGATCCGGTCATCCCACAGATCTGCTTCGGTTTCAGCTAGGTGTTCTACATCTCCGCTTCTTCGAGCTGCTTCAAGGCATTGAACGGACATTGCTGATTTGCAGCCAAGGCAACTGTTTCTCAAATTTTGTGAGCTGCAAGATGCGACAGCAGAAAACGGCATTGGCTAACGCAAAAGGTAGCTACAGTGCCGTTCAAACGAGAATCTCACATCGCTGGGAGTGATTTCCAAGGGGCCCCTCCCTCAATTATAAAAAGGCTTCCACTCATCCCAAGACAGGCACCCCATACCCCCACACACAACCCCTTGGGTGGGACCCATTTTGTGGGACCCCTAGCAAGTGGGTGGGACCCATTTTGTAGGACCCGTAGCAAGGAGGTGGGGCCAAGCAATAAAAATTCCATTACGTGGAGATTCGTTTTTATGGGTGATGTGAATTTTATTTTTCTGCATTATAGTTGGTAGCGTTTCATAGTTGTTAAATTTTAATTTGTAATTTTTAGATTAGATTTACTGCTTTATTTTCTGCTTTGTAATTGTTAGATTAAATTTAATATAATCTTCTTTCCTGTTTTAATAGTTAAATTTCATAGCTTTAATTGCTTTCTTAGAATAGTTTTAATTAAGTTGTTAGTTAATTTCTTTTAGCTTCTTGTCTCCCTTTCTTTTCTCTCTAATTTCTTCTATTTTCTTTCTCTCTCTTCTTTCTCTCTCCAATTTCTTCTAATTTCTCTTTTCTTTTCTCTCTCTAACGTCTCTCTCTCTCTCTCTCTTTCTTCTCTTCTTTCTCTCTCTTTCTAATTTCCAATTTCTTTCTCTCTTTCTCTCTCTAATTTCTTCCATTTTCTCTTTTCTTCTCTTTCTCCAATGTCTCTCTGTCCTCTCTCTTAATTTCTTTCCTTTTCTCTCTCTCTTCTCTCTCTCTCTTCTCTTTCTCTCTTCTCTCTTTCTCTCTCTAATTTCTTCCATTTTCTCTTTTCTTCTCTCTCTCCAATGTCTCTTTCTCTCTCTTCTCTCTTCTCTATCTAATTTCTTCTTCTTCTCTCTCTCTCTAACGTCTTTCTCTCTCTTCTCTTTCTCTCTTGTCTCTTTCTCTCTCTTCTCTCTCATCTATCTAATTTCTTCTTCTCTCTCTATCTCTAACGTCTCTCTCTCCTCTCTCTTAATTTCTTTCCTTCTCTCTTTCTCTCTCTTCTCTCTTCTCTCTTTCTCTTTCTCTCTCTTCTCTCTTCTCTCTTCTCTCTCTTCTCTATACCCTCTCTTTCTCTTAAAAACAATTCAAAACTACATCGCCTCTCTGTGGATTCGACCCGACTCACCGTTATTCTACACTATCACCCGCATAGTGGTAGCTTTAATGTGTTTCGGTTAATTTTAATTAAACTGGTGATCACAGTTCTCTTAACGACAAACACTTGGTGCGCATCACTTATGCCCTATGGGATACCTTCATGGCTCCACTAAATCCCTAAATAGAACTCTGATAGGTACATATGCAAAACTAATATACTCTCTTATATATTTATCATGCACTCTTATATACATATCATTACATAAATAACTCTTACAACATACAAGATACAAACTCTAACAATCTACATCTTATTCTGGATTCTGCACATACCAAACTAACTTATGGAGAATCTATGTCTTCGACCATTCTATAACTCAATCATCGGTTAGTTCATCAACCATTATACTCTAACACAACATGACACAACATCTCTCCACTTAAGAGATTACTTCAACTTCATACGCAAACTAGCATAAATCTATACATACTCCAACTCTTGTCAATACATTAGCCATCCACTGGCTCATGCACTTCCTGTGCATCAACCACTAACAATATAAAAACTGCATTTCATTTTTCAACACAATCTCATTAACAAGACTATTTGGCTCTCAAAATAATTCAATTTTATCACATCATTAAGATCCATAGCCATCGTCCAATGCGGAACTCAAGAAAATTGATCTATCACCAAGTGCTCTTCATGCATCTTCAATATCAGTATAATCATAGATAATCAAATAATGCAACGTATTCATAACCTTGTAAGTCCACTACTTTATCTTGACTTGAACCATCTCATACAAAATTAACCATGTGATCGCATCGAATCTACTTACCAACTATTGTTTTGAGTGAAATTGAATTTGACTCATACCAATCAACCTTGATCTCTGTGATCCAACCTGACTACGCCAAATGACGTAGCATGCTCTTTACTTGCACTAATCACATGAATCACTGCACCTCAAACCATGAGATATACACATCGGAATATCTTTGTCATCACTTCACCATTGATTTGCATACTCATTAGTTTCACACCATCAAAGAAAAAATTGCTCAAATTGACCCCACAATTATGTTTGCAATAACCAAAAATATAAGAATCCATCCTTGGAACACCAAAATTTGACTCCCAAGTCACCCGATTTGAGTTGCACATTCACATTGCTTTGATACTCCTCAGATGAACCATTCTAGGTGCCATCATCTTTTTTCCACAAGCTAGGAAAGAAAACCCTAGCCACATAAAACAATCTTTCTAGCCTCCATAAAAGTTGTTGTTCCCATCCCCTTAGCACCCGCGATCCCTTATTGTTGTCATCACGCTGTCTCCATTGACATCTATCGAAGATGCTAGCCATAGCCAATCATTCATCCGATTTCTTCTGTGTTGTCGCTGCCTCTTGTTCATCTCCTCCAACAGAAGCCCATCGTTGATTGCTGTTTGTTATTAACCAGCAACTATCCAACAACCATCTAAGACTGCCGGATTTGCTCGTCATTGCCGCTTATCACTGCCAAGTCAACTCGTCGATCACTTCCTCAATGTCATTTGGGTAGAAAACCCATTTGAAGCATGCCAATCTTCATTGTCAGTCTTCCACATTGTCAAGTGCAACATCTGTAGATGGAAAAATCCATGTGCATCTCCTTCATTATCCAACTCATGGTCTCACGAGCTCAATGGCCCATAACAAATCTAATTGTTTGATCAAACTGGACTATAGAACTAATCCAACTTCAAAATCTTATGCTTTTAAATCTACAGGAGATGATATAGTGCACTTAACTTTGGTGCACCTAGGTACAAAAAATTATTTTTTAATTTTTTTAAAAAAATTAATAAACTGTTAATCTAAGTGTATTTCACATGTGTATCAAATTTTATTATTTTTGAAGATTTGTAGATATTTTATGTAATTTTTTAAAGTCAATGGCATTTTTCGTAATTTGTGAATTATGAAAACACCATTGGTTACAAAATATTACTAATTTTAAAAAATCTAAAAAATCTACAAATCTCAAAAAATAGTAAAACTTGATGTATATGTTAAATACACTTAGATTAATAGTTGTAAACAAATTTAAATGAAAAATGGGGTTAAATACACCTGTGCATTTAAAAAGTTCCCTTAAATCCATGACCATGATCTTGCCTTTCATAGAAAATCATTGATCTAACCATCAATTTGCTTCCCAAATCACATATGCGCAACCAATTTCTAATACCACTTATTAAGAAATGTGATTTCAGTTGAAACTGATTATAGTGTAAGCATATACAATAAAATAGGACCAAATAAATAATTATAAGATCATACACAGAAGACACCAATATTTACATGAGAAAACCTTTAACCAAGAGGAAAAAATCACATGATAGAGATACAATTTACTATGATATACAAGTTACAAAAATGCACATGGAATGACTTACACTCATTATTTAGATGTCTCACCTACATTTCTAAAAAAAACACTCTTACAATCTCTTTCTCATGCCCCATCAGGACACCTCTAGGTTTGCATTGAATTCTTAACTTATACACTTATAACTAAGACTCATCGTTACTTACACAAAATTAATATGTACTCTTTCATCTATTTATCATACCTTCGAATCATTATATAAATAACTCATACACAGAACATAAGACACTAACACTTACATAGTGATAATATCAAATCATCACTATACAAATATCACTAAAACTGTGTCTATACGCATGTATTAAAGATGATCAAAACAACCTTATAGCTATAGAATAATTATTCACGTATATACGTCTTAGGCCTATTCTGATAGTTTTTAAATTTTAATAAGAGATTTTTTATTGTCACTATATGGCATTTTCACCCTATTCTCATTAAAATATTTTTCAAAATCTAAAACTATTAACATTTTTTTTGGAAAATTGAGCGATAATGCATACGCGCCTTCATTTATTCCTTGCAAAAATGGATTCATAACCAACACGAATACCCATAAATTTAACTGATAAACACATACGCAGATTACTAGAGACTTTGAAAAAAAAAGGAATATTTAATACTTTGATAGCTAAATTGTATGTCGTTTTCCATTTTTCTATAACGGTTTTAGTGCTAATTTCCAAAATCATACGTTTTCTAAATTCTGCATATTCCATGCCAAAGCATCATAAAAGCCACTTAAAGAAGCCGAAAGGCGAAAGCAGTTAAATTACATATATGCAAGTACTCGTGTTGGTTAATTCTGGGTGCAATTTGGGTTATTAAGGTTTTTGACCTATTTTACAGGTATACTGTCTATAAAAGTCTCACCTTACCCTATCGTCCCAACCCTTCCCATGTGACAGTTCAGTTCCTACTTTTACTTGCTCTTCTTATGTTTGTATTTTCCCTGCTAATGTAATGCTTATGTTAGTTTGATTTGTTAAAATTTTGGACACACATATATATTAATTATATGTATATGCTATCATAAATAGCGGCCCAAATTATAAAGTGATTTTATAAGGTTTTATGGGCCTAAATCATCTAATAAAGTATAGATCTCCTATGCGTAGAAATCTTTCAGCATAATTTCTAATTTCTATTTTTATGATAGACTAAATTAGAAAT
Source organism: Annona cherimola (assembly GCA_030490835.1). Lineage (NCBI taxonomy): Eukaryota > Viridiplantae > Streptophyta > Magnoliopsida > Magnoliales > Annonaceae > Annona > Annona cherimola. Next base: position 18,188,528 of record CM059973.1, on the reverse strand, counting down.
ATGAAAGATAAGCTTCCTATATAAACGGTTGTGGTCCCCAGGTTATGCACCTATCAGGGTTCTTTTCTAACATTCTATTAGTTGAAAAGTGGAGTCACCTTCTCCAGAAAACCCTAGGGCATTAACTTGGAAGACCTAAGAACCACAATATTCAAGAATAACTGCATCTATGGATTCAGGTACTCTTTCACTTATGAATTTTATTTTCTTAGTGATTTAGCATAGAGGATCCTAAATGATTATGAATTTAATCAATATGGTTTTGCAACATGATTTCCGTTCCAAGTAAATTTCTCCAATTGGAACTTTGACATAATTGATTATTCTGGTAGTCTATCTGGCCTAGCATTATAAATAGTAGAATCTTAGCTAATTCACATATTAGGTTATTCATATCAGTCATGAAAAGTGCTGGGCGTGCAATTAAAATGCTAGGAAAAGTCTCACCTCTCCAGTTAATTATGGGGTTGAAAAAAACTCATAGGCACTCAATAATTAGTGTCAAAGCCGACTTGCCTCTCGGACTTGAGAAAAACCCAGAAGCACCAAACATTGTGGGAAGCAATAGCGTGGAGTTTCATGCAAACATTAAAACGTACTTTAAATTTCTGCAATCATTTGAAAGATTATGCAGTTGTGTGCTCGGGCGAAATACATTGAAATCACTGGAAAGCACGAATGACTTCACGAACGGCACAACAAAACAAGTCCTTATTTCTCCATAAAAATCAAAAATTAAATGCTGAAAAGAGGATATGACAAAGAAAACAGGAAATCTCATGTAGGTGATAACACGCCTGAAACTCCATATTTATTTGGTTATTTCTGAGTATCCATTGTCTGGAACTCATACCACCCTAATTTTAAACAAGGATACCTCGATGAAACCATCTTCTATGTAACTCTTTTCATTTTTAACTTTTAAATAGTTGATGGAAAATTCACTTCATCTATTATATTTAACAATGGTTATATTATTATGGATACTCTTTCATTTGCCTAGAATTGCTATCTATGGGACCTATCTACAAATGTGCAAATAAACATAATAAAATGATTCAATGCTAAGAATCAATTTTTTTAATATTTTCAACATCTAAATTATCTAAAATAGCATTACTATGTGGATAAATGATGCTATAAAGTATTACTACATTCTAATACATAGATGAATGAATCGAAACATTTTTCCTAACTTACACATAAACGTACTTTTTTGAGCAAATGCAGCCTCTGCACACATTTAATTTGAACAAAACTTGGTCTTCTAGGTAAATAAATGATGTTAAATATAATGAATGAATTAAATTTTGTATCGATCATCAATATCTCAAAAATGGAGGGAGTTCCATGAAACCACTCTTATGAAACCCAGTTTTCAGGAATTTTAAATAGAGTTCTGATCTAGTGCACCTGGGTGCACTGAGCTTCAGTGCACTCGGGTGCAAATATCCATTTTTAATATTTTTTTAAATTTTTTTATACAATTGTTAATTTAAGTGTATTTAACATGTATATTAAGTTTTACCATTTTTGGAGATTTGTAGATATTTTTTTAAAATTTTAAAATCAATGGCATTTTCATAATTCGCAAATTATGAAAACTTATGAAAATGCCACTGATTTTAAAAATTCCAAAAAAATATTTACAAATCTTTAAAAATGTTAAAACTTGATACACGTGATAAATATACTTAGATTAACAGTTGTCTAAAAAAATTATAAAAAATAAAAGAAAATGAGTTGAATACACCTTGATGCATTTAAAAATGTCCCTTTTAAATATTGTTAATTTTTTATACTCTGCCTTATCATACGAATTTTTTTAACCTACCTTACTCAGAATAGATCAATTTATGGGACACCCCCAAGTACTCTTATCAAACTTGCACACCCCACATGCTTAGAGTTTTCACCGGAAATGAAAATAAAAGTTATTACCATTCCAGCGTTCTTAATAAGTATTTATCTGTGAAAGTAGCTTTGGTATAATTACATGAATTTTTTTATGTAATCCGGAGATAGAACCCATTTTAACGATGAAATATAAAACCAATCATTCATATCGTTTAATAACATTTGTTTTACAATGAGATTAAAAATCATTCCAATTAGAGTTTTGAGTAGACCACATTTGTTTAAAATATAAATATGTAAATCATGAAAAATTTAAATACATTTGCAACTGCATTAAAATATAACAATACCTTTTGTCATCAATTATCTACACTGGAGCGACTCGGGGGCTGCACGAGTGGTAAGGGTGCTGGCATGCGCTTGGGGGGACGTGAGTTTAAAATCCGTCCTTAACATGGGAGCATGTCATCTCTCTTTTGAGAAGTTGGGAGTATTTTTTCACAAGTTTTCTTTTCGTTTTTTACCCATTACTAAATGCACATATATTTTTGAAAATGGAAAAGTTATATCATTCTTATCTTACTTTATTGGATGATTTTGCCACTGGGTTTTTGCGCCAACCGAAGTACCATAGAAGCACACGATCAAGATCCACATATAAACTGAACGATTCCATTGGTTGTTGATTACAAAGACAGTATTGCTACTTTTTATCGAAATTCTCAAGATCAACTCCATTTTTTTAAAACTATATTTAGCGTATTAATAGAGATTGAATCTTTCGATCTATCTGATGAATGGTTTGGATGCAACGTATGTGGGGCACCAGGCCACACGTTCTGCGAAGCTCTTGCACAAGTGCAACTGCGCGAATCCGTCTTCATTGCCAACGCATGTGACATACAGGAAATTCATGTGACGCGACAACTCACAGGTGAAAAATACTTTTCTTGGGGGATACGTTCCCAAGTAGGAAATGATTAGTTAATTTTTATTTTTTTAATTACCTGTCAAAGCATCGATCTAGAAAAGCTGGCGTAGATCCAAACCGTTCAATTGATGAGAAATAAGATGTATTATTGATCTTTCGTCCGATGACAATCGAGACTGAGGAGTTTGTAATCAAAAGCAGCCATTGACACTGGCAAGGAATAACCGAATAAGGCATGAGGTTCTGATGCGACGGAGAAAGTTGTGTTTGTGGGGACTTTTAAGCTCACCGTTTTCGGTTTTTGCAGGCTTTTTCATCATATCCAGCTTGACAGGTCAGCGTGGCCCAAGAAATGATGCATGTAGTGAAAGTTAAAATGATTAATTAGGGTCTCTTCTAATAGGATTATCAGCAGTGAAAATTCTTATTTTTTTAAAAGATTTTTTCGCATTTTAAAAATAACAATTTAATTTTTTCGTTTCTAATACAAATTTTCCCAATTCCAATATATATTTTCTCATTTTCGATACACAATAATACTTTTTTATTCTATATTCTTATATTCCATCTTAGCGTTAAACAACTTGCAAAAATAAAATGTAAATGAGAAGATATAAGAAATTAATAAAAAATAAGAGGTGTGATAGTTAAAATAAATTTGAAAAGTGTTTAAAAGAGCTTTCGAAACTAATTTTTCATTTTTTTTTATAAAAACGTTATAACAAGCTAGTGGGAAGCCGACTCCATCCCTGAAACTTATCCTTATTACTTTCATATGGTATTCTACAAAAGACTAATTATGTGTTATTTAGTTAAGACTTAAGATATGAAAATCATCGTAATTAAATACTTAATCAGGTGTTTCATAAGTTTGAATTTATTATGTCATTGCATGCTAATATTCGATATCTCATAAGTTTAAATTTATTATGGTCCTATTATGAATCTACTTTGGTTGGTGATCCATAACTCGATTTTAGTTGTCTTCGAGCTATCGATTGAGTCCAACTTGACGAGGGAACACATCTTATCTTGTTTAGTACAAAAACAAACACAATGAAAAATAATCCCTTTATCTCTATCTGGTATACTTTTTAGTCGAACGATTTTTTTAAACCGATCTAAACTCTGGTGATTTCAAATTGATCCAAAAACATATTTTTTGATTTTTTTGAAAAGTTTTTATATAAACATATTAATCTAGTTATATTTAATCTATAAATCAAGTTTTATCATTTTTGGATATGTGTATATATTTATTTTATTTAAAATAACTTAAATATCCCCATATCTAAAAATCCGTAAAACTTTAAAAAGTTATATTTTTGGATCGGTCTGAAATCGCCAAATTTCAGACTAGTCTAAAAAGATCGATACTCTACTTTTTATACATGTCTGTTATAATCAACTCATCCATGTGAATCCTCCTCATCCTAATTGTTACTCCCACATGCTTTTTCACTTGCCCTTTAACGATCCAACCTCTCCCTTGGTCAAATATGAGCTCATGACCTTAATGTCCATCCCAACTTGTGACACAACTCCCCCTATTAATGTGCTCTTTTGGTTGCTAACTTGGTTGAGTACATGATTTATCATCCCCAACTACTTGAGAAGAGACCTAATCCTTTATGTTGAAGGATAAGAATAGGGTTCGCAATTGTTGCTTGTCCTCCGATGTGCCATTTGCCGCTCATGTCATCGCACACACAACTCTTTAGTAGAAAACTTATCATTCATGACTTGGCGAGAATTGATCATGTTGTCGGGCAACAAGATGAGCTCATCCTGGCAGTCATCGGGCTGTAAGTCGATGTTGTTGGTCCCGAGTTAATGACAATTACCCAAGAGGGGAGGGGTAAATTGGGTATTTAAAATTTTTCAACTTAAACTGAAATCTTTACCCCGGATTAATTCAGTCCCCTTTAATGAAACAAATGGAAAGCAATAAGATAATGAAAGCGGAAATAAAAATCAATGGACAAAATTTATAGTGGTTCGGACAACCTTCCCTACTCCACTCTTCCAAGCTCACACCTCTTGTGACTTGGGTTCCACTATGTATTCCGTGAATACAACTAGAGCCTCCGCTCTCTTCTAGATTCCAGCTCTAAGGGGCATATACAACACGCAGCGCAAGTAGGTGACGAGTCCCTACTCCAGTCACAACACTACTTTGCTATTACTTGGTTTGAAACACCAAAATCAAACCAAGTATCAAAATCGAATAATGAATGAAAATAAAGAGTCTACACTTTACAAATTTGTGTAGGCAAGTTTCAGCTCGAGGAAGAACTCGTAGAAGTAACAAGTTGATCGACGTTGGAGTATGCAGCAAGTTGAAGTTCATTCTTCCTTCAAAACATATATAGATCACTCAAAGGTAGAAGAAAGCGGAATATAGATCTTAGTAGCTTCTCTTTCCTCTTTTTCTGCTCAATCTTCATTGCTTTCACGTTCACTTGAGTGTCTATATATAATGGAAGGAAAGATTTGAACGTTAGAGAGTTGGTTGACGCGTAATAAATGCGCCAACATTCAAATTTTTGAATGTTGCGACCCAAGTTGCAGGTGGAGTCGACTTAGTGTGCGACTTCGCCCAAGTTGCAGGCTGGAGTCAACTTCGGGTGCGATTTCAGGTGTATGCAGGCAGCTTGAGTTCCTCCTCAGGTCAACTTGGTCTTAGACTTGACCCAAGTCGCATGTGGAGTCCACTTCGGGTGCGACTTCAGATTCCTTCAATTTTCAAGTCTATTCTTTAGGTCGACTTGGACTGGGACTTGATCCAAGTTGCTGCTGGAGTCGACTTCGATTGCGACTTGACTTTCTTATCTTGCCAAGTGAACTTAAATTCCTTTGAAATGATTTTGCTTGCTTTGCTTAAGTTATTTCAACTTAATTGTTCTTTCACTGTTTTACAGTACTTGGAATTGTGTATAATTATTTTAACTTGAAACCATTTGACTCTATGTCTTTGAATTCTTGAATACTTGAGTCTTGGAGTGCATAAAGATGTCCAAATGATAGTTCTTGATCTGAATTGATGAATTCATGCAGCTTTGCTTACTTTGGACTTGTTTTGATCTTCATTTGATCCAAGTCGGAAGCTAGGGTCGACTTGGTCTTCAACTTCACTCAAGTCGAACATCAAGTCGACTTGGTCTGCGACTTTGCTCTTCAAGTTCTGTGTTATTAGTCTGAAGTCAATGCTGGAGTCGACTTGGTCTGCGACTTCGCCCAAGTCGCATGTGGAGTCGACTTCGTTTGCGACTTCGGCAACTTTGGTCCCCAATTTCAGTGCTGGATAAAAAATGTCCTTTGAAGTCGAAGCTGGAGTCGACTTGGGGATCGACTTGGCCTAAGTCGATGCGTGAGTCGACTTGGGGATCGACTTGACCTGTCATGCTTCATATTTTTCATTTTTATATCCTTAAACATTGCACAAAATATATTAGTAGCTAAACTTACTCAAATTGAGTTGTTAATCATCAAAACATATACTTTGTGTATTTTACCTTTAATTTCAACACTTGTTTTCAACAATCTCTCCCTTTTTGATGATTGACAAAACTGATTTGAGTATATACCTTTCGATATCTTTAAAACATACCATTTTTATCCTGTTTTGATATTTTTAGGATAATCATAGGTCATTTGCTTTTTGAATTATCATTTTCAATAATTGCATATGTTATTTCCAATAATTTCTTAAATCACAAGTTGAATCCATTCATACAATCACTTCATTCATTCAAACAATCACTTCAATTTCATATAAAAACAAAATACAAGTAATCAGAGCATAAGTATAAACTTTTCATAAGTAAACAGATCATAAACAAACTTTTGCATAAGTAAACAGATCATAAACAAACTTTTTCAAAAGTAAGCTTTTCATATATGATTAAAAATGTTTCATACAAGTTCAAAAGCAAATTAAAACCTATATACAAGCTACCCAACCCAAAATTCTAAAACTAAACACAAACTCAACTATTCTCCCCCTTTTTGTTAATAGATCAAATAGGGGTTGACTTGCTGAGATTTGACATATAGAAATGCCGATATAGCATATGGAGTGGATTGGAGAGGAGGAGAAGGTCGGATAGGTCTAACATGGGCCGATGAGTAAAAAGATGATATGGGGCCTGGAGTCGGATCTCGGCGGACTGACCCGGTGTCAAATGGATCCAATTCAGGTATAGGCTGATTTCTGTTATTTTCGGATGCCAAATGATACTGAATCGTCCTCAGTTCCCGATCCATGTGGTCCTGTCGTGAATGCATATTCATGATAGCAGTTAAGACCCCGGCGATCTGAGACGTCAAACGATCCTCGATCTGCTCCAAGTGCTCTCGGATGGCATTCACCGAGTTGTCCCATGATGGTGGTCGCGGAGCTGGGTCTGAGATCTTGGAACCACGGGGTGAGAATGATCCATGCGATCGCGGTGATGCGGGTTCCTCTGGTGTGTCATGTGGAGCGGGTTGCTCCTCTGGTGGTGGCGAGGGCTGCTCCCCCTGAACCTGTGCACCTCCGGCTTCTTCTGGAGCCAGTACGCCCATCCTTTCTCTGATCCGTTCTGCCCTGAACTAATCCACGTTGATCTTCATTCTTTGGAGCAAGGCTTTGTTGATTGCATTCGTCGGCTTCAACACCTCGAATGGCTCACCTTCTATATCCACCTCAAAGTGCTCCAGGATCTTAGTGACACATGTCCTGTAAGGCAAAACCCCTCGTGGATTGTCCTTTCTGGAGGCCAGTGATTTTAGGACAAGTCGTGGGAGACTGACTTTGACTCGATTGGCAACTTTCCAAAGAATTTTCGCCTCCTACGGGTTCACCTGATTTCTGCCTCCGCCCTTGGGATAGATGCAGAGGGCGATTAGCAACCTCAGAACCCTTAGCCTTGGGGATAAATCCATATAATGTAAAAATTTGACCCCGGGATGATATTTATCGCTCCTGGTGAGCTGATTATACATTTGGGTGAGAGACAGATCTGCGGGTAGCCGTTCCTCATCATAAGGGACCTCTAGGATTCGTCCCACATTCCTAATAGCTTGATCTAGACTTAGGGCCCCTCTTGATCCCAAAAACATTTCAACTCCTTTCACAAACGTGCTGAAATATTGATCATCTCATAAATAATAGAAAATCCTTATGAGATCAGGATATACTCTATCATCTGATTTTAGCAATCTAGTCCATCCTTGGAAATCCAATAACTCATCAATTTCAAACTCATAATCATTTAAGAATTTGAAATCTATGATCTTGGGAATGAATATCTTACGCTCGTAGAAACTTTTGTAGAACCAATTGTGTTGTAACTCGGTCTTGAAATATGTTGTCGGCATTTTCAAGACCTATCCTTTAGTAGCTAGGGTTCACCTTCTTCTGGCTCCTATATCGGAACTTCCAGAGGTCTGAGTTTCTTCTCCCCTTCGGGCTGTTGTAGATGGAGTCTCGGCCTGAAAATGAACCCGACGGCCAGTGGAAGTTGACAGTTCTTCCCGGGCATGCTTGGAGGGAGTCTGTTGTCTCTTAGGGACTTCCTCCTCATTTTGGGAGCCGGATGGTCTGGGAACAGGCCTTTGGGTTGGTTTGGACACAGCCAATTTGGGCAGTCTAGATTTAGATGCCATTGGATTTAGTTAAATAGGATTTTCAAATGTGATAGAAAGTTTGGGAGAAATACAGTGAGCTGAGAGAGTTGGAAAGAGAGGGAAAAACAGAGAGAGAAACAGATTGAGAGAGAGAGAGAGAAGAAAGCCGAGTGGGAGATAGACAGGGGAGCTCGAGTGAGAGAAAGGGGTGCTCGAGAGGGAAAGAGAGAAGAGATGGAATGACGAGAGAGACAGGGAGTTTGTGTGGGTAAGAAAGAGAGGGAGAGATGCTGTAAGAGGGAGAGAACAAAAGGCCGGAGAAAAAGAAGAGAAAATGGAGAGAAGCAGAGGAATTGCCGGAGATGAAAGAGGAAGGCTGGAGAGAAAATGTGAGCGGGAGAGAAGAAAGGAAACGCTGGAGGGAGAAAATGAAGAAGAAGGAAAGAAGAAAGAGAGAAAAGGAAGAGACGGCGGGAAGCTTGGATGGTCGCACGTGAAGTCTGTTGGTCCCGAGTTAATGGCAATTACCCAAGAGGAGAGGGGTGAATTGGGTAATTAAAATTTTTAACTTAAACAGAAATTTTACCCCGGATTAATCTAGTCCCGTTTATGAAGAAACAAATGGAAAGCAATATAGTGCAGAGAGCAAAAATAAAAATCAACAAGCAAGATTTTATAGTAGTTCGGGCAACCTTCCCTACTCCACTCTTCCAAGCTCACACCTCTTGTGACTTGGGTTCCACTATGTATTTCACAAATACAACTAGAGTCACTGCTCTCTTCTAGATTCTAACTCTAGGGGGCATCAACAATTCACAGCACAAGTAGGTGACGAGTTCCACTCCAATCACACACTACTTTGCTTACACTTGATCTTAGTTACCCAAACTAAATCAAATTCAATACAAAAAAAGAAATTAAAAGAAAGTTTCTACACGTTACTGATGTGTAGAGGCAAATTTGGCGCAGAGAAGAACTTGTACAGCAGTCTGAAAGATTCAACAAGCAGCTCTTGGCAGTTTGAAAGCAAGGTTCTTCTTCTAGATGTTGGCTTGATCACTTAATGCTCTTAGAGATGAGAGTTATGCACATTCAATGAATTCTCAGCTACCCTCTACGTTCATATTGAATGCCTTATATAATTAGCGAGGGAAACCGAACGTTTGGAAGTTGGTGGCGCGCATTTAATGCGCCAACGTTCGAAAAAATTTCGACCGTTGCGACCCAAGTCGCAGGTGGAGTCGACTTCGGGTGCGACTTCGCCCTAGTCACAGATGGAGTCGACTTCGGGTGCAACTTCGCCTGTTCGCAACTTGTTCAAGTTCCAGTCTTGGTCGACTTGGTTCTCGACTTGACCCAAGTCGCAGGTGAAGTCGACTTCAGGTGCGACTTCACTTCCTCAGCTTGCTTGATGAACTTGAAATCCTTTGGAATGACTTACTTGCTTGAATTTCTTCATGTTTGATTGTTCTTCCATCATTTTATATTACTTAAGACTCTTTATGATTCTTCTATCTTAAAACATTTGATTCCATATCTTGAGTCTTGAATCCTTGAGTCTTGGAATGCATAAAGGAAGTCCAAATATGTGATCTCAATCCTCCATGAAAATATGCAACTCTTACTTTGGTCTTCATTTGATCTTCATTTGATCTTCATTTGACTTGAGTCGACATGATCTGCAAGTTCCGCACTGAAGTGAAGTTGGAGTCGACTTGGGATGCGACTTCGGCAGCTCTCGTCCCCGATTTCAACTCTGGACAAAAATGACGCCTCGAAGTCGCTACTGGAATCGACTTGATCTGCGACTTCACCCAAGTCGCATACGGAGTCGACTTGGGATGCGACTTCGGCAGCTTTGCTCCTCGATTTCAACTCTGGACAGAAAATGCTTCTTGAAGTCGCCTCTTGAGTCGACTTGGGGATCGACTTGGCCTAAGTCGATGCTTGAGTCGACTTGAAAATCGACTTGACCTGTCATGCTTCATTTTCTTCATTTTTATAACCTTTAATCATATTCACAAACATGTTAGTAACCAAAACTTACTCAAATTATTTTCTTAATCATCAAAACATAAACTTGGCTTATTTTCCACATGTTTCCAACAAAGTCGACTTGCCCTAGGCGAAGTCGACTTCCCCCCTGATGCGCAGTCGACTTCGCTTTCTGGTGAAGTTGACTTGGGTTGTTTGGAGTCGACTTGGCCTATCGACTTGGACTTTTCTAAGTCTTTTTCTTCTATCTAACTGTTTCTAATTTAACTCAATCATCCACATATCATTCCTAATTTTGTAAAAAGATTCTTTTGCTAAAGGTTGGTGAATATATCAGCAATCTGATCCTCAGTTTTCACATATTCCAAACAAACATCATGATTTTCAACATGTTCATGAATAAAATGATGTCTTACATCTATATGTTTGGTTCTAGAATGCAATACAGGATTTTTAGTCAAACAAATTGCACTTGCATTATCATATCTAATTAGAATATTATGATAATCAACACCATAGTCTTTTAGTTGTTGTTTCATCCAAAGTAGTTGGGCACAACAGCTCCTAGCGGCTATATATTCGGCTTCTGCCGTAGATAGAGCAACACTAGTTTATTTCCTTGAATACCATGAAACCAACATGTTTCCAAGGAATTGACATGTTCCACTAGTACTTTTTCTATCTACTTTTTATCCGGCAAAATCTGCATCCGAGTAGCCGATTAAATCAAAAGTTGACCCCTTTGGATACCATAGTCCAAGATTAGTGGTATTTATTAAATATTTAAAAATTCTTTTCACAGTCATTAAATGTGATTCTTTAGGACATGATTGAAATCTAGAACACGTGCAAACACTGAATAGAATATTGGGTGTAGAAGTAGTTAAATAAAGCAAAGATCCTATCATGCTTCTATATAGCTTCTGTTCGACACATTTACCATTTTCATCCGTGTCAATCTTGATTGTTGAACTCATTAGAGTGTTTTCTCCCTTGCTAATCTACATTCCGAATTTCTTTAGCATTTGTTTGATATACTTGGACTAATTTATAAATATCACTTCGGCTTGTTACTTGATTTGCAGCCCAAGGAAGAAATTTAATTCTCCCTTCATGCTCATTTCGAATTCGCTCTGCATAGTCTTAGAAAATTCTTGGCATAGAGTTTCATCAGTAGCACCAAATATTATATCATCTACGTAAATTTGAACAATTAAAATATTTTTGCTTTTATACTTGATGAATAATGTAGTATCAACCTTTCCTCTTTGAAATTCATGATCAATCAAAAATTTGTTCAACCTTTCATACCAAGCTCGTGGAGCTTGTTTTAGTTTGTATAATGCTTTGCTTAATTTATAAACATATTTTGATTGATCATTTTCTTCAAATCTAGGGAGTTGTTCAACATATACTTCTTCATTCAGGTATCCATTCAAAAATGCATTTTTCACATCCATTTGAAACAATTTGAAATCTATATGAGAAGCAAATGCTAGTAAAATACGTATGACTTCTAGTCTAGCCACAGGTGCATATGATTCTTCAAAGTCAATCCCTTCTTCTTGGGAATACCCTTTGGCTACTAGTCTGGCTTTGTTTCTTATTACAAGTCCACTTTCGTCTAATTTGTTTCTAAATACCCATTTGGTACCAATAATAGTGCAATCTTTGGGTCTAGGAACTAAATGTCGTACATTGTTCCTTTCAAATTGATTTAACTCTTCTTGCATTGCAATAACCCAGTTTTCATCATTAAGAGCTTGATCAATAGTTATCGGTTCAATTTTTGATACAAAAGCATATTGTCCACAAATGTTTTGTTTTGATCTTCTAGTTTTTACTCCTTCATAGATATTTCCAATAACTTGCTCAATTTGATGGACATTTTTGAATTTCAAATCAGTTGGAGGTTTGTAAGAATTGTTACCTTCACTTGCCCTTTCCTCCGTAAAATTTTCTGGCTTGGGCTCGGTTTCTTCTTATTGCTTTTGTTGTTCCACTTTTGAATTCTTTGGTGTATCATCTGCATCACTTAGTTCATCCTCCTTTCTCGGAGTTTGGTTAAATTCATCAAAAACAACATGTATTGATTCCTTTTTAGTGGAAAATGACAGTTTGGGTCATTTGGATAATTGACAAGCCTTGCAAATCTTGTCCTTATCATATTTAAGCTTTGGTAACTCTTGTACTAGACTCTTTTTCCACAATATTTTAATATTTAACATATTTATATGTCAAAGCTTTGTATGTCATACTCATGGATCATTTTCTATGGCTATTAGACATTTTTCCTCAAGTTCATCTAGGCAAACCAAATATATATTTCCATGTCTTTTGCTACTAAATACTATGTGTTCATCATAAAAAATATTGCATATAGAGGATTCAAATACAACTTTATATCCTTTCTCACATAATTGACTAATACTGATTAGGTTGTGTTTGAGTCCTTCAACAAATAGTACGTCCTCAATACATGCATTTGAAATTCCATAAACATTTCCTTTATATTTTATTTTACCTTTTTCATTATTTCTAAAAGCAACTGTTCCTTCGTTGCACGGGTTGATCTTATAAAACAGTCCTTTTCTCCTATCATGTGTCTTGAGCAGCCACTATCCATAAACTATATGTTATTGACCTTTGCTCTAAGACAAATCTCTTGACTACTTGTGCAGCTTGTTGAAGTGGTTTGATCCTCTAAGATTTTCGTCGCTGTAAGACATATATCGGAATTTGTCATGCAACAAATTCTTGCGCAATCCGCTTCATTTTTTCACTTCAAGAGCTGCATGTCGTACATTCTTCTTCGTTTACGTACATTCCCCTTCCTTTGATTCTTCGGAATTTTCTGTTATCGCCTCGATTTTTTCTTTGCTCCTTTGCTTTAGTCTCCTCGGGCGTTGGGCATTGGGCTTGCATATGCCCCATACCGCCACACCGGTAACATTTGTTGTCTCTTTATTTTTCTCTTTAGAATTTCTTTCTTTGAAATTTCTGAAATTTCTTCCTTTTCTTACAAATTTTCTAAATCGTTTTGTAAGTAAAGCAATTTCATTGTCGTTTTGTGACGACGAGGTGGAGTCATCCGAAACTTGTTCCGCTTTCAAGGCTATGGCTCTCTTGTCTTTGTGGTGATCTTCATTTCTTTTCTTAATTAGCTCATGTGACATTAATGAGCTAATGAGATCTTCTAACTTTAATGTGTTTAGGTCCTTAGCTTCTTCTATTGCAGTAATCTTTGGAGTCCAAGATTCTAGTAGGGCTCTTAGAATCTTCATGACCTGTTCAGATTCTGAGATAGCTTTTTCAAGACCTTTCAAAGTATTAATAATTTTTGAGAATCTAGCAAACATTTCAGAAATATTCTCAGTATCCAACATTTTGAATCTTTCCAATTCTCCAATCAAAATGTTTCTTCTTGTCCCTTAGACATGAAAAGTTCCTTCATAGATAGATGTTAATGTATCCCATATCTCTTTGGCGGTCAAACAAGAGGATACTCTATCATATTTAGAGGCAGTAAGAGCACAAAATAATGAATTCATAGCCTTAGCGTTGCTCTTAACAATTTTCACTTTCTCATCGGTCCATTTGAAAGCTCTTTCATCAGTAGGCAAGGTCACACCATCTTAGATTGCAATCCAAAAGTCCATATTTGTAGTCATGATGAGTTGTTTCATAGGTAGCTTTCAATAGCCAAAATTGTTCCCATCAAACAAAGGTGACCTAGTAAAAGATTGGCCTTCAGCAAATGTGGGAACGGAAGTAGATTAGGATGTCACGTTAAAAAATCTCTTTGATAAAACTCAAAGACCTGCTCTGATACTACTTGTTGGTCCCGAGTTAATGGCAATTACCCAAGAGGGGAGGGGTGAATTGAGTATTTAAAAATTTTCAACTTAAATTGAAATCTTTACCCCGTATTAATTTAGTCCCCTTTAATGAAACAAATGGAAAGCAATAAGATAATAAAAGCAAAAATAAAAATCAATGGACAAGATTTATAGTGGTTCGGGAAACCTTTCCTACTCCACTCTTCTAAGCTCACACCTCTTGTAACTTGGGTTCCACTATGTATTCCGCGAATACAAGTAGAGCCTTCGCTCTCTTCTAGATTCCAGCTCTAGGGGGCATATACAACACGCAACACAAGTAAGTGACGAGTCCCTACTCCAGTCACAACACTACTTTGCTATTACTTGGTTTGAAACACCAAAATCAAACCAAGTATCAAAATCAAATAACGAATGAAAATAAAGAATCTACACTTTACAGATTTGTTTAGGCAAGTTTCAGCTCGAGGAAGAACTCGTACAAGTAACAAGTTGATCGACGTTGGAGTATGCAGCTAGTCGAAGTTCGTTCTTCCTTCAAAATGTGTATAGATCACTCAAAGGCAGAAGAAAGTGAAATATAGACCTTAGTAGCTTCTCTTTCCTATTTTTCTGCTCAATCTTCCTTGCTTTCACGTTCATTGAGTGTCTATATATAATGGAAGAAAAGATTTGAACGTTAGAGAGTTGGTTGGCGCGTAATAAATGCGCTAACGTTCAAATTTTTGAATGTTGCGACCCAAGTCGCATGTGGAGTCGACTTTGTGTGCAACTTCGCCCAAGTCACAGGCTGGAGTTGACTTCGGGTGCGACTTCAGGTGTATGCAGGCAGCTTGAGTTCCTCCTCAGGTCGACTTGGTCTTGGACTTGACCCAAGTCGCATGTGGAGTCGACTTCGGGTGCGACTTCGGATTCCTCCAATTTTCAAATTTATTCTTTAGGTCGACTTGGACTGGGACTTGACCCAAGTTGCTGCTGGAGTCGACTTCGGTTGCGACTTAACTTTCTTATCTTGCCAAGTGAACTTAAATTCCTTTGAAATGATTTTTTTTGCTTAAGTTATTTCAACTTAATTGTTCTTCCACTGTTTTACAGTACTTGGAACTGTGTATGATTATTTTAACTTGAAACCATTTGACTCTATGTCTTTGAATTCTTGAATACTTGAGTCTTGGAAGGCATAAAGATGTCCAAATGATAATTCTTGATCTGAATTGATGAATTCATGCAGCTTTGCTTACTTTGGACTTGTTTTGATCTTCATTTGATCCAAGTCGAAAGCTTGGGTCAACTTGGTCTTCAACTTCACTCAAGTCAAACATCAAGTCGACTTGGTTTGCGACTTTGCTCTTCAAGTTCTGTGCTATTAGTCTGAAGTCGATGCTGAAGTCGACTTGGTCTGCGACTTCGCCCAAGTCGCATGTGGAGTCGACTTCGTTTGCGACTTCGGCAACTTTTGGTCCCCAATTTCAGTGCTGGATAAAAAATGTCTTTTGAAGTCGAAGCTGGAGTCGACTTGGGGATCGACTTGGCCTAAGTCGATGCCTGAGTCTACTTGGGGATCGACTTGACCTGTCATGCTTCATATTTTTTATGTTTATATCCTTAAACATTGCACAAAATAAATTAGTAGCTACTCAAATTGAGTTGTTAATCATCAAAACATATACTTTGGGTATTTTTCCTTTAATTTCAACACTTGTTTCCAAAAGACGTTTGCTGTTTAATAGCTAATGTAACATTTGAAGAGAAAGACATGACAAACTAGGTGAATTCTTCAAGCTAAGCAATACGTTACCTGGCCAACACATGTTGCCACATGGTAAGGCTAGTACAATTGCGAGAACCACTTAGAGAAACGTTGCAGTTGTACCATTGCCTATTAAAAAGGTTTAGCTGACAAATATCATCTCCCCGAATTGAAATTAGTGATAAGAATCGGAGTCTCGCTTTATTTTTTAAAAATTTCATTTGACTCTATTTTTTATACTTAGTTGAGATAATGTTAGTTTGACCATTTTTTTTTGAATAAGTCTAGGGATAAACTTCAAGTTGACTCGGATTGGCATCAAGATGGCGGGTTAGGTAAAAAATTTAGGTCAAATAGAACAACGTTAAGAATTTATACACATTTAAATATAAATATATATCTATTCTAAATTTAGATATTGCATGCTTCATTATTTTGCTGGTTAAAAAGGTAAACATTATTAATAAATAAAACATTAGTAAATATAATGTGTCTTTGTTAAAATAGATTAATGAAATATACTTCCTTCAAAAGGTATTTATAAAAACATTTTTCTAAAATAACAGTACTTTTGTGAAAATTTTCAAAATAATGGAAAATTTACAATTATGTATAAGAGTTATATATATGTGGTGTGCCACTTATTGATTCTTATTTTGTTAATATAATAAAATAAGTAACGTGAGAATTTTGAAAGAAAATGAGAACAAGTTTAAAAGTATGATTATAATCTATAATAAATAAATAAATAAATAAATACATGGAGTTGGGATTCTTCAGTCAGGACATGGTTAACTTATTTAATCTTTTTTTTAAATTGGGGTTAAAATTTTTAACTCATCCCTATATCTGGTTAAAAAAAAGTCAGTTTATTCAGTCAAAAATAAGTAGGGGCAGGGGCAAGTCTCAAGCCAATCCACCTCGATTCCCCTACTTAGTTGGAACTTGGCCTCCTTGCATCGATGGTAGCCCATGCTCTTTATTCGTTTTGGGCTTATGGGAAGTTATCCTCCAACAACTGAAGTGTTTGATCATAATTAGATAACCGCTCATCAACCTTTGCAATATTACGGTACGTTTGGAAAGGTAAAAGTGATAGGAAATGTGGTATTTAGTGGGAGTAGAAAATGGAATATTTTGAAAATTATGTGATTGATATGAAATGATAAGGGTAAAGTTGGAATAAATAGGTTTGTTGGAAAGTAGTTGATAGGAAAAATGATTAGAATATAGGGATAAAATTAGAAAAATATAATGATTGGTTGATTAATGAAGTGCCTTGAAATCCATGTCCCACCATTTCCCTCCCACATTTCCCACACCCGATTCCCAAATGTCCCCTTAATAGATTAGGCTTCACATGCTAGAATGCTCAGAGACTCGTACCCGAATAGAGCTTAAAAAGGAAACATAATAATTGTTGGGTAATATGTCGAATTATACCAAAATTTAGCCCAGGATATGAGCTTGATCCACTATTTGGGATGTTGTACAGTGAAACACCTGGGCTTGGTTTTCAATGTTTTATTAGTGACCCAAGTCTAGCCATCAAACTAAGGGTGGTGGCAGTCGAGTGTTTGAGCTATACACCTTGCTCTTTGAACAATGTTGTCTAGAAGTGACTCAGGAACATGCATCACAATTTGAGATTGTGGAGTGTGGTAGTTAGCATGTGGAGTTTGATAATATTAGTGAGGAAAACCTTATCAACTATTGCAACTAATAAGTTGAGTGCAAAAAATTATAATACGTACATGGTCTATCCATGATCACAAATATGACTACTTTGCTTCTCGTCAGTAATCCCTCAATATAATCGATTGAGACCTCCACCCATAACTTTTTTGGCAATGGAATGGGTTGAAGCAGACCTACCAATTATTGTGTTGAATATAACACGGTTACATACATCACAAGTGGTTACTAATAATTGGATTTTATTGGGCATCCTCTTCTAGTGAAGGTGCTCATGAATAAGTTTATATGTGTGCAAGATGCCCACATGCCGCCCCCCCAATTATTAAAGCATTTAAGTAATAGAACAAGAGAGGAGTTAACTTAGATCAGCCAGAAGAGCGAGTTTCCCCTAGTATACAAGATGTCATTATGAAGATAGTACTTCTGCTTACTAGCTAAGTCATATTGTAGAGTTTGGTGAATTTGAACCATCTTTGACACCGCCTTATTGCCCTGCACCACCCGTTAATTGAGTGTAAATGACAACAGAAAGGCTATGATGACTACTGTCATTATTTGGCTAGAAGAGGCATCCACCATTGAATTGGAACTACCCCTATGATACTGAATGTCAAAATCTTAGCTATTAACTTGCTTACTTTTGTTGTTTTGATGTTACTACAGTGGTCGGTCCGAATGGTGAACTTGTGGTTAAGCAAATATGGGTATCATTTGCAAATAGCCAACACTATGGCGTACAATTCCTACTTATAGTGTGTGTTTGGTTGGAGGTAAACTTTTGAAGAAAAGTTCTTGGTGTAAAAATTGTCAAATTGATAGCAAATAATGTGATATAATAGGGGTAATGATGAGGAGTAAAAGGAATAAAGTTAAAATAGATAAGTTAGTTGTATGGGTAATTATGTAGAAATGATTGAAAAGTAGAGTAGTTTGTATAGGAAAATGTGAAAAAATATAAAAAATAGAGTAATTATGGAGAGAAAAAAGTTTTGGATTGAAAAGTTTTTGTTGACATTTTTTGCCCCAAACAAACACACCCATAGATTAATTGGCCATGCTTTTGAGGTGACAAGGCTTTACTGAAAAATTATAAGGTGATTTTCGCGGATAACTCACTCCCAATCTAAAATTACAAACAATAGTAAATAGGAGAAAGAAATTGGGTGTGAGGAGAGTAGGTGGCCGATTAAGCATTTATTTGAGCCGTGTGAATGCATCATTTGCCAATGACTGATATTTTGTTGAGATATATGCTATTAGTGATGATTTTCATGAGAATTGGTATTAAATACTTTATTTTGAATTAAATTCTTATAGAAGTTTGTTGAGTTACGTAGGAAAGTACATGGGAAAAGAAATAAACAAAAAGTAAAGGAAACCAAGAGAAAATTGTAATTGCTAACAACATGAACTATGTTGTGTTCTAGGCCTACAACCACATGGGATGTGTGGTGGCAAGAAAATTGATTTTTTGAAGTTAGAGAACCACATAGGAGCATTTGTTATCCACACAACCTGTACTAATTTTGTTACACAAATCATGCATGAATCTTCTATTTGAATTGTTATGCAAGACTCAAGTTTTAGATATAAAGGGGTTTTGTGAAACTCCGATCTTAGATACGTGTATAAAACCCTAGGGTTGTAAACCCTAGGTAATATATTTGGAAAATATACATTCATGAGTATGAAATATGTGAGAATAGATGTTAAAATAATTAATTATGAAATTCGGATGAATAGTGCACGTGAATAGTGAAACGTGAATAGTAAATATGGGATTAAGGAATATGTTAAGTTAATCACTTTGGATTAACTTAATCATAAAAGATGAAAAAGGAAGCTTTCCACTAAAGGATAAAATTGCTTTTTGGATTAAAATAATAATTTTCGGATTTTTATGGATTTTTGTGAAGAAAATGAAGAAAAATTCATATCTTGCAATCCAGATGTCGGATTGAGATGAAATTTTTTATGGATGACCAAAATATGATGGTGAACATGATGAGTGGTCCAAGATTGACCAAAAATTATGAATTAAGGGTCAAGATTAAACGTCATTTGAAGATCAAAAAGTAGCTTTACTTTTTCATTAATTAGCATTTGACTTTGGATTAATTTTAATTAATTAAATGGATAAATAATTAATGAAAAGCTGATATGGCTGCTGGAGCTTAGACTTTTGGGACCAAATCCAATGGCCCAAAATCAATCTTATCAATGATCAATGGCTAGGATTTAATTCGCCTAAATTAATTAATTTTAAAAATTAAAAAAATAAGAAAAAATAGGGCTGCCATAGGGGGGCTGGAGCTGCTGTAGGGTGGCTGCACATGGCTCCATGCACCTTTTGGAAATTATAAAAAATACATTTATAATTTAATACCTCAAACAAGGGGGGGTAAATTGAAAATATGTGAAAAATGCATGCTTATAATAGGGGAGCATGGGGTGAACGTCCAAGCACATCCTCCCAGCTCCAAGCTTGAGCAATTCAAGCCATTCCCACCCCCAAATTCGTTTTAAGAGAGAAATAGGAGGTTAGAGAGAGAAAGGGCAAGTTGGAGGAGAGATTTTCTACTTCAGGTAAGGGGATTATTTCCAAAAAAAGTTTGGGTATTAAGTAAGGTAAAACCATGCTTAGATAATTCCTAATCATGAGAAAATAAGTAAAGTTATAATGTTTAATTGGAATCATGCCGAAACATCGAAAATTTGGAGCAAAGATGGAGCATTCGGGAAGATAGCATATGATATGTGAAAATAATGCTCCAAATTTGATAAATGATGATTTGGAATGTATGATTATGATAAATATGATGTTGGAATGATGATATATTAATTTCATGATTTTTGGAATTAAGGATTATGCTTAAGTGAATTTATGATGATTTTTAGTAGATGGAGAAAATGATTTATTTAGCCAAGTTAATGATGATAAATTCATAATTCATGAATTTTTCATGATATACTAAGCATAAGATATGTCATGGTATTTTTTATTTTTGGAAAAAATGTCAATTTTTGGAACCCGTGAACAGTAACCCACGTCGCTGTGAACAGTACATCGGATGAACAGTAAACGTGAACAGTAATTTGCTACAGTGACATGGACAGTAATTATGAATAGTGAACAGTGTGATTTTGGGAAAATTTGAGATGTATTTTTATATTTTATGAGGATATATGGATGGAATTTTTAAAGAATTTATGGATAAAAATCCATATAAATGGGTAATGACCAAATATCTTTATAAGATTAACCTCTATGGGAATGAGGTAATGAATGGTTATAAAGCAAGTATGGAAAGCAAAATAAGATATGGAATGGATGGATAAAATATTCATTTTCCTTGTATAGGGAAAAAGGAAAGGAAAAGGTGGAGGACACAGACTGAGGAGGTAAGCAAGCACAACTTTGAAAATATATTTTATTCTCAAGTATTTATGAAATGTGTTTAAGGGTGGTAATTCCTATAATGTTTTGAAATGATGAATGTTTATGAATTTTTATGAAAATTCATGTCGGCATATTGATATCATGTGATGTTCATGAACATATGCACATGTATGATGTATAATGAAGAGGCTTTGGTGGAGGTAGAAAGCGGATCAGAGGGTCCCCCTTCACTATTGCCGAGTCATATGAGCTGTGTGTCGACGGCGTCCTCCCCAGAGGTGGAGGCAAAGGAATGTTATGTTTGAATGAATGCATTGCATTTTCATACATGGATTGAAAAGGAAAGCATGGATTTGAAATTATATTTTTAAGGGATGGTGCAAATAATTCTCTACATGAGAATGACAAGTTACCTGGTGTAAGAGGTATATAACGCTGGGGAAATCAAAAGTCATGCATGTAGGAACCATGTAGGCGTCAAGAAGAAGAGAGGTTCCCCTTGATGAGGCCAACTCGGAGACAGCCGGTGTATTGGACCATGTTATGTGAGATGTTCCCTGAGCTAACGTACCCGCACACGAAGGTTTATGTCAGGAGTGGAAATGAAGCATTTGTACATCCCATATTTATGAAAAGGTTTCTATTCCATTGATAGTTGATTACTTGCTAAGTGTCTTCTATCGAATGGAGAGAAATGCATTTACAAATGGTTTACATGAATGGTTTTTATGAATAATTTATGAAAGGTTTCCAAAAATGGTTTACGAAAAAGTTTCTATTCCGTTGGTAGTTGATCACTTGGTAAGTGTCTTCTATCGAATGGAGAGGAATGCATTTAAAATGAAAAATGCTTGCTTATTGAGTTTCGACTCATGTTTTATTTTCCCAACCTCAGACAGGTGCAGGGAAAGCCAAGTGATGAAAAAGATCAAGTGGATTTGCCTGTAAGTGATATGATGAATGAATGAAAGAAGCATAGTTACAATGGTATGTAATCCTTTGTATATTGAAGTATGAATGAACGCCCTAATGGGATATAATGAAAAAAGACATAGGTTGTATGAAGTTATGAATAATATGAGAAGTTGATGATTTATGATGATATGGATGAGTCCATTATGAATGATGATGAGTATATGTTTATGTGATGAAAGAAAAAGAAAGAAATGAAAAAAATTTGGACAAGATCTAATTAAGAACCCGCCGTGTGTTCAGGGCAACAATCCTGAGTCACACTTACCAATCGACAAGATCTTTGAGTAAGGACTATGTGGACTCCGCGGTTCGGGGCGCCACAGGTTTCTTGCATGAATTTTACACACCTTGGAAGCTCTAAAGAAGTTTGATTATTACAGGAAGAAGGATTTCAAGCTTGGAGGTAGATATCGAGTCTAGATATTAGAGTTTCTTTGTTTTTCTGCTTAGTCTTAGATGGATCTAAACTTTATTTTGTTTTTGAGTATATTGTGGTAATGAGTAGTTAAGGCCCTAATTCTAGGGTTGTTGAGTTGCGACATATCTATAATTTTCTTCAAGTTTATGATACTGATATTGAATAATTTATGTAACTTAATGTAATGCTTTTGTGAGATTGACCACTTACATATAGTTTTGTAAATTTTAAGTGATGCTTGAAAGAAAGAACTTGAGATTTGACTTAGAGTTAAGTGACAGGTGATCTATGCATAAACTTGAGATTTGTTATCTTATAGGATATGTTAGATTTACTATTATGGATAGAGATAACTATTAATCATGTGTAGTCATTCGTAGGGATGTATTCAATGTTACTTACTATTCTAAACTTTTATGACTTATGTCAAAATTTTGAATTATTAAGTTAGATTTATATTGTTACTCAATTTTACCATCTATATTACTTGCACGATTCGTATAATTTAATAGCTCGTGGAACTTATCTTTAGTGATTTTGATGATAACAAACTACTCGATTGATTTTGATTTGAATTGAATCTCTTGACATTTCTAATTGTGGATAAGATATTTTGTGAGAAAAGAAATTTAGTTTCAAATGGACATTTATTTGAATATATTAAATGCGATTGGACATATTTTATAAGTGGTTGATTCAATCCTTAATTGTGATTAGATATGATTGCGTGATTGGCTCTATCCTTAATTTTGATTGGATATGATTAATTACATCATTAATTGAGTTTGATTATGATTGGATACACTTGAGATGTTTTTGATTATGTGAAGAAATATAAGTTATCATGAAGAGGATAACAACAAGGTGGAGAAAATTTATTTTCTATAGAATAGGAAAATGTTCGACATTTCTGGATAAAACATCAAATATTTACCAAAAAGTTAACTTTTTATATGAAAAGATCGACTAACAATTTAGTTATACCACTCTAGATTTTCTAATAAGTCAAAAGGTTACTGCTTTGGATGAAAAAGTTGACTGTTTTCTTCTAGTAGGTAAAAAGTCGACTATTTGGACAGAAAGGTCGATTGTTTTTTAATAATGCAAAAAGATTGTAAACAATCCTCATCCAACTGTATTCATATCAAGAAAACCTTTTTGGGACATGAATTCCTATAAAAGGGAGCTTGTGATAAATATGTATTTTTTGGGTAAGCAAATCTTGAAAGAATTTTTTTATTATGAAGGTGTTCTTGGAAGAATTCTTAAAGCTCAACTTGGAAGATTAATAGCATGTGCTGCTACTTATGCAAATGTGCTAACTTTGGTTTGTATGTTCTTATTTTAAGTCTATTTTGTATTACTTTGGTATTGATAGTGATCAAACCAAGAAGTAAATCAAGGGTGTTAATTATTTCATTAGCCACCTAGAGCTAAGTTTAAAATTCATAAGACAAATGCTTAAACTGTACCACTATAACTTATGATTTGAGTTAATTAGAAGAACCCAATTCTTGTGTACTTGGAGAGTGGAGTAGATCAGGGAGGTTGAACTACTATAAATGAATTATCTTTGTAATTTGAATTTATATTGTGGTTGTGATTGTTTCACTATTGTTTATCTTAGTTTTCTTTACTAGCCATTACAAGAGACCAACAATTGGTATCAAAGTACAATCTTTGAATTTTTCAAAGAGATTTAATAGTAAGTGGAAGGATGTAAGAATGATTTCCTAAAGGACATCTCATTACATTCCACCATCTTTGATGGTTCTAATTTTGTGTATGAAAAACTTAGAATGAAAATGTTTCTTACGGAACATGATATGAGACTATGAAGATGGTATTCTTATCATTTTGAAACAAAAACAAACTAAACAAATGCAACTAAAGCAAGAGCATTGAATGCTTTGTATTGCTCTCCTTCTCCATCGAATTTAATAAAATTTCTTCTTGCATTTCAACAAAAGAGGTATGAGATACTCACATGGTCACTTATGAAGGAAAATTGCAAGTTAAAGAGTCTAAGATTAATACACTCATGCATGATTATGAATTATTTGCAATTTGAAACTATATCTGAGATTGTTTTGCACATTTACTAACAATGTAAGTAACATTGAAAGTTGTGAAAAAACTATTAAAACAATAAAGCATGTCAAGAAGATACTCTGCTCCCATCTTGCAACATAGACTGTCAAAGTGACTATAATTGAGGAGGCCAAAAATCTTACCACAATGGCTATTAATTAATTGATTAGTTCTTTAATGACTTATGAAATTGTTCTTAAACATGATAAAAAAAAAAGATGTTAAAGGAAAGAAGTCACTTAGTTTGAAAGTCAATCTAGATTTTTTTTATGATACAAGTGGTGATGATGATGAAATTACAATGCTAATTAACAAACTCTAGAAATTCAGAATTAATAATCGATCAAATGGAAATAAAGATGCTTCTATAAGAAGAACTTAAAGAAAAGTTTATCGAAAAACTAATAAAGATGCTTCCATAAGAAGAACTTAAAGAAAAGGTTACCAAAAAATTATTATAAAGTAATGAACTTGAAAAGAAAGACAATAATTCATCCAAGATGAGATGCTACAATTGCAGAAGATATGGATATCTCAAAAATTCATGACTTTCTCCACAAATCAAGAACTTAAACTTCATATTCAAAAAGAATTAATGCAATAGTGAGATCTCTCCATTTGTTAGTTCTGAATCTAATGATGAAGCAGCTCAAATTATAGAGTGCTTGGATATGGATTTCATTGCAAATCACTTTGATGATGTTTATTGATTAGAGAACAATTTTATGAAACTACTGAACTTCATGAATGCATTTAAGAGTTGATAAAAGAGAATGAATCTTTGAATATAAAATTTGGAGAAAAATGAAAACATGAAAAACAATTCTATAGGAAAAATTGTGCTCATAATGACATTTGTCATTTTTTTGTTCTCATAAACATTTTTCATTTGTTTGCCCATTAAAGAGAATGTAAGCATAAGGTACAAAACTCATTTGGAAATTAAAAATATTTATATATATCGATACTAACAAAGGTGGACTCATGCGATGGGACCAAAACATAATTTTTTTTATTTTTCTTTCAACATATGGCTGGCATCAAAAAATTAAAAATAAAGAGAAAATCAGGAGCGTATGGATAAAAAATGAATAAAGATACAATATTTTGAGGTAAAATTTCATTCAATGTCATGTGCAATGCCATAATACATGTTTGAAAATTGTTCATAATAAAAATCAATCAAAGACATTTTTATTAAATCATTTTCCTATGAAAAATGTGCATAAACTATAAGAAAATTAAGTATTATTGATCCATTTGCATGATAGTTTCAGAAAAATTGATTAATTGAGCATAAATATTTTATGACTTTTATTTTTTGAAATTGGCATGAAAACATTAATAGTTTCTATTAAAAAAGTTGGCCATTTTTATCATAACATAAAAAATAAAAATCGTTTGAAATATGCATGTCTTCATTTCAAAATCATCTCTTTAGGACTCGGATAATTTGATAATTTGAGGGTTTCTTGTTATCAACTTAAATTAATAAGACAAACTTCCTCTAAGTTGATTTCTTCCAATGAGTTTATTTTATTTGAGATTGTCATTCTCCATTCTCTTTCTTTCCATTTCTATTTCTTATTCTTCTCTACTCTCAAAAGAAAAAAATTCACTCTCAAATTTTATTCTTCATTGTTTTTATTAGCTATTTTGACTATGAATCTCATATATTTAGGGTGTGTTTGGTAAATTGCAAAACTCAGGTGACAAATTTTTCATGGTAAAAACTGTCAACCATGTGCTTCTGTTAGCATTAAGTGTGCCTAACAATGCTCGGTTTGCATACAACTTCCTTTTGTGCACGCATGTAACCTGCAAAACTCAAATACGTGGGGCCCACAATTTGCATCCAGTTGCTCGGTGTGAAAGCATGATGTGACAGGTTTTACATTTTGGGACTTGGGATTGATAAGTTTTACACTCTCCATTGAGTTTTTACTTTTACCAAACAGACCTTTAGTGTCTATCTATTGTGTATCATTTATAACTAAACAACTTAGCCTTTCTTAACCAAAATCTTATTCTCACTGAGCTAAAAAGCCTAACTATCTCCTTAATCAAAATCCTAGGCCGAAATCAATTATTTAAAATCCCAACCTAACCTAAGTAAAATCCGTTTTGCAAAAACATTGTCTTCTTTAAAAATCAATCTCTCAAAATCTTGCTTCACCTAAAACCAAACCAATAACTTAGATGGCTACTATCGAATTTGGTTTTAAAGCAACTTATCAAGAGAAAGAAAAGTGGAAAGTGGATGATATATTTCGTAAGAAATTTTTTCTAAGGGTCAGAAGGAATCTAGGGATTGTCATTCAAGAAGAAAGAAATATAAAGAAGAGCATCTGAAAGTCAAAGATTATAAAGATTCAACCTCAACGTCGTTCAAAAGTGAAAATTATAAGAAAGAATGTCAAATCAAGATTGCCTCAAGGAGTATGGTAAAAGGTAAATGTGTTGATTTTGAGTATTTTAAGCAAAACTCATTGATTAGTTGAAAGACTAGATCTACGTAAATTTTTATGATTTGGATTATATATATCTTAAGATCTTAAAAAGTTTTTCTAGGTTCAAATTGAGAAACTGAATGATGATGCAAACATCTCATATGTCAAAGGAATACAAATTTCATTTATTACTGAAAAACTTATTGTTACCATGAACTTATCTTACGAATTATTTCTCACTTGGCTGTTCGAACACATCTCTCTAGATTTTGAGATAGGAAGAAGTCTTCAATTATGCTACACTCATTCAAAAGAATAAGTTACTTACAAGTTAATGATAAAAATTGACCTTCAACATCTAAACAGAAGAAGACTTCAAGTGATATGAGAGATTATGATAAAGATGGTAGACCCCAAGGTAAAAATGTGATGGAATCTGATAAAAAAGGTAAAAAAATCATCTTTTTTAAACCTTCTATGTATGATGAGAATATTTAAATTTTCATCAAAAATCCAAATCTTCATACTCCAAACCTTTCACTAAAACCACATCTAAATCTTCTACTACAAAATAAACAATGCATTTGACTCTTTTGAATATATTCTTAGCTAGATAATTTGCTTTCTTTCATTCCCATCTTAATTATTTTGAAGAAAAGATGTCATAGATTGATCATTGGAATTTTTTTTTCAAAAATAAAATCTTAAAACAACTCCACGTCCCAAACCATTTTCTCCAAGCCATTACCTTTTCCTAAACTTCCATCTCCAAAATCTAAAATACATTGCTCAAATGACTAGTGGACTGTCCTTGTGCAAAAATTTCTTGTCAAAGTATATTTCAAATCAATCTTTAAAGAAGAAATAAAAAAAAAGCCACTTTCATTAAAAAGAAAGTTTTCTCTCCAATCAAGGAAGTTCAAAGTACCATCTGGTATCAATTTTGACATAGTTTTTGAAGAAGAAGAAGATGAGGGGGAGGTCGCACCTTATGAAAAGAAAATTAATTAAGATACTTTTTGAAAAAGAAAATTAATGAAGACACTTTATCTAATGATACATTGAAAGAAGACCTTTTTTAATTTTTCTAAGATCTTATAAGACTATTTTAATTTTTCAAAATATTCATCATGTCTTGCTAATATTTGTTTAACTTTATTGAACTCCAATACTACTGCACTTTGGATATGTTTACATTACACTTAGTGGTTTATTATTAATGCTTAACGATTTGTCTTCATAATTAATCACTTTTTATTTACAATAAAGGAGGAGAAATATTATCGTTCAAAATGTAATTTTTGGTGTTTTGCAACTTTTTGAAAGTATGGTGATGGGGAAGCTTTTTACATGTATATGATGTAGGGGGATTTTTTTTCTAGATCATATCATTATGATTGTAGTATTTTATCATCAACAATAAGGGAGAGATTGATAGCTTATATAACTTATCTTTTGGTGATTTTGAAATGACAAATTACTTGATTGATTTTGATTTGAATTGAATCTCTTGACATATTTAATTGTAGATAAGATATTTTTGGCAAGGAGAGAAATTTAGTTTTGAATGGACATGCATTTAAATATGATTGAATGTGATTGGTTGTATTTTAGTAAGTGGTTGTTTTATCCTTAAATATGATTAGATGTGATTGTGCAATTTAATCTATCCTTAATTGCGGTTAGATATGATTATATGTATTATTAATTGATATTAATTATGATTGGATATACTTGAGATGTTTTTGATATATATGAAAAAGGTACGAGTTATCATAAAGAAGATGAGAAAATTTGTTATCTATGAAATAAAAAAAAATGTCTAACATTTTTGACAAAATTTCATATGTTTATCAAAAAGATCGACAAATAATTTAGTCATACTGCTCCGACTTTTTTGGTAGGTAAAAAAGGTGATTATTTTGGATAAAAAGGTAAACTATTTTGGACAAAAAGGTCAAGTAGTTTTTGGTAATGCAAAAGTCTTGTTGATAATCCTCATTTAGCTATACTCATAGCAAAGATACCTTTTTTGGGACATGAATGGCTATAAGAGGGACCTCATGGTGAAGATCAAATATATGTTTTTGGGTAAGCAACTCTTAAGAAGGAATTTTTTTATTTCTTAAAAGAATTCTTAGAGATCAACAAGAAAGATTTGTTGCATGTGATGTTTCTTATAAAAATGTATAACTTTAGTTTGTCTTTTCTTGTTTCAAATTTATTTTGTATTAACTTGGTATTGATAGTAATCAAACTAAGAAGAAGTGAATTAAAGGTGTTGATTCTTGGTTCTAAATTTAAATAACAGTTAATTGAACTATACCACTATAACTTATGCAATTTAAGTTGACTAGTGAAATTCAATTCTTGTTGTTCGCAATTTTACTGAAAGTGCACAGGTCATAGATTATAGTATATAAATTATCGATTTACAGAGAATTAATGACTATAAACTTTGCTTTTAAATACTTTCTGTCGAATATAAAGAGAATAAAGTAAATAAAATGGAATAAAAAGTAGAAAAGTGGGAAGAGAAAATAACAAGGATGCGAGTACCTAGGGTTTAGGGTTTTACATGCGTCTTTTGCAATAGGTAGTGGTGTAACTATTTAATCTGGATATTATTTATTAAAAGAGAACAAACCCTAATTTATCTTTGCATCTTCTCTCAAAACCTACAAGGCGTACCTTGATTTTCTTAACCACTTATTCTCATTAGATTAAGTTAATTAAAATCTATTAAGTTCTATGACTTGTTCATGGAATTCCTCAAGATCATCATGCCTATTCTCATGGTCTTAAATTTCCAAGTTTAATATCTTGATTATCATATATTAGATTTCCGCCTCTCAGTTTCATCACTTAATATATAGAATCATGCCAAAATATAGGCCCATGTACAAAGCAAGCGTTAAAATCTTATCTTAAATTACAATAATATCCATCATAAATAAGTTAAAACCACACACCACGTTACATTATATGCATGCTACATCTTAAACCCTAAATTTAGGGCTTAGTCGAATATGTTTAAGTTCAAAATAAAATTAAAATTCAAACTTGTCTTAAATAAGGCAATTAAAATTAAGAAGGAAAAGAGAATAAAAGCTTATTAGTTGGAAGCCCCGATGGTGTGTCAGCCACTTCACGTTGCCTGGTGCTCTCCACCTTCTCTTCTTTGAATTCTCTCCTTAATTTCTGCTATGTGATTCCCCTTTTATAATAGTGTTGCACCATTGCGCATCTGCCTACACCTCCTCTATCTTACGCACTTGAAACCTCTTAGGATTGCATTAGGTGGGCCCCCATCTTTAAATGCAAGTTGAATTGCATTGTGACTAACTGGATGGCTTCAAGCGTCTATATTGCGATGCTAATTTGGACAGCAAGAAATTCTTGGGCGGTGGAAGCTTAGATAAAACAATTGAATATTTTTGTTGGCCACGTGATTTTCTGGACAGCTGGAGATGGTATGCGGTGTTGATTTGCTGTTGGGCCCCACTAATCTTAGACGGCTTGGATTTGGAACATGGTGCTGGAATTAGCAATTGGTAGAGTCTGTGCTAAAATTTGGATGGTGGATTAATGTCAGACGGTGGAATGGATTTCCACTGCTGATGGATGGTGATGATTTGGATATATTGCTACATAAAATTAGATGACGAATGGGGATTTAATTTGGACGGTCCAAATTTGTTGAATAATTCCTGGCCATGTAATTTGGGTGGCTGAATGCATTAGATGTGGACCGCACATGAGCTAGATGATTTGGGCAACAAGGACTTGATTAATTTGAACGTCTTGGATGTCTTGGATCTGTTTTTGGACTGTGCCGATGAATTTCTTTATCTAGGCGGTGGACATCTTAATGCTGGTTTGGATTTTTTTTTTGCTTGTGGGGCCCACTTGAGTTTTCTGCGCAGCTTGGATAAGCTAGAACCATAAAAGGACGGCTGAGATCTTTGAGCAGCTTGAATTTCTAGTTGTGTTAATTTCTTATGGGTCCCACTGTTTGAATTTGCAAATCTGCATAAAATGTTATTAAATTATTAATTCATCAAATCCATCAACCGGCTATTAAAAAAATATTTCAAGCCCATTTAAATTTTATGGCAACAAATAAAATGTAATTTCAAGCCAAAAGATTACAAAAATTATTTAAATAACTTGAAATTAATATTTAACACCCACTTGTTGCAAAATCAAAATTTAAAGCAAATTTCACATTGTACTCAAATTATTTCCTACCAAATTGGTATAAAAATACTCACAAAATATATTATTAATTACCGGTTATTACTTGTGTGCGTGGAAAATGGATTAGGTCGGGGGGAGTGAACTATTTGGTCTTGTTTAGTCGGCTAAACTTAGGAGAGGAGTGAATTGGGCTGTTAAAATCTTTTAAGTCAAACATCAACCCTTTTTAAATACTCCCCCACAAATGAAACTTCGCTAAAGTAGATGAGAGCTAATGAAAAATAAAGAATATATAAAATGAAAAGCACAAAATAATAGGTATAGAGATTTATATTAGTTCGAGCAACCCCCTACTCCACTCTTCCAAGCGCATACCTCTTATGTCTTAGATTCTACTATTCTATTCAATAATATAATTAGAGCACTTGATTTTTTTAGATTTTAGCTCTAGAAGGTATTGTTGGTCCCGAGTTAATGGCAAAACCCAAGAGGGGAGGGGTGAATTGGGTATTTAAAAATTTATAACTTTAACAGAAACTTAACCCCGGATTAATCCAGTCCCCTTAATGAAGAATCGAAATGGAAAGCAATATAATGTAGAGAGCAGATAAATAAATCAAACACACAAGATTTTTATAGTGGTTCGGGCAACCTCCCTACTCCACTCTTCCAAGCTCACACTCCTTGTGACTTGGGTTCCACTATTGTATTCTCTCAATACAATTAGAGCCACTGCTCTCTTCTAGATTCTAGCTCTAGGGGGCATATAACACACTGCTCAAGTAGGTGATGAGTCTCACTCCAATCACACACTACTTAGCATACACTTGATCATAGTTCCTCAAACTAGATCAAGTTCAATCACAAATAAATGAAACAACAAAGAAATCTACACTTTACAGATGTGTAGCAACAATTAGGCGCAGAGAAGAACTTGAAGAGTTGGCTTTGAAGATTCTGAAATGAAGCTCTTGCAGTTTGAAGTAGAGTTCTTCTTCTTTGAGTGGCTTGATCTCTTTTGAGCTCTTGAATGTAGTAGTTAAGCATACTTAATGATTCTCAGCTGCTTCCCTCGTCCACCATGAATGATATTTATAATTTTGGAGGGAATCCGAACGTTAGAGGGTAGGTGGCGCGCATTTAATGCGCCAACGTTCGAATAAATTCCGACCGTTGCGACCCAAGTCGCATGTGGAGTCGACTTCGGATGCGACGTCGCCCAAGTCGCAGATGGAGTCGACTTCGGGTGCGACTTCGCTTCACCGTCGCAACTTCAAGTTTCAGTCAGGGTCGACTTGGGTTCCGACTTGACCCAAGTCGCAGGTGAAGTCGACTTCGGGTGCGACTTCACCTCGACAGTTGGCTTCATGAACTTGGAACTTGGAAACTTTTATTTTGCTTAGTCTTTCTCAAGACTTTTAATTCCTTTGCAACTTTTGTTAACCTTTGGATCATGGTGTCTTGCTTTCATTAGCTCCAAGATTTGCAAACCTTAAATCCTTGAATCTTGAACATTTGGATCTTGTGAAACTTGAAGAGCTTGACCCTTGCATGATTGATTCAAGCTCTTTACTTCATTTGGAATAAGCTTGAAGATTAGCTTTGGACTTGATAGACTTGATTTGAACTTTGAATATGAATCTTAGCTTTTGATCTTCCAGAAACTTCAGTTGCTTTTTGAGAATGAACTTTGCATCTTATTTGGATTTGATAAAGCCCAAATGGATCCTTGGAATAAGCTTGAAACTTCAATCTTCAAGTCTGAACTCCTCAAGTCGAAGTTGGAGTCGACCTCGTCTGCGACTTCGCCCAAGTCGCACCTGGCGTCGACTTCGCCTGCGACTTCGTCATGTCCGTTTCCACTTTTTCAACTCTGGATGCTTGAAGTCGATGCTGGAGTCGACTTCGTCTGCGACTTGGTTTCCTAAGTCGCACCTGGAGTCGACTTGGCCTGCGACTTCACTTGCTTGTTTTCTATTTTCAATGCTATCCACCTTTTGCCGTTTGAAGTCGCTTGTGAAGTCGACTTAGGTATCGACTTCACCCCAAGTCGAAGTCCAAGTCGACTTGGTAATCGACTTGACTTCTTTATTTTCCTTAAACACTTGGCAAACTCATTAGTACACTTTATATACTCAAATTAGTCTTTGTTTAATCATCAAAACTTATGCTTTGGTCAATTTGTTTTGTTTTGAACATTGTTTCCAACAGGTATATACGATAATTACTTGTTGGTCAAACTGACTCTAGCCAATCAAAGCCTAATATGTCAGTTTCAAAATCAATTAATCAAAACTTGTTAATGAGACGAACTCAAATCAATCCCTATTTTGCTTCTTCATGAATTTAGTTTCCAACACAAATCCAAGGCAACATTTCCAAATGAAATAAATAAAAAAGTAAATTTACACATTGCAATGTATAATCATTTGCGCTAGGAGCTCCTCATTATGTGAAGATCTTGTAAGCTCATTTGAAGTAGCAATATTTTAAAGCTTCGATAATTGTTTAAATGATTTCAACACTCTTGAATATTAGAAGGTAAAAACTCATTTTGTGTTTCAACCATTTCTTACATTCATACTTCAATTATATTTTATAAAGGAGAGGAAGATTTAGCTATTGGACAGTAAGTGGTGTGTAATGCATCAATATTTGAAATTTTCAACTGTTATACTCTTAAGTCGCTACTGGAGTCAACCTGAAACTCCATATATATAATTATTTGTAAAGATTTTTCTAGAAAAATGAGTATTTTAAAAACCCTTTATAACATCGGGATGTTACATTCAACTTCACTTGAAGTCCTATGTCAGGGTGACTTGGAATGCCACTTCACAATCTTGTGTACTTTGGAGACCTATTCTTACTTGTTTTCTTTTTCAAGTAGTAGTTGAAGTCAACATGGGGTGTAACTTCACAAAAGTTACATATAATGTCGACTTGAACGCGTGACTTTAAAACCCAATATGTTCCACAAATTTGCGTCTTTATGTGCTTTCTTTCTCACATTGCAGTTGAGGTCGATCTAGGGTAAGACTTCATTGAAGTCACAAATGAAGTTGACCTAGGATGAGACTTCAATTTTTTAAAAATATATTGTCCACTTTCATCTCCCAAGTTTCAAGTAAGGTTGACTTGACTGAAGTCACAAATGAAGTCGATTTAGGTTGAGACTTCACTGAAGTTGCAGGCTGAGTTGACTTGGGCCGAGACTTTACTTTGTTGAACTTGCTTTATATAGACTTGAGCTCTTGAAACTTGATTTATCTCATATTTTCATCTTTATGCACATAATTGGAGACATAATATCTTAGTAGGCTTACACATATTTACTAGATTATTTTTAATGATATCTCAATGGCATGTTAATTATCAAAATCAAATCAATTTCTTAAAACAAGCATATGATCTACACGAACCACTATAAATACACTTTCTTTATTCTTTGATATGCTATGGTTGCACATGTGATGGATTCGCTATTATTTGTCTAAGTTTTCTTCGGTAGTTATTATAAGGGAAAACATACTTACAAGAAAATAAGTAAAAACAATGTCCACTTAAATATTTTTTTTTGAGCAAGGTGGTTAATGATGTTGCTAGAATATATATAGTAGCTAGACGACCTCAAAAAACCCATCAACTATTTCACTGACTTTAGAACTGGCTAGTCCTTAACACACCATAATTTGTTGGGACTTACCTCCATTTCCTGGACTAAAATAATATGACTTGAAGAATTAATTTCTCTCTGCCAAACTCACAATTTTTGCATTAGCAAATATCTGAAATTATAATAGGCATTATAGAGTGAGTTCGAATGTTCCTGATGTTGTCCACTTGAGCTACTATAGACTAAAATGTCATTAAAAAGACTAAGATGAACTTCCAAAGATGTGTGGTAGACACCTTGTTCATTGAGTTTTGAAACATTGTTAAAGCGTTAGACAACCCAAACAACATTACCAAGTATTTATATCAACCTTGTTTTTTTAAAGGTTGTCTTGTGAGCATCCTCTAATTGCATTCAGATTTGGTGATATCCTCATTTTGAGGTTCAAATTGAAATTAATGCACATCTTACAAGATTTGTCCTTTTTTATGAGAAGGATTAGTGTTGAGGTTGAGCTCACACTCGGTTTTATCTAACCCTTCTATAATAGTTCCTTTACCTATTGCTTAATCTCATTTTTTGATGATGTGGGTATTGATAGTGTCCAATAGGAGTTAGGAAGCACTAGGCACGAGTCCAATCTTATAATTAACTACTCAAATTGGTGGTAGTCCCTCTAGTTCAGCAGACACCCATTGGAAACTAGGCTAGCACCTACTTGAGCTTTGCCTATTTTTGTTGCGACAACTGCCTTCAAAGTTATATGCTACTTCTTACTTCTTAGATTATTGACATTTGTATTTTCTTATCTCTCATTAGACTTATATACTGACTTGACATGAGCTTGACTACCTCTAGTTTCAGCCTCTCACAAATTAAACCATATGCTACCTTTTTGGAAGCCCACCAACTTCCCTTGTCATTTAGACATTATCACACCTAATTTTCAAAGCAAGCCACCCCAAGATGACATTGGTTCCTCCCAACTTTAAGGGAAACAATTTACTTAATGCATTCCTACTTGAATGTTGATTGCCACAATCCTACAGATTCCTTGGCCAGACACCTTACTATCATCTACAATAGCCACATTAAAAGTTTTGGTTAGGCTCGGTTTAAGCCCCAGTGGCCAGATAACTTCTATTGGATGAAATTGAGTGTGTTGTCAGATTCCACAAGGATGATAACTTTGCATCCATTAATGTACCGTATGAGTTTTTTTGACTAATACAGTTCGTGCCTCTTCTTTCTCTTAAATGTCCATTGGTCCACCCCATCTAATCCCTTGAGTGAAATTTAGTATAGAGTGGGTGCCTCTGGCTCAACATTACCCCTCTCTTTATTCATCATTCTTGTAACTATTCCCATGTCATCCTCGTTACTAACAATGATGGCCCTTCGACCCCCTTGTCATTCTTGATTAGTGGCTTGTCCCCTTTTCTTAGGTGGGGTTTGCTTGCAAGTTATGTTTAAACTGGGCTTCCTCATTTGGTTCTTGTTTTCAGGGCGTTTTAAATGGAGTGCATCAATAAGCTTTCTACAATAACAATTTGTTATTGATTTTCTTGACCCATATGGCCCACGATGTAGCTTCTTCTAACATCATGGGCCCTATGAATCAAACCTTAAAGCCCAACTCCTCCTTTAGGTAAGCTATAAACAATCCCACTGATGCTTCTTTCGACTAATGTTTTAGTTGATGGATAGTGTTTCAAATTCCTTCAGCTTCCATGCTAAAACACCTTATTGAGAGCTTCCTTTAATGCTACTCGATTCTCATCCCAAAATATTTCCATCAACCCTTTATAAAACCTCTTCTATGATGACACCTTATTCTCCTATGCTCAATAGGACCATAAAATTACATCTCCCTCCAAATGATATGACATGACCTAAATCATGTTTTCCTTCGATGTCTTAGTCAAATCAAAGTAAATATATACCCTCATCAACCAACAGCTAGGGTCCTCTGATGAGAAGATTGGGAATTCCAAATAGCCTTATAAAAATGACTTGTGGGAAAACAGGGGTAATCTCTTTTACTCTTATTTGCATTAACCTCATTGTAGAGGGTGCCAATAGTGGTCTTTTCCCTCACCATCGAAGTTGGTTATATTTTCTTGTTGCTTTCCTAATTTTCCGTTATCCTCCTTCAACCATATACCTCATTGACATCTTGGGATCTCTCAGCCTTGTACCTCTCCCTCCATCTAGATTGCCACTTTCGACTGCCCACCCCATTAGACCCAAAACTCTCCTTCAACATGATGTCCCACTCTCAAATAACATTCTAGTTTTTTCTTGAACGAAGTAAATGATATATACTTGTTCGTAAGGATTGCAACCATTCGCCCATGTTCACCATCTCCCATTATAAGATCATGACCTGCCTATCTCGGCTACTTTGGTTTCTTGATACTCTTAACCCCATGGTCACTAGTGTTGCTAAAGTCATCATGATCTACTTCCTCTTCGTCACCTTGCTTTGTGCAACTCTTGAAGCCCATCGTCTCTTCCTCGTTAGCACGCCAAACTAAAAGGCTCTAATATCAAATGTTATGAATCGACCTAGTCTAGTGATATACAATTCAATTTCAAAAAATGAAGGATATTATTTCGGCTAACTTTGAGTTACCAATCGAGTCCCACTTAAGGAGGGAAGATAACTTATCTTAGTTAGTATAAGTACAAACTTAGGGTGTGTTTGGTAAGACAAAAAATGTTAAGTTAGAATTTTTCAATCTAAAACTTTTCATTCTTCATAAATATCCTATTTTTTAATCATTTTTCACATCTTCCTATACAACTACCCCACTTTTTAATCATTTCTACACAACTACCTGTATAACTAAAATATCTATTTTAACTTTATTTTCTTTACTCTTCATCATTACCCCTATCATATGACATCATTTTTTTTTATTTTGACAACTTTTATATCAAAACTTTTCATACACAAGTTTTATTATTATCAAATACACCCTTAATGAAAAACAACTCCTTTACCTCTCTCTTGATATATTTTTATACGTCTCTGTTAAAACTAACTCACCCATGTGAATCCCCTCTTCCCAACTATCACTCTCACATGGCTCTTTCATATGCCTTTTAAAGATCCAATCTCTCCCTCGATGAGATCTATGCTCTTGATCTCAATGTCAATCTTAACTCATGATGGGGCTCCTATTTGCAACAACTTCTTTGGTTGCTAAGGTCAATTAAGTGACATATACATTAAGAATGGTAGTGATGGAAAATAATAATAATAACAATAATATGATGAATACATTATAAGAAAAAATGTAATTTTATAATGTGAACTCAACTAGTACAAATTGTAAAGCAGGGTTTGAGTTTTTATGATTAACAACTAATTTGATAAGTTAAAGACTACTAATGAGATTTTGAGCATGTGCATGTAAGTCAACCTTTTAAATTTTAAGTAAAAATAGATGCAGTCGTATAATCAAGTCGACTCTAAGAGTAACTTAGATCGAGTTGCAACCTACGTCGACTCCATATGCGACTTATAGACCATTAGGCTACTCAGAATTCTCTAACTCCAAAATGATGTTTGAAATCACACCTCAAGTCAACTTTACATGCGACTTGAGTGAAGTTGAAGTCGAAGTCAACATCCAACTTGCAACTTAGAAGAACAAAAGAACAAATATATGATGTATGTTAAGTACGAAGAACGAAGTCGCGCTCCAAGTCGACTTTATGTTGGACTTGGGTAAAGTTCATTTTGAAGTCAATACAAAGATGATACTTGGAAGGAGGAGAGAATAAAGAAGATGAAATTAAAGATTTGAAACCTCGGAATATTGCAAAGTTGACTCCAACTGTGATTTGGGTGAAGTCTCATTAGTAAGTTGATTCCACATGCAACTTGACGATCCAGACTAGCAAGAAAATTCTCTGGAAGCAAATGAAGCACTAAAATTGATACTTAAGTCAACTCCAGCTGTAACTTGAGTGAAGTTGCAAGCCAAGTTAGCTTGAGCTGGAACTTTAGTTGTAATGGTTAAAAAACTTTTAAATGTTAGCACATTAAATGCTTTGAACTTAGAAGATGAGAGCATAATGAATTCTTTAGCTAACCTCATTAACTACACTTGATGTCCCTTTTATAGTCTGAAAGGAAATTTGAACGTTTAGTAGTAGCTGACGTGCATTTAATTCTCTAACATTTCAAAAATTTTCTAACTGTTACAACTAAGGGTATGTTTGGCAATGGTTAAAAAATATCAATCTAAAACTTTTCATTATCTACAACTATCATATTTTTTAATTATTTTTTCACATTTTCCTATACAATTACCCTACTTTTCAATCATTTCTACACAACTATCCACACAACTAACCTATCTATTTTAACTTTATTATCTTTACTACTCATCATTACCCCTATCATATCACATCATTTGACAACTTTTACTCTTTAAAACTTTTCATCAAAAGTTTTATCCATTTCCAAATATACCCTAAAGTCGCAATTGGAGTCAACTGAAGTCAACTTGAGATTACTGTGCTATAACATTCTACATAATCTGTAACAAGTAGTTGGGTTTTATTTCAAATCTTTTATTATAATTTGTCACTTAGCTTGGTATTAAAGACTAAGGCCGAGGTGAAGCAACAAGTAGTGTTTAGTTGGAGTGGTACTTATCGACTACTTATGTGATTGTTGAAAAGGCCACTCAAAACGAAAATCTAGAAGAAAGCTGAGGCTTTAAGTTGTACTTATTGAAGTGATAGTGAAATCTAAGACACAAGAGGTGTGTGCTTTGAAGAGTGGAGTAAGGGTGTTACCTGAACCACTATAATTTTGTGTCTTCTTACGTATTTACTTTTATTTTCTTGCTCTCTAGATTTGGCTTTGTGAAATTTCATTCAAAGGGACTTAATCTCAAAGGGATTAAGTTTAAAGCCGTAAAGAAATTTCAAATAACCCAATTGACCCTTCCCCTCTTAGGTTCAGCCAATTAATCGAGACCAACATGTATTAGTATATAAAAAATTATATCAAAAATGAGAAAAATAGTATTAAAAATTTTAAAAATTAAAGACCATTATATGTGTGTTTGACATTTGATAAAAATTTTGAAAAAAGATTTTTGATATAAAACTTTTGTAATGGAAGAAGTGATTGAAATAATAGGAATAATAATGAGAAGTTAAGAAAATATAGTTAAGATTGGTAAGATAGTTATATGGACACTAGTAGAGAAATGATTGAAATGTGGGATAGTTGTATAGGAAATGTGAAAAAATGATTAAAATAATGTAGTTATAGAGATTGAAAAGTTTTAAATTGATAGTTTTCCATAACTACCAAAGCGCACAAAAAATTATAATGAAAAATCTTATCCATTTGCATTCAATTCCTTTTTCATCCACTTATTTTAAACAAACGTATATCAAAATAATAATTTTGTTTTTAAGTAACGGTGTCTTTGGTGTTAGATAAAAAATTCACACCTATCTGCACACCCTTTAATACAATTTGATATTTTATCTAACTAATATCTTAATTTTCTATTGCTATATCTACATTATCATTAGAAAATTTAAATAACGGCAAGATCACACATGCATGATACTAAGATTTACACGAAGAACCTTTCAACCTAAAAAAACCACAAAAGAAAGGTACAAATTTACTATGATAAATAAGTTACAAAAATATACGAAAAATGACTCACACTTATTCTCTAGATACCTTACATGCATCCTTAAACAAGACACTCTGATAACTCCTTTCTCATGCCCCATTTGAACGTCTTACAAGGCTTTACTAAAGCCCTAACTGATACACCTATAAGTAGGACTCCTAAGAGCACTTTTACAATATTAATGTGCACTCTCACATTCAAACTGTTACGTAAGCAACCCATATACAGAAAACAAGATATAACCTTAATAATCTCCACCTTAAATTGTATTTTGACATACCAAGCTAACTCACGGAGAAATCATGTCTTTTAACATTTTGTAGTTCAATTAAGTAGTTCATTAGTTTACAATTCAACTTAGCATGACACTATATTTCGCTACTAGATACTCCACCTCATGCCCAAACTACCATGAATTTGCATCTCTAATTAAGATGCTCACAACCAACCATTGTATTCTCCATGGCTTCATCTCATCTATCTACTAGCATTTGGAGAGATTACAAACTTGGCACAATCAGAGACCAAAAAGACTACCACTCCATGCACATTTTCCATCTTCCCCGTCTCTCCATCAAGAACATTTAGTGAACCTTATTGCTACTCTTTTTAGCTGACTAGTCACCATTTGCAAATCACTTAAGCTGTCACTACCCACATTTTTAGATTAATTAAGTCAAAAATGTTTTTGAGCAGGTACCATATGCATAGATAATAAACTCCTTTGCATAGAAATTCAGATGAGTATAAGAGCTCCATTATCTTTATACCCATCATCTTGATACGCATGTTAAACTGCATACACCACACATTTCTGTGGCACCCCAACCCGAACATCACAACATGAGCCTGACTCCGGGATCGTTTATTGATTGGTAAACGTAAATGAGATTGTTGCCCTGTCACACGGCAGGTTTATTTTATAAATATACATTTATCATTCACTCCATAAGAGTTTATGTCATGGCATACAATCATTTACACATCAATTTGCCCTCTTTGGCCATCATCAAACCCTGATATACACATTCAACATTTATTTTCGACACATTGTGTTCCATCCTATAATATAAAACTTCATAACATTCATATCATGTTATAATATACGTACATCTTTCATCATGATTTTTTTAACAATTTGACATAATCCAATCCATGTCACACACCAACAGTGTAAAATTCCATAAATTACAACAAGTTTGCAAACATTCATTCATAATACATTTCTCATCATACAGATGCATACACAGGAATATATGAATTATGTTTCTTCATTTAACATGTTCTTCTCCTCTGGAGTCATCCTTGCACCTGTTTTAGGGTTTGAAAAATAAATCGTGAGTATAAACTCAGTAATTAAGTTGCATAGTTTTTAGGCAATTCATTTTCAGGCAAAACTTTCTTTTCAATAAACATCTTTGAAACCAATATCGTACCCACTCGTGGGTATATCATGAATAATGCAACATCATACCCAACATGGGTATATTATGAATAATACAATGCATTATCATCATCATAAACATGAACATCATATGATGGTACGCTAGCTAGGCAATCATCCCATCATTCTGCTCCCATCTCAAGGAGGGCGCCGCCGGCCTTTGGCCTATCTTAGTTACTTGGTCACACTAGATGGAGACAATCGGTCCGCTTACACATCTAAAGTGGACCTAGTACCTTGTGCACCATGAATATAGACATGCTAGCATGATTTTCATGAGTAAGCATTTGAGTCATAGTTTCTAAACATCATTTAATAAAACATTGTACAAGTCCATTTGCAAGAGTTATAGGGATGACCATCCTTAAATAATTCTAAAAATATTTAAACGTCCATTTGCAGGATATATTTCAAAGAAATTAAATAACAATTTGCAACATATTGTCAATACTTTAAGAAAGCAAGTTTTCAAAATTTACTTACTTACCTGAATTCACTTCAGCTTCTTTCGTCAACCTTTTCTTTACCTTTGCCTATGTACATGAGAATGACATTGTAATCATAAAGATAATTTTATATGCTTGCACATCATATTGTTTTCCAACCTATATAATTTTTATCAAGTTATTTAACTCACTTATCTTTCAAGTTAGGTGTTAAGTTTACCAACTCACACATTAGTATAACTCGTACTTCCATAGAACCCATTCTTTTCATTTTTAATACCCTTATTTAGGGTAAATTTTCACATTCATTATAATCATTTAGGTTAACCCATTATATGGAAGTTCATCACTTCTCATTTATCATTTAACACCAATTCTTTACATTTTTCACATTAGTGCTCATTCGAGACACTTACTTATGAGTTAGGGCTACTCGTTTCAATTCCAAATTTTTGAGATTTTATAATTTTCTCAAAACAGCCCTCTCTTTTCTCATTTTACCTCATTTTCTTTCCATTGTTTCATTTTAGCAAATTATATTTAGTCAGTTACCATTCTTGGTATCCATACCCTTCATGTGCACTCTCTTAGTCACACATCCATTATGTGTTGACCAAGTTTATACCAAAACAGAATTTTTCCTTCCATTTTTGCTTAGTTTAAGCACTTGTTTTGCACACAAGTTAGGGTTTAATCATGGAATTAAGATCCATCAATCAAGTTGCCCAAAACAACTTCTTTCCATGCTTTCCACCTTTGGACATCCATAACAACATGTCCATATAAAATAGATTTTTGGCTTTTATTTTCATCCCTTGGATGTCCCTTAATCATCCAATTTGTAGGGTATTTTACCCTCATAATTACCGATTTATTATATTGTTTAAGTTATACATCAATTCCACCTCAAATGAGTAAAATTTGCATCTAATTCTCAACTCCATGTTTCACCCTTCTAAGGTCCATCAAACCTGCTTAGTTTAACACATATTAAACATGGAAATTATTCACATAATCCACACATATCATATGCTCAAAACAGCAAATTTAAATAGAATTTAACAAAAATTCCAGCATGGTGCACATGTTATAAACAACCCTAACTTCACACATAATTTCCTTGAATGCTTGAATTGAATATCCCCATTCATTTAGCATTCTATAACCCTATCAAGGGCTTCTTAAATCATCATTTAGGGTTCATAATAGATCAAATTTATGACCCATAAATTGAGCTAGAAAACTTAGACATTATCATACCAAACTTGGTTTAATACCTTCTTGAACTTGTGTGGTTTTGCTCCCACCTTGCTAGCTTGGTTCCTTCTCTTTCTTCTCTTCTTTTCCTCCTTTTTTCTTCCCTTTTTCCTTCCTTTTTCCCCTACTTGGGATGTTCTCCTTGCTTCCCTTAAGTTTTTTTCTTTTTCACCAAATCTGTCCACTAGAGGGGACGTGCAAACACCCTTTCTTGCACCTTATATAATGGGACTGTTTATACCCATTTTCCGCCTTATTTTGAGATTTATTTAAATTCTCATTTATCCTCTAAATGTGCTGGCATGTTTATCCTCCCCTTGATCACGTCCAAGCTATCCATCAATTTTGTCATTTTGTGACCTTTAAAAAATGCTAAACCCATGCATTGAACGTCTCTACCATATAGTCCCTTTTCATATCATTTTTTGATTTTGAAAAATCACAAAATTTGCTCAAAAGTCCCATCTCGTGACAACTCAAATGACCCATTTAATACCTTGACTTTTCATTAAATGAAAAGTTACTTGTTGAGGGCAAAAGTCAAAGGGTTTTTTCCTGATGTGATTAATTTTTTCCATGATAATTACCTTAATCAAATCCTTCCATCTGATAAGTCATCTCGTTTTAACTATTCATGAAAATTTTCCTCTCAAAATGACCTTTCTAGTGTATGTTATGGTCATTTGAAATTGTCTCTTAGATTTGGATGAAATTAAATAATAATCACCCTAATTAGATCATGATTAGCATAATCCATTCCATTCATGAAGTAGAGCACGTCAACATGTGCTTATTTTTCAAATTTCACATTAATTTCAACATGTGCTTAATCACCCTTATAGGCATTAATTTATGAATTTTCTAACAATAGCCACATCAATTCCATAATTATCATCAATTAAATCATAATATATGAAATAATTAATCATGTTATATCATCATTTCTATACCTCATTTGGTCTCTTTGTACACATTATACCACATTGAGCTATGATGATTAATTTAATCACCTTACTTAATCAACGACTTTAATCTCAATCATTCAATCGAATTATACAATTAACAATGTTTAATTGCTTAAATTACATGTACGGATCTCAATTGGTCTGGGTATC
This sequence comes from Annona cherimola, assembly GCA_030490835.1. Taxonomy (NCBI): domain Eukaryota; kingdom Viridiplantae; phylum Streptophyta; class Magnoliopsida; order Magnoliales; family Annonaceae; genus Annona; species Annona cherimola. The sequence continues at coordinate 18,143,758 of CM059973.1, read as the reverse complement.
ACATATTCTTCAATCTATGTGTTAGTTCGTCAACCATTCACTCAATCACACGCATCCTATTCACCAACTATCAAACAATATGATCTGTATTTATTTTCTAACATCATCACATACACAAGACTTCTAAAATCTTAATACAACATTGTGTTAATACATTCTTATGATTCACAACCACTATTCAATGAAAAACTTAAAAAAATCAGTCTATCTTCATGTGCTCTGCATGCATCCTTAGCAATAGCACAATTATAGACAGTAAATAATGTAGAAGATTTGCAGAATCCGATCAAATTGCATTATATGAATCAACCTTGATCTCCATGATTCAACGTGACCATGCCTAATGATATAGGATATGTTGGTCCCGAGTTAATGGCAAAACCCAAGAGGGGAGGGGTGAATTGGGTTCTTATAAAATTCTTCGGTAAATTAAAACTTAACCCCTTGAAAGCTTAATCCCCTTGATTGAAACAAATAGAGAGCAATGAAGTAATAAAAGCAATAAAATAAAACAGTAGACAAGATTTATAGTGGTTTGGGCAACCTCTCCCTACTCCACTCTTCCAAGCTCACACACCGTTGTGACTTGGGTTCCACTATGTATTCCGCGAATACACTTAGAGTCTCCACTCTCTTCTAGATTCTAGCTCTAGGGGGCTTATACAATTGATACAAGTAGATGATGAGTTTAACTCCAATCACAACTCTACTTGCAACGTCTTAGTTTGTTACAACAAACTCAAACCAAGCACCAAGAACAAAGAATAATGAAAATAAGAAAGATCTACACTTTACTGAGTTGTGTAGGCAAGTTTCAGCTTGAGGAAGAATCTGTAGAAGCAACCGGTTGTATATCGTTGAAGCTACTTGCAACTTGAAGCTCGTTCTTCCTTTGAAAGTGTATAGATCACTCAAATTTGGAGAAAAGCAAATGGGAGCTCTTGTTTGCACTTCTTTCCTTTCTTTAGGCTATGTAGTGTGTGTTTCCACATTTGCTTGAGTGTCTATTTATAGAAGGGGGAAGATTTGAATGTTATAGAAGTGGTTGGCGCGCAATAAATGTTCCAACGTTCAAAAATTCGAACGTTACTTCCCCAAGTCGCAGGTGGAGTCGACTTCGTCTGCGACTTGGCTTCTCAAGTCGCAAGTGGAGTCGACTTCATGTGCGACTTCACTTCTGCAGTTTCCAAGTCTGAGTCTGGGTCGACTTGGTTTCAGACTTGAACTCAAGTCGATCTTGGAGTCGACTTGGGTTGCGACTTGACCAATTCTTTGTGCCAAAAACATTTTGATCATGTTTGATTTTCTTCTATCTTGCTTAGCTTCTTTCCTTCAATCATTTTCATTTTGGATTGGCTTCATATTTTGTATACCTTGTGAGTCTTGGAGATCTTGAAAACTTGTATATTTGATTTGCCTTTGATTCATGCACCTTGCTTTCTTTTGATATTAGTCTTCATATCTTGAACTTCATCTTGAAATATGCTTGAAGCTTTGCCTTGGACTTGAGAAACTTAAGTTGATAATGAGCTTGTAACTGAGCCTTGAACTTTGAAGACCTCAAGTCGATGTTGGAGTCGACTTCGTCTGCGACTTCACCCAAGTCGCAAACCGGAGTCGACTTCGTCTGCGACTTCGGTATTTTTCTGCCCCAAAATCAACTCTTGAGTGATTTTGCCATCTCAAGTCGATGCTGGAGTCGACTTCATCTGCGACTTAGCTTCCCAAGTCGCAAGTGGAGTCGACTTGGCCTGCGACTTCACCTGCTTTCCTTCCATTTTCAAATTTGGTCATGAGGTTCATTTTGGAGTCGAGGATGGAATCGACTTTGGGTTCGACTTCACCCTAAGTCGAAGTCCAAGTCGTCTTGGAAATCGACTTGGCTATTTTCATTCCTTAAAACATTCAACATAATCATCAGTATTCACTTTATACTCAAATTTAACTTTGTTAATCATCAAAACTCATGCTTTGGTCAATTTTGTTTTGTTTTAGACATTGTTTCCAACAGGATATTCTTAATGTGCATCGTTCACATGATCATAACACCTCAAGTTATGTAGATTTATATATTAGAATCTCTCTGACCATCATATCATACATCTCATCAGATCCATACCACCAAAGTAAAAAAAAAAAATTTGAAAGGAGGCTTAGTTTCAACTCAACTCAGGAGAAATTGAGACCAATGCTAAGTTTCGCCAACCGATATTAAAACTCAACTTAGTCCAAACCCATAATCCTTATATAAAGACTTATTTTTATCCATCCCTAAATTTTGCTTCCCTATTTTTGTCACTCTTTATTTTTGTCTTGATCTTGCAAAGCTACAACTGAGTGCCCTTCCTTTTCCATTTCTGTTGCACCAAACCTATGCTCATTTCTAACTCACCTTGCCTATCTGTTGCCCTTTTTCCTCCCCTCTAACATCCAACAATGATTTACCCTTGAGAACTCTTTATTCATAGAGATATTGCATTATTTTGAGATATAATGGTGGGCTAGTCAAAGAGATTTTGCATTTTTTATTTAATTCATTCAAAATTGGTAGTTGAAGTTAGTTGCATTTGAGTTATGATTCAGGAGTTAAATTTCATCAATTTCCATTTGTTTAGCTTCCTTTATCTTCTTTTATTATTTTATGGCTTTTAAAGTTGTTTGCATTGGGTTTTGTCTGTGAAAAGGATGGGCAAAAAAAAGCTCATACAGGAAGAACTTGATTTCGCAAAGATGCAACGAATGAAGTCTAAGGCCACAACCCCAAATAGAGGTTATAGTCCTAAGGTGACCATAGTGCTACAAGTGCGTTGAGCCATTTGAGGCCATTACCCCAAATTGAGGTTGTGGTCCCAAGGAGACTAGAGTGTTGCAAGAGATGTGTGAGCCATTTGAGACCATGACCCTAAACTAAGGTTGTCGCCCCAAAGTATCCAAGGAGTTGCCAACAGTCTAAAGCATGGCCCTGAGTTGAGGCTATGCCACCAATCCGCATAAGTGTATACATTATATGTGCAAGCCACTTGATATAAATGTGGCTAGTTAGGATTTTTTGGAGAGAATTCATAGAGACACAAAGGAGAGGAGAGAAAGAAGGCTAAGCAGAAAAGATTTTGAAGGGAAGAGGGGAAGAGGAGAAGAAGCGTCAAGAAGAGGATTCTACTTGGCTTTTTCCTTCCTTTCTCTTTTCTTTCTTTCTTCTTTGTTTCTTGTCTTCTATCTTCTGAGAGTATATGCTTGGGAAACTTTTTCCTTGGTTTTCCATGTTAATTATAATCTTTGTTTAGGGTTGTGATGAAACTCAACATGTACCCTTGACTTTATATTTTCTTTCTATTTCACTTTCTATGCTTTTTAATGCTTCTATGAATTTGGTCATCTTGTGGAATGATGTGGGTACCCTTGTAATACTTGGAAAAGCTAGCTTGAGGTAGGATCTAAGTTAAATGGCATTAGTTTATGTCACTACATTAGGATTTTTATATTGTGACCATAAGGTGAGTTTATTTATTAGCTCAAATTGAAATATACCAAATAATCTCATGTAATTATGTATACAACTTGTTGAAAATGCAGGAATCTACCTTCATTCTCATAGGAATATAGAGTTTGGAAGTTGGTTACTGGGATTGTATATGTCAATAAACATATATAATTAATGTATGTTTTAGATTAATAATCCATTTTAGAAAATCAATAGCTGATAATTAGAAGTTTGCATGAGATGTGTTGAGAGAAATCATAGCTCTAAATCCCCTAGCACTTAAGGTCAAGTCCCTTAACTGCTGTCAATTACCATTCTCATTTATTAGAACTTAAGGGTGTATTTAACAAGTGATAAAAATTTTGTTAAAAAATTTTTAGTGTAAAAGTTTTTAAAATGAGAGAACATGACGTGATATGATAGGGATAATAATGAAGAATAAATATAATAAAGTTAAAATAGATAGGTTGATTGTATTGGTAATTGTGTAAAAATAATTGAAAAGTATGGTAGTTTGTATAGAAAAATGTGAAGAAATAATTAAAAAATAGTGTAGTAGTAGAGAGTGAAAAGTTTTAATTTGAAAAATTTTAGGAGAAAAGTTCTCTTTTAACAAACACACCCAATTTACTTCTTTTCCCATTAATGCAATTTCATATTATTTGAATCAACTCTTAAGTGACATTTTTTATATTAGATTATAATTTATTTATTTTGCTTCCTTATGAGAATAATCTTTACTCATCTCTTTATTCCTAGAGCTGCATATGCACTTGCATTGCAAGCCAATGTACTAATTGTGCTATGGCCCATCAACCCCTCTTCTCGCTCCCCATTTCATTTATTGTAGCTTCTCCCCACTAGTTCTTGTACTCTCCACATTCTCCCCTCTTTAATTTATTCATCTTTTCTTTTATCTTATGATCTTTTCATTTTCTTCCCTCTTATCGCCCCGACACTAGCCATTGTAGCTTCTCCCATCAAAAAACCCAACATGCCTCTACCCCATCTCTTCTTCTCTTATTAGCTACACAAAAAACACAAACATTCTTTTTTCGTCATTTACATAGAAGTTATAAGCTTGAAGCCACAAAGCCACAAGCTGGTATTATAACCCTTATCGTCCACTACAACCACATTATTTGCTACCATTTCCTGTTATCTATTGTCCTCTATAGCTTCCATCATTTCCATCTATGATTTTTTAATCTTAAGGAAGACAGATATAATCATTTTCCGCCATCCACAGTTTTAATTTCTTATTATCATTCCCATTTCATAGACGTAAATTGGAGGATGAGAATTTGGGTATTGTAGGCATGATTATGTTACTTGTTGAAAATTTTGATTCAAGCTTGTGTTTGACTATGAGTATTGTTAACATGAATTTAAATTAGGCATTGTTATGGGTTACTACATTTAGATGCTCATTTATATCGATGGTCATTGCTAAAATTTGTCTATTAATAAACAAAATCTAATATCATGTTTTTATGCTTGTCTTATCCCATTTTTAATATAGTTACTTGAATTTCAGCTGTTAATTGGAAAGGTCATGGACAATTAGTTTGTATATAATTGTTTAATTCTAAAATGGAAGGATCATGGATTGTTGGATTGATGCTTGTGTTTGTCACTGTTTAGTGTATGATTGTCACAAACATTTTTCATTACAACACATCAATTATATATAATTGTGCTAACAAGTATTATGTATCATGAATATAATAATTTGGTCCTGCATGAGCATGTATGGTGATATGAATATGAAGGAAAGTATAAAGCCAAACGCTGATTCAAATATTATACACTTCACAACGGCAATAGAGGTTCAATCCATTAAAACCCAAGTTAAAAAAAAAAAAGAATATAAGACCACTTCAGTAGTGTAGGAAGATTTTGAAAAAATAATTGTAAATGAAAAACTTGAATTTGATAAATGTAAATGTTGTGAGAAAAACTCAAGTGTTGAGTTCCATAAATACTAGCGTACTTTGAAGGCATTTGAAGCGATGCCTTTATAACAAAGTAAAAATAAAAAAGGCCACAGATATTGTCATTCTCTACATCATCAAATGCTTCAACAATGGTAAATCCTTGGAAATTTGAGAAGGAAGCATGCAAAAAAGTGCTTGCACATGTTATTATCATAAATGAGTTGTCAATTAAATTTGTGGAGAAAAAGGAATTTCAAGACTTCTAGAAACTATTAAAATCATTGTTTGAGCTTTTTTTGAGAATAACTTAGTCAAAGATAATTTTCAACTATATAAATCAGAGAAGAAACAAGTTAATGAATGTGTTTAAAATAAAAATTCAAATTGTGTGCTTAGCTATTTATTTATTGACATCAATTCAAAAGATTGGATATTTATATCTCATCACACACTATATACACGTAAATTGAAAGTTGCAAAAATGAATTCTTAATATTTGCATTCTTCTATCATCATATATTGGTGAAACTATTGCCTAATGTATTGAAGCATGCTTGGATGGGTGGAAAATAAAGGAGGTATTTATTATTTCAATTAACAATGCTTCATCCAATGATGTGGCCCCGAAAATCCTCAAATATAAATTAGATATAAAGCATCAATCATTAAGAGATAGAGAAAATTTTCGTATTCGTTATATAGCACATATAATTAACCTAATTGTAAAAGGCGGGATTAGTGAAGTGAATGCATCCATCAGTCATATTTGTAATGCTGTGAAGTATGTAACGAGGTTTTTGTTAGTAGAGAAGAATATTTCGATAGAGTAGTTAAGAGCTATAATTTTCCTTTCAAGGGTAGTTTATGCTTAGAAGTTGTAATCCATTAAAACTCTATTTTTTATGTTACAAGCAATTTTGAAATTCAAGAACGTCTTTCAAGTTTATGCAAGTGTCTCCTTGTTATCTCTAGGGACTCCAAATTCTATAGATTGGGAACATGCAAGTATCATATATCGTTTTTAGAGCATATTTCATGAAAGCATTAAAGTTTTATGTCACTATAAATTAGTATTTCTTGAGATGCACAAGATTTAAATGGTTTTAATATAAATGAGTAATAATAATGATCTACGTATTTGTGAAATTTGTCAAAAATAAGGAAAATTTTTGATAAGTATTAAGGTGTGTTGGTAAAGTGAATATGCGATAATTAGTAAATAATAATATATTTTTTAGGTATTTTTATACAAATTTGATAGGCAATTATTTGACTTTAATGTGAAATTTATTTTAAAATATGTTTTGACAACATTCGGGTATTAAATACTTATTTCAAATTATTTAAATAATTTTTGTAATCTTTTGGTTTAAAATTAAATTTTATTTGTTGCCATAAAATTAAATGGGCATGAAATAATTTTTATTGATAACCCATTAATAAATTTGATGAATTAATAATTTGAATATTCTTTATGCAAATTTGCGATCTCAGCCATCGAAGTGATTAATCACATGTGCAGCCCATTAGAAAATTTTCAAATCTGTTAATCACGTCCAGAAATCCATGCAGCAGATCTACACCGTCTAGTGCAGTCCACGACTCATGCGAAGATCCAAACTTCATGTAGATTACTGCCAGAAATCAGCAATTAAATCTAGACCGTCCAAAAAAATTCAGCAAAATCAAGCCGTCCGATCTCTCTAGGCAGATCAAAAATTCAGTGGGGCCCACCATGTAGTCAGCCATGCAATTTTTGTAGGTCTAGAAATCCAAGCCATGAAGTCATGATGCAGCAACAATCGCCGTCCATTAGAGCCGTGCATTTGTCCAGTAAATCAGAAAATCACAAGTTGTCCATTAATTTTAACATCAAACCATGAAGTGTGTCGTCCAATTAAGTCATGCAAATTCCCATTCAATTAGGCCATGCAAAATGATGTAATCAGCATGCATGTACTAGCAAAACCATTTGGCATTCTATCAGCCCACCTTCTAAATTCAGCAGTCGTGTGATTTTTGGATCCATCCAGAAATTCACAATTTTAATCCAAGCTATCACATGTCCTGGCAAATTAAATAAATCTAGCCATTTAACTATTTTATAATGCAATTCAAATTTCGCGCGATGCATGGGGGCGTATCAATGATGAAATTGCGCAGGGAAGTATTGAAACGAAATCAGGAGGATTCACGCACGCAATTGCAATCCATAGACGATTTAACGCAATTACGTAACATACACCAGGCTACGCATACTTCAATTACGAAAGGGGATAGGGGCAAGCAAACCAGGGGAGAGAGAAATTGTAAGTAGAAACTGACAAATAGAGAGAAAACCGGAGGGAGAGAATGAGAGAGAGAGAGCACTGAGTTTGGAGAGAAGGCGGAGAGTATGAGGTAAGAGACAACGCGGTAAATTGAGTGGAACGCTCAATACACCATCAAAGCTTACAGCCAATAAGTTTTTCTTTATTCTTTTCTTTTTTCTTTTAATTGTCTTATTTAAGATGAATTTAAATTTTGATTTTATTTTAAACTTAAATATACTCAACTAAGCCTTTAATCTAGAATTTAGGATATAATATGCGTACAATATAGCAGGGTGTGTAATTTTGATTTATTTACGACAGATGTTATTGTTAATTTATTATCTTATATTTTTAATGCTTGCTTGGTTCATGGGTCTGTACTTTGACATGATTTCATATATTAGGTGATGGAACCGAAATGTAAAAATCTAAGACCACGAGAATAGATATAATGACCTTAAAAAATCCATAAATGACCATAGAACTTAACGAATTCTAATTAACTTAATCCCATGAGAATAGGTGGTTAAACAAATTAGAGTGTGCCTTGTAGGTTTTGAGAGAAGGTGCAAGGATAAATTAAGATTTTTCTCATTTAACAAATAATATCCATATTAAATAATTATATCATGTATTCCATTACAAAAGTCACATGTAAAACCCTAGACCTTAGGTACTCTCATCCATTTTTTCTAATCTTTGTTATAAGTTCTAAATTCTATTTTCTCTTCCCACTTTTTTTATTTTTCTATTCATTTTACTTTCTTGATATTCAATAAAAAAGCGTTTAAAGCAAAGTTTGTAGTCTAGAATTCCCTGTGGATCGATATTTTATATACTATAATCTATAACCAGTGCACTTACGGTGAGATTGCGAACAATATACTCTTAGTTTTTATCGTTGTGTTGAATCCTCAATTTAAATTAGCCATCGTTCCTTTTGCTAAGCAAAAATTTTGAATAGAAAAGAAGCTAATGAAATAACATATTAGAGAAGCATACCTTTGTCAATCTTTTTAGAATGTATCAATAACAAACTTTTGATAAATGCATTAATAACAGTCTTTTGGTTGTCATCATTGGACGCAAGTAATTTTACAAGAGTGGCGCTATAACCTAGTGTCTTCTTTGATGAGTTCAAATAATGTAAATAATTTGAGGACAATATTGACTTGAAAAAAAAAACTGAATGGGTATTTGGAGAAAGCTTTTGAAGAGAGGAAGAGATTCATCATTATTCACAAAATTGCAGTCTTCACTCTTTACAAGTAGCGTTCAAAATTAGGAGAAAGTTTTGAAGAGAGGAAGAGCTTCATCAGTATTCACAAAATTGCAGTCTTTACTCTTTACATGTAGCGTTCAAAATACAATAAGGGAACTAATCCCACCACGTATGTATACCACAAACCTTTTGTAAAGCAAACTTAACATGTTGTGACTATCTAGTTGCAGAATATAAACCTCCATCCTTTAGATGACTTGTGCTTAACAACATGACTTGTGATGGTTGCTAAATACTATTATTATTATTTTTACTTGGCATGGGATTCGCGAAACCTTCTTATCCCAAGATTTCCCATTTTTAATGTCATCTAAACCCTACATATGTTCAATAATTTCATTTTTTGTCATAATTCTCATTGTTAATATTTATTTTTGTTAGAAAGAATTTTATATATATCGCTTTATTTACCAAATCTATTGTTATCCCCTTCCTAAATTTGTAAAGCAATAGGACAAGACCAAAAGGAGCAATCCACTGTGGTTCCTTCAAATCCTTGGTATTATACTAAGTTGATAAATAATTTTTTGCTAGAAAAATGGAAAAGAATTAAATCGCGACCTCAAAAGTTTGACGTTTTCTCTTTATATTCTACCCTTGTTTTGTATAATGCAAGATGCATGTCGTTCTTTGTGCCTTTCTACTTCTAAATGATGCAACTCAGCACACACAATGGTAGGAATGTGAGAGCAAGTGCTTAACTACCAGGAGAGCCACTAATGTTTATATATAGTTAACCCTAATTTGGAAACTATACAAGGGTTCAATTATATTGTTATAAACTCATATATTTTCCCTTTCCTAATTCAAACTTCTATATTAATTAATCACCCTTCCACATTTTCCCGAATTTTCAATCAAATTTGTATTTTGGCTTGTTTTTGCAAATTGTTAGGTAATTTAGATATTCCTAGATTATTTTGCTGGGTTGCTGTCAGATTTGTGTTCACATCACGAAAAAGATAGGGATGGGATGTGGCGCCCTGAACCAGGGTGCCTAGAAGCCTTACTCCGGGACCGTTTTTGATTTGGTAAACGTGACTCAGGATTGTTGCTCTGATCACATGACAGGATTTATATATATATATATATATATATATATATATATATAACATCAATACATGGAAAATTGTCATCATTCATCCAACTTGAAACATATTTCACATATCATAATTATAATCAAAGTCTATTCACAAACATCATCATTGAAAAGATATTCTTTCCATCTCAAAAGTATCATTACTGTCTTTACATAAAAATTTACTTATACAACATTTGTATCAAAACTACATAATATTTTGCATATTTCCTTCATCATTATTTCCTGTCTATCGTTGAAAAAGTATGGGTGAGTAATGATACTCAGTAAGCAAGCCATACATAATTTTTCAATCATTTTTATGCATTTCATAAAATGCAAATGCAATGCATTCATAGCATACATGACATTACTTTAGATGTGACGCTAGCTAGGCGCCCATCCCATACATGCTCCCTTCTCAGGGAGGTCGCCGCCGGCCTGGGCCTATATAAGCGACTTAGCAATAGCGAGGGGGACATACGGTCCGCTTACTACCTCAATTATGACCTACTTCTCGTGCACATGCTCATTTACATACACATGCCGGCATGACATTTGTAAATCATAAATAATTTCATAAAAAGCATTTAATAAATAATTTAACAAACGTATTTCAGTTCATGTAAAGCAGTTATAGATATGGTTAACTTTAAATAAATTTCATAAAGCAATTTACAAGCATTTTGAAAATAATTTGCAAAATATATAACTTGCTTACCTCCTCAGTTGATGTCCTCGACTTTTTCATTTCCTTTTCCTATTCAAGGAAAAAGGATATTTCATTTATTCTGTTCAAGCTGGTTCCTATGCATGCTTTATAATATTCGGACATTATCTCTTTATATGGATTTTTCTATCCATAGGTTCTTCAAAAATTTCATCATTATATTTAAATATTAATCTTAAATTTTTTCCAAAATCACATTATTTACTATTCATAGTTATTGTAGCAAATCATTGTAGCAGATTACTGTAGCAAATTACTGTTCATAGGTTTCATAAATTGACATTTTCTCCAAATATAAAAAATATCATGACATAATTTATGTTTAGTATATCATGAAAAAATTCATGAATTTTGAATTTATCATCATTAACTTGGCTAAATAAATCATTTTCTCCATATACTAAAAATCAACATAATTTCACTTAAGCATAATCCTTAATTCCAAAAATTATGAGATTAATATATCATCATTCTAACATCATATTTATCATAATCATTCATCTCAAATCATCATTTATCAATATTGGAGCATTACTTACACATATCATATATATTTTCCCGAATGCTTTATCTTTGCTCCAAATTTTTTATAATTCCAATTAAGCATTATAACTATATTTATTTTCTCATGTTTAGGTATTATCTAAGCATGATTTTACCCTACTTAACATCCAAAATAAATTTGGATAGAAATCACTTACCCGAAGTGGAGATATTCCTCTTCTTCTCACACTTTCTCTCTCTAATTTTTTCCTCTTCTTCCTTGGACGTGTGGGGGGTTTTGGGAGCTTGGGTTTGCTCAAGTCGAGCTGGGGTGAATGCGCATTTGGACATCCCCCCTTGGCCTTATTTATAGGGTTTGATTTTCATGAAATTGGAATTTACCCCCTTGCTCAAGGTATTAAATTGTAAATAGATTTTTTTTCTAATTTCAAAAAGGTGCATGAAGCCATGTGCAGCCCCCCTACCTGCTCATGCCCCCCTATGACAGCCCTATTTTTATTTATTATTTATTGTTTTTAAAATTAATTAATTTAAGCTAATTTAATTCTAGCCTTTAATTTTTGATGATGATGAATGTGGACCATTGATTTTGGTCAAAGACCTCAATCACCCCCTAATTAGCCCCTGCCATTTCTGACTTGCATTTAATTTTTTATTTTTTAATTATTTAATTTTAATAAAAAGTCAAAAGTAGCATTAATGAAAAGTAAGCTACTTTTTAATCTTCATTTGACGTTTCATCTTGACCCTTAATTTATGATTTTCATCACATCTTAAACCATTCATCAAGTTCATCATGGATTTTTAACCATCCATAAAAAATTTCATCTAAATCCGACGTCCGGATTGCAAATTATGATTTTTTTTTAATTTTTCACTAAAATCCAAATTTGTATTAAAATATCAAAAAGTATTGCTATTTTGTCTTGTAGTGATTAAATCCCTTTTTTGTTTTTTTGTGATTAAGTTAATCCAAATGATTAACTCTTAATCACATGTCTTAATCCTTGGTTACTATTCATATGCATTATTCACGTGGGTTAAATTCTTAATTGCATTATTTTAATCTCCAATACACATATCCATAAATATAATTCATGAATTTTTATTTATCATAAAAATTATTACAAAAATCTAGGATTTACAACCCTAGATGACACGTGTATTGTCCGAGGAAGCTGGGTTTCACATGGGATAAACTCTTTTATTTTCAAAAAATAATTTTCTTATTCTTGAAAAATAGCAACATATATTTTCTATTTTCAATATTCTTAATATAGTTTTTCCTATATCTAATATACAATAATAATTTTCATTTTACATTCTCATCCCATCTAAGTTGTGAACAAATAAAATTTTGGACTATGAAAATTTAAAATTCATTTAAATATTAGCGTATATAATAATAAATTTCTTAATTTCATTATCTAGATTGGTAAAATGTAAATTTTTTTTTTACTTTTACACACTTTTTACATATTTCGACATCTTAATTATCTAACCATAATATTTTCTATTATTGTTTTATAATTTCAATCATTTTTCATTTATTTTTCTACGATTATCCTATCCATTTTATCATTATTTTCTTACTCTTAATCATTAAATAGACGCTTAGTTAAAATTTTAAAATAAATTAATTATAATATCCATCAACACCTATTTGTTTACGATACCTAAAATCACACTTACTAATGGTTATATATATTCCTTATATGATTATATATTTATAAACACAGATATATGTTATTTATAATATTCATCAACACATATGATTTTACGTTACATATTTATCTTTAAATTTTAATGGTTACATATATTCATTCTCAAAAGGCATTAAAATTTTGAAAACATATAAGATTTCAAAAAAAAAATGATTTTTGACATCATAAAATAATACATATTAACAAAGATAATAAATATTCTAAATTTTTAAAAATTAAACTAGAAAATAAAGTCGTGAATAGGCATGTAACAATACATGATAACATTATGAGATAAACCGGATAAAGTAAATCAATATGTTTTCAAATGAAAATAAAACAATTAATGAAAATATCTAATAAAAAGTAAATTTATTGAAATTACAAAATCCTTCATTAGTTTAAATGGGTGCTTAAAATAAAAAGAAAAAGATTCTATAGAGAAATTTTCCAAATGAATGAAAAATAAATTTCCTTATAAAATTAACTTGGGGTCTAATTATTCGAGATTAGTCTGAAACGGGCCATTTTTAGATTGATTTAAAGATATTTTTATTTAAAAAATTGTTAATCATAGTATATTTAATACATAAACTAAATTTCATCAAAAAATATATAAACTAAATTTTACTATTTTAAATATGAATATACATTTATTTTTAATTTTTAAACACAACGGTATTTTAATCAATTTTGAAAATTATTTATTTAACAAGAAGGGGTATTTTAGTTGATTTTCAATTTCTCATCAAAGCAAGCCCCAAATGAAGATATTTAGGATGTGTTTGATAAGACGTAAAAAATGTCAAGTTAAAATTTTTACTCTCCATAATTATCCTATTTTTAATTATTTTTTCACATTTTTTATACAATTATTTTACTTTTTAATCATTTCTACACAATTACCTATACAGCTAACCTATCTATTTTAAAATTATTCTCTTTACTCATCATTATTACTATTATTATATCAAATTATTTTCTTTTATACAACTTTTATACTAAAAATTTTTCATATAAAATTTTTATGACTTTTTAAATACACCTTTAGCGAAAATTCAATCATAATGTAGTCCTCAAATGAAGAGGTTACATGACATCCATTTTAATTATGGAACCGGTTCATGTAATCGGGAACCTTTAAAATTTACCCATGTTACAATAAACATCATCTATGATATTAATCTTTTTTGAAGTGAGTTCACTTGGAATGAGATTAATGAATGGAAGGAAAAAATTGATATTCGTACTCATAGTTAAGAATAAAATAGTGTAGATTTCAAAAAAAAGGAAGAACCAACAGTGTAATCTATCGAAAAAAGAATAAACATTGTCACTTTTCATCTATGCTTCGGAGTAAAAATAGTACAGTACGTTACTACATTTTCGTGTAATTGGCAATCGCATTTGGTGAGGCAGATCGCTTAATTGCTTCGCAGAACCTAAATGCTTAATTTAGGTTGCGTTAGAAAGCAATAAAATTTTTAAATGAAAAATTTTTAGTATAAAAGTTTTTGAGTTGAAGGGCTATTTGATAAAGCCAAAAACTTGTCCCAAGAGCTAAAACTTATCATTTTGTGAAGCTAAAACTTATCATTTTGTGGATGTGTGAATAAAAAATCCATCATTTTAGATCATCATTACGACCATTGTTGTCTTTCAAATATCAACTGCCTTCCACGTGCACGTTGTCCTCACCATTGTAGAAGCTAAGCATGCATTTTAATCATGTGGGTCCCCGCACATATAAAAATTGCACATTTAAGGGCTGAAAATGTCCCTATTTTTTTTTTTTTATCTTAATGCCAAATAATCCCTACAAACAACTTGATACGATAAGAATAATAATGAGTAAAAAAAATAAATTTAAAATAGATAAGTTAGTTGTATAAGTAATTACGTAGAAATGATTGAAAAATAGAATAATGATACAAGAATATGTGAATAAATGATTAAAAAATATTGTAGTTATAGAGAGTTAAAACTTTTAAATTAAAAAGCTTTAATTTAACCTTTGTCAAACATTGTCAAACACACCCTTAGATATATAATATATGAGCATCCGTTGTTATTAGAGAAAAGAATAAATAATGTCAAAGAATAATTAAAAGAGAATTATAAATCTATTAAAATCTACATTTAGATTTTTTATTCATGTATCTATACACCAAACCATCAGTACGTGCGTAATTCTCCCCACAAAGAAGAACTAAATAAAACCCAACTACTGGGGTGACATTTTACGTCAACCTCCAAGTAGGGGGACAATTGTTACACCTCCACTATGGGGTTGCTGAAATCTACGTGACCAGCGCGTTAAGCCTCCAAATTTTTTTGATCCGTGAAATCTGTATTTAGTTAATTCATTCTGTCGAGTCATCATAGTGGGCCTATTTATTAATGGGAGAGATGAGATAAAATTAACACTTATTTCTCAAATTTACACAAATTATTTTGTCCGTAAGATTCCACGTCACTTTTTCGTACCACCCGGCCTTCCCACGTGCCAATACACGTCGCATTCCACATCCCATCCATTCGCGAACATAAAAGAATCGATCTGAGATAAAATTATAATAACAGATTTGTTCTTCCATTCGAAGTTGATGGGCCTTCGAAAGGCCGGAAGGCCGTGGACGACGCAGTTTTGTCATTATTAAAAATAATTAATAAATTAATGATTTTTTTTTTTTTGGGGCTGGTGCTGGAGCTGGTGCTGCGGCCACGGACGGATGGCGAAATGCAGTAGGCGATGGACGGAGCGGATTTGTCAACCGCATGTCAGGCGCAGTCGCGAGTCAGTCCGAGCTGTCCGCACGCTTGTCTCGTGTACTAGAAACGGAGGAAGGCAAAGCAGCACGTGCCCGCCTTCTACCTCCTTCCTACAAAGCCGCACGTCCACCATCGTCCTCTTCCTTCTCCGGACATCCCCCTACATCCGCTGCACCGAAAACCCCCGCGCACGCGCATGCGCTTGCGCTTGCGCTTGGTTGTATGGTATGGCAGCTGCTTGAACAGGAACATGCACTTCCCAGAAACCCTCATTTCGCTGCTCTTCCTCCGCCGCTGCCGCCGCCGGCCCATTCGAGATCGAGAGATTCAAGGCCCGCTGCAGCGGAAGAAAATACGCCATGGCTAGCTAGGGCAGAGAGATGCACGCCTACAACCGGATCCCCAGCAGCGGCGTCTCCACCCCCTCGCCCCCTCAGTCACCCATCCGCTCGCCCCGCCTCCGCCATGGCGGCGCCAGCGGCCGGTCCAAGAGCGGGCGCCACCAGCTCGCGTTCCAGCAGCCGCGCTCCCTGCTTCAGCGCTTCGCGCTTGGCGTCCTCGCCCTCGTCCTCCGCCGCCAGGGCATCTTCCTCTTCGCCCCCCTCATCTACATCTCCGGCATGCTCCTTTACATGGGAACTGTCTCCCTCGACGTCGTTCCCCACGTCATTAGTCGCCCCTTGCCAGGCTCCATCTATCGGAGCCCGCAGCTATACGCCAAGCTCCGCCCGGACATGGACGCCGATAATGCTTCCCTTGGGGTCAGTTCCTGTTGTAACTCGTTTCTTGCCTTGTTAGTTTGGGTTTGTTTATGGGATCTCAGTTTCGATGGGTGGATGGATTCAATCATTGTTTTTGGCGTCCGATCTTGCTAGTTATTTTTATATTCAAGAATTGCGTGATGTTGAATTTTTTTTTTTTTTTTGGATGGTGTGATGTTGATTGTTATTTCTCTTCTTGGATGCCGAATGGAGTTCAATTGTGTGGGATTTCTCTCCTGTTAGGTATACATTTTTGGTTTCCCGGGTTAGTAGGGATAGCGATAGGAGAGGAAATACAATACAGAACTGATGGAGAAAGATCCAGGAAGGAAGAAGAAAATGTGACAGAAGAAGAGCAGAGCAAAAACAAAATTGGATGTATTTTACGTTTATCTCTGTAGAGCTAGCACAAAAAGCTTGGGTCGTGTGGATTGGTAACGGTTTATACCACTAGCGAGGATGATGCACTAAGATAAGAATGATTTCCAAAGTGGATTCTTTCATCTGATTCCACATAACTTGACTGGGCATTTATTTTGATGGTTAGCATGGTCATGTAATTGCAATTGATTGGAGGGTAAGCATGTACTGAAAAGGTTGTCTAACTTATTCTGGTTATTTGCTGCTGTCTCTTTTAGTTTTTATTGATGCTCTAGCTTACTGATTGTTCTAGGGTTTGTACTTCTCAGCAGCTACTAACCTAACCAAGTGTGTTCATTGTAGCTAGAAACTGTATGGAAACAACCTTATAAAGGTGGTGAGTGGAAGCCTTGTATTAACGAGAGTTCAGAAGGTATGATCTATGCCAGAATCTTGAACTTTGTAAATTCCTTTCTAGCCATGGGCTGTGCACTTCCTTTCCCTCCCCTTTTGGCATCTGAGTATTGAAATCCGCAGATAGGCTCAAACCTGTTAGGTGTTGTTGGAGTTGGTGCTGATTTTTGCAAATTGATTCACTGCTCAACATTTCCTTGCACTGCTGAGAGCAATTGATAAAAAGGAATAAAATTTTCATAGCAGAATGCAATTTAATTTACGTGAAACAGGTTCTTTAATCACCTTAACACTTGTTACTGATGCAATTTTTTGGTAAACAGTAAATTTCTTTTAGATCATTATATAATTTGATCTTGATTAGGCTAACTTACCAATATAGAGAGACACTTAATGGTCAGTCTCAACATTATATACAGAGAGATGCATTAGGAGTAAATTTAGTTGCTGATTTCACTGAAAGAATATTAGTTTTGTTTAATAAAGGACTGTATTCTGTTTAGAGGCACACAGGTGGCACAACTATATTCATACTGGCCATAGTTGTCAAAGGCGCGCCTAGGCTAAGGCTCTCTCAGGCGTAGGGGTGCGCCTAGACACCTTGCAGGGCGCACTGCTTTAACTGGGCGCGGTCGGGCATGTGCCTAGGCTCAAGGCCCAGGTCACGCGCCTCATGGGCTGCAACCAAGTGGACCATCATTTTTTTGATAAATAAAAAGAATGGTTAAATATAAAACATGGGCACCCTATATAGACGAAAATGGAAGGAAAAAGGAGGGAAACCGAAATTGCAAGGGAAATCGCTGCCAGTTGAAATATTAAATAGAAGCAATAGAAGATGAACACTCAGAAGAAGAAAGATGCTGAAGGATATAAATGTGATGATGATGGGGGCGATGGCTACTTTTAAATGATGATTTGTAAATGGTGAACTTTGAATTTCTTTTGCATTATGAATCTAATCACATTGAAAATCATATTACTATGTTGAAATGAGATTTATGACTGTTGTATGGTAGGTTTTAATTTTTTTTGTTCTTGACAATTGTAGGTATGCATTTATTTGACTCTTAGAATGTTAATATTATTTTCCATAAGGTGTGCCTTGCTTCAGTTAGGCCCGCGCCTTGAATTTGCGCCTTGCGCCTAGGCCCCGAGACCCCCTTGCGCCTTAGTGTGCCTTGAGCTTTTGACAACTATGGTGTTGGCTGCAAATATGGATCCTTTTGCAATTCTTCTTGATGATGTTTTTACTACATTTCCTAGTTGCTGTTACTTTTTTACACAAGATGCATTTGCAGTAGTTGCATCTGTTTCAAAGACATTCACACAAGCAATGCTTCAATCTGGAATTGCAGCATCATCTGAGTCAAATGGTTACATGTATATTGAGGCTAATGGAGGCTTGAATCAGCAACGTGCATCGGTATGCCTGTTCCTTTTGTATGCTCCACAAAACAAGGTCTATGCTTGTATTAAAAATGTAGAGCCGATCATCTTTCATTGTCAAATTTTTTCTGTTATATATGGTGTAGATAGGCAATGCTGTGGCTGTGGCAGCCTATTTGAATGCAACCCTGGTCATCCCCAACTTCAATTATCACAGCATTTGGAGAGACACCAGGTTGTTACTTGCTATAGATTTTTATTTTGTTAATTTTTTTGGAACATAGTATTTATTCTGCAGAATGGAGATCACTTTAGACATTATAAGCTTTATTAGTGTCATCATGTGGTTTTTTTCAGTCATATTTTCATTAGCCTGCATTCTTGCTCTGTAAATGTTCCATGCTTCATCTAATTTGTAAATGCAGCTTTTTGGTAGATTTCATCTCTGAAGCTTTGATTCGAAAGTGATTTTTGAGGTTGTGTATTCTTTCTTTTCCATACTGCCAAAACTTTTCGTGGTTGGCAATGCATAGAGTGGTTCTTGCCACTTCTATTGTTCCATGTGGCACTGGGGAGAATTTGTATGACCTCAGAAACTTTTCATTTCTAGGTGATTCACCCATTTATTGGTGTAGCTTTGTTTCAGCTCCTATGGTTTATAGGGAAGCCCTTCAAACTGTGATCATATAGGGAAATTTTGTGATGGATCATGACATAGGTGAACGCATCCTTGCTGTTGTTTTTGATGTGGGGGTGTTTGTTTACACGAAGAACATTTCAAACTAAAACTTTCATTCTCCACTACTACCCTATTTTTAAATTATTTTTCATTTTTTCTAAACAACTATGCTACTTTTCAATCATTTCTACACAACTACCAATACATCCACATATTTCTTTTAACTTTATTATTTTTTACTCCATATCATTCCCCTAACATATCATATCATTTTCTCCTATTCCAATAACTTTTACACCAAAAAACTTTTCATCAAAAGTTTTCTCACTTCCCGAACACACCCATAATAGAATGCTGTAGATCATTGTCATTATCCCTCAGGTGCTTTTTTGTTGAACAAAGTCAGTTCTTTCCTTTCATAATAATTTTACTACACTTTTATCGTTGTTGTTGTTGTTCTCATCGTCATCATCAACATTATGATCATCGTCGTCGTCGTCGTCGTTATTGCCACTATACTTTTCTCTGATGGATGCCTCCTGTGAACTGTCTTCTATCTATGCATCTTCAGGAATATTTTCATTTTGGATTTTCTCAACTGGATCCCCATTTTTACTCTCTAGGCTTGACTCTTGCAGCAAATTCAGAGATATCTTTGATGAGGAATATTTTATCAATACTTTGAAAAATGATGTCCGGGTGGTCAACAAGCTGCCTGATTACATAATGGAGAGATTTGACCATAACATGAGCAATGTTTATAACTTCAGAGTAAAGGCCTGGTCTTCTATCAAGTATTACGAGGATACTGTTCTTCCAAAGTTAATAGAAGATCGGTGAGTTGGCTTTTTATTTTCATTCATTGGCTAGTGGCAGTATATTGCGGACATTGAATAACTACTGAGTCTAATGTAAAAAACTCATCTGGTTTCCCTGTACTGATTTCTAAAGGATGCTTTGAAAAATTTATGATTTCATTTCTTGCAGTTTTGGAACCGGCTTTTAAATTTATCTATGTTTGTGAACATGTGTTGATTATTGAGAGAAGCAAACTGAGTAATCTACTGATTAGTCCAACACGCAGGGGCACTTTTGTTTGCTAATGAATATACACTGTTGTTCTCTTTCGTAGAGGGCATTTCTGTCATGAAGCAGATAACTTGTCTGCAGTTGTCATGGAGCTCAGTAATCATGCAGATTCCATGCTCATGTGGCTCCAATCTTGATTGCATTATATTACTTAAATACTTACGCTCAGCTTAATTGGGGAATTATCGGACTAAGGTCATCTTTGTAGTCAGTTCAAACCTATCCCTGGAAGATTTTGTTTATCAATGCTAGAATTCTCTTGGGTTCTTTGTCGGTCATCTGGCATTGTTAGTTTGCTATTGATTGTATTTTAGTGGCCTGAGCTTTCATAGTTCTGATGTGATTCTTCAGGATTATACGGATTTCCCCCTTTGCAAATCGACTATCATTTGATGCTCCTCCTGCTGTCCAGAGGCTTAGATGCTTGGCTAATTATGAAGCTTTAAGGTTTTCAAATCCAATACAAACAATTGCTGACAAATTGGTCTCAAGGATGAAAGAAAGAAGTGTAAATAACAATGCGAAATATATTGCTGTGCATCTGCGCTTTGAAGAGGTAAGGTTCCCAAGTCTCAATTAGGTTAAGAGCTATGCTCGAGAGTGATTCCTAATCAGCTTTCAATAGCTGACTATTTTTACTATGCAGGATATGGTTGCTTTCTCCTGTTGTGTGTTTGATGGTGGGGAGGAAGAAAAACATGACATGGATGCAGCAAGGGAAAGAGGCTGGAGAGGAAAGTTTACCAAGCCTGGTCGTGTTATACGACCTGGAGCGAACAGGATAAATGGGAAGTGTCCCCTTACCCCCCTGGAGGTGAGTGTTCTTGAAGATTCTGTACACTTCAACTGAGAAGGGAAGAAACCAAGATGAATTTAGGGAAGATGAGACAGAATTAGGGTTCAGGAATAAGCACCAACAAACAATCTTAATTCGATTCAATCTGATGTTTGTAGAATCTTAAGACAATGCATCTATCTGTAAGAAAAATAAACCAATGACTTCTCATTCATGTAACTAGATCAAAACTTGGATTCCGCGTCACTCTTCATATGCGCATGTTCAGTAAGGAGAGAAAAACCTTCAGCATGCACTTCTCAACCTACTAACTTTTTGTAAAGTGGAGACCTGTTAAGAGCTTGATCTGAATTCTGATTCTGTCTGGCTAGCCTGCCTGGTTGGGGCATGTTAGATCTTCCATAAAAAAGCTACCTACTGATTATCATAGGCAGGATGCACAGGCCTGCTCATGGGGCTTTATGTATGTATGTTTCAGTCAGGTGGAATTAGCAAATTCTTTCTTATTCCAATCTCACCACATACATATATGCATATATGTTGATGATTGATGCAAAATTCAATCCACTCACTATATTTAACATCACTTGTTTAACTAGAAGACCGTGTTTCATTCAAATCATGTACGTACGGGCATGTTTTTCTCTCCATATATATATATATATTTCATGTTTTTCTTTCTATTGAATACCCAATTATTTCCTTTGTTTCTCTTAGCACAGTATCCTGGTAAAGTGATGTCGATGTCTGTTTCTGCATTCTTTTTCAGATATACTTGTAACATGCTGACTTTGAACTCTGTTCATGAAAGAATGAATTGGCCAATAGAAACTCTCGAGGATTGTTATCAATTTGCCCTCATTTAAAAGTTTTTTTTTATCATCATCATCATTATCATCATCTGACAATATATAAATGACATTTTATCTTTTATAAGGTTGGGCTGATGCTCAGAGGAATGGGCTTTGGTAACAACACATCCATTTATTTGGCATCTGGAAAGATTTATAAGTCAGAGAAAAATATGGTCCCTCTTCTCGAAATGTTTCCCCTTCTGCAAACTAAAGAGACACTAGCATCAGCCGAGGAACTTGATCAATTTATGGTATGCTTTTATCTGACTGCCTGCAACTTCTGGATTATGTCTTGAAACATTGATCTTCTAACAAAGTCATTGATCTAACTTTTAAGTTACTGCTGCTAGAATCATTCATCCAGGATGGCTGCTATAGATTACACTGTTTGTCTTCAGAGCGAAGTGTTTGTGACAACTCAAGGCGGAAACTTCCCCCAGCTTCTGATAGGGCACAGGAGATATCTGAATGGAGGCCATTCCAAGACCATTAGGCCTGACAAGAGAAAATTAGCGGTGCTTTTTGATAATCCAAAGATTGGGTAAGTATTCATTTTGTAACTAGAAATGCTGATTGATTTCCATGCTTGGAGCAGCTGTTGATTGAGAAAATTATATTTTCTTTGCAATGGGTAATTTTCTGATATTGATGTATTTGGTGCAATTCTCTAATAATATCCTACTGATGGCAGTTTCAAAGGTCTGCATATCTTATTCCTGTTGAGGGTGTTGTAGATTCCAACCTTTGATTGGAATGCAGGTCGTCATGTCTAATAGACAAGAGACCTTGGTATTTACAAGAATAAATGGCTCAATGTTCATGAACAGTTCCAGACTCCCAATCCTGCCCTAGATATTGCGAAAATTATGCTTCTATCAGAAACAGGATTAATCCTAGCAGGGATATCATGGCTCCTCTTTTAACTATGCCCTTTTTCAACAGTCATTATTTGGTTGTCTAAGCTTTTGTTTGTACTTTTGATATTCTAGTACATCCATCTTCCATGTACAAGATAATGAAACTGAAGGTCTTGCTAATTTTGGATTAGAGCAATTAAAATTGATGAAGTGCTTAACATATATAAAAATAGGGTAAAAGAAAGCTATTAAACTGATCTGTCCTTCAAAGAGATGAGATGCTATGCATGTGTACATTTCTGTCTGCTGATTGGCTGAGCTGTGGTGCCACCAAGCTTTCATTAGATAGGCCTCCTATGTTTAAAAATAATCAGTGAATGGTTCAGGGCTTCAGTAAACTTGGCTGAGGCATGATAAGGGGGGATTAGACTAAATCTCTAAGAGTCCACTATGTAATGGTCACAGCCATCTGCATGCAAAGAAACTGTGCTGTGGGTAAAGGTGTATTTTGGCCTTATCTAACAATAAGCAAAACCAATAGAATTACATTTTATTAAGATTTGGTTTAAACTGTACAATGTTTATCGTGTGCTATTATTACTGCTTTTAGCTGATCCTTTGCAGGTCTCCTGGTCTTCAATTTGGATTTGAAACCTTGCTGCTTTGTATTTCAGGTGGAAAAGCTTCAAACGTCAGATGGTAATTATGCGTGGGCACAGCGATGCCAAAGGGGTGGAGATCAAGAGGCCAAATGACTCCATTTACACCTTCCCCTGCCCTGATTGCATGTGCCGCCTGAACAGTACTGAAGATGCCAGATCCGTGGCTACTCCATGATATGTGTTAATGGAGGCATTCTGGGTTTGTTTTTTATATCCCATTCTTGGTGCCAACAGGCCCAATTTTGAATTGGTCTCATTCTTTCATTTCGATGGTGGGGGCTGCCCCAAGTTTCAAGCTTATCAGGAGGTTTTGTTAAGGGTACAGTGCTCCGATTTTTGATCTGGGAGAATTTCATTCCCTTTGTATACTTGCTGGAAGAGAGCAGGAAGCTTCCACCTTCGCCGGAATTTGCCGGGCATTAACTGAAATTCTGGCCATTTATCAGTGGCCAGTGTATCTAACATTTGCTCAAATTCCTCTGTTTGGAACCATCAGTTTCAGCAGGGCTTGTACATGATTTTGCATTGTCAACAGTTTTGTATGGTCGTAGAACACAGAACAGAGCTAATTTATGACAATCAGCATACCAGTTTTTTCCCTCCCTCAGTGTCGTCTCCTTGCAAGTTTCCTTCTAAAAGTGTGTATGAATTTTTCAAGAGCTGTTTGGATTTAGTTTGTTTTTTGAATCCCATGTGATTTCACTCAAGGGACTGACAACAGGAGCAGTAAGGAAAAGATTAACTGGAACATGTCCCTCAATTTCTTTCCCTTTTTTCCCTATTGGGTAACAAAATCAGTATCTACTGAAAAGTGTTTCATATCTAAAGCAAGAGCTTATAAATTTTCACTTTGGTGTTTCCTTATAAAGCAGTACCATTCCTCTTATATGACAAAAATCGTCAACATGCAAAACATTTATTAGCAATATATACTAATTTACTTCTATTCTACAGCGGAATCGTTACTTGGCCTTTGAATTTGGCTCGTGTGCAAACCCTAGTTCACCATACAAGAGCTGGGTTGCTGCAGTTTTTTGGGCATGTTTGGTTGCGACGTTTGAGAAAATCGCTTGTTCCGAGTGAGTAGCTTTTCAATGCATTTAAATTTCAATACACCTAGGTGCGGAACCTATTTTTAAATTTTTTAAAAAATAAAACCGTTAATCCAAATGATTAAAATACTTACACATCTCTAAAAATGGTAAAAATTAATATGTAAGTTAAATGCATTTAGATTAACAAATTTATAAAAATGTTTAAAAAAAAATTAAAAAAACATGGACTTTCTACTGAGGTATATTAAGATTTCAATACATATTATGTTTATTCATGCTTGCAGGAAGTCTGTTTATGTATTATGTTGTTCATGTTTACATGAAGTTAGTAGAACAGAGAGCTTTCGTCGCTGTAGAAGATTGGTGCCGGAGTAAAATCTCTTGTAATTTTTTTAAAATTTTTTTAATTTTTATTACTATTATTATTATTTTTTACCGTGTCAAGAACGTATTTAAACAATCCATACTTCTCATATTTAATTATTCGTCATCCATCCCCTGTCAAAAAAAGGAAAAAAAAAACACTAATCGTCATCCACCTCAAGTTCGTAGAAATTTGCATGCTAATGGTTGTATTAGGCTCCATTTTGCGGCACTCAGGAAAAAATCTTACTAATAGTTCTCGTATTTACGTTTGCGCATACCCACAATATTTTCTCATTATTTTTTTTATAATCTTAATATTTCAAAAATTACTCCCGTACTCACGACATTTTAGCCCCACTTCCTATCATGTCCAAGCCGTCACATTTCGTGCCTATGCTTTTTTCTGAATTCCAAAAATGCCCTTCGCCAGTTCCCATAAACCAGTCATGGCTCTGCTTAAGAAAGGGTGTTTTACAAAAGCAGAACTTGGGTATCGGCCTACTTCGTTCGATTACCGGAGGCAGCTGAAGCAGCATCGGTAGACCCCGCCTGAGCATCGACCAGCTCCGATGACTTAATTGCGGAATCTGAATTCTCCACTTCATTAGCGTCCTCCTGAGATGACTAAAAAGTGGGCAAATGGATTCCGTCCGTTTTCTGCTAGAGTGCAGAAAGTCTCGTCCATTGAATGTTGTGATGGCTGTGATCAATCAATCGTCATTTGTCTGTAAATCAACAATCATCGTCTCGTCTTCAGTCAGCTTCTAAAAATGGGTTTCGTGCGGCGGATCCAAAGACCAGCCACCATTTTCAAAACCATTCACCGCCCACATAAATAAGATATAATTATATTAATTGAAATGCATGCGATGGCGTGGCAGGAACGACCGTCCTCCAAGGCATTAAGGCAACGGTGATGCATGGACGGAGGTAGCGTGCGAGGCGAATCCCGATTGGGAGTTGTCCAATGGCGGGGGCCTCTCTTTTGCGATCGACCATTGCAAACAACGGTGCCTACATGATCGACACACATCTACGCCTCCATCGCATGCGTCGTCGTCCTCATCTCCGGCGGACCTTTCATGATCGAGCATCATTCGGGAACATGGAAGTGCTGGTCCAATATCCTTCATGTGAAAGTCCAGACACTAACATAATCTCTGGAAACTGGGAAGATGTTGGGTTTTATTGCAACCGAAACAAGCACGCTCGTAAGTTATGGCCCTACAATTAGCAACTTTTGGTTTGCCAGTTGGATTTTCGCTTATTGGAGAAATTTCCATGGCCGCAAATTGCTGTTAGATTTTTCTTTAATGAAATTGCTACCCATGCCATTTCTGCTGCTACTTTTGGTTTGAAGATACTGCTGTTGTTAGCTTTGATTTAATGACGATCAATGCATGGTCGTGAGATGCTGCTATTTAGGTGTTTTTACATCGAGAAGATGGAAATTGGGTCGATGGAATTTGGGTAGTATTCTCGGATGAAAATTGCTGCAGTTGAATTTTAAGGGAGTGCCGGAGCTACAAGCGTCACATTTGCCATCTGAGTTTTGAAAATTATCGACCAATTTTGAGGGCGCTACCTGAATTTTTGTAGCTGCTATTGGAATGGTTAATTGGTTGACGGTTTGGATTGTTGATGCTCGATTTTCTGCTGTGGATGCTTGAATTGATGTTAGATGCTCAGATCGTGGCGGCGTGGGACTGGAGAAGGAGCTGAAAGGCTCTTGAAGTTGGAGGCGATATGGCTTTGAAGAGAGAAGAAGCCAGGCAGAGGAATAACGTTCCAGCTTCTACACACGATCCTTGGAACTTCGCCGACGGTAACACGTCGTGGGTCATGGCAGACTTCGTCCCTCGTTTCCGTAGGTTTTCGTCGTTGATTCCGTAATTTTCTGCAGGGAAAGAAAAAGACGACGTGGGGTAAAATCGACTTTTCAGTATGGAGCTAAACGTCTGCGTGGGCATGATAGGAAATTACGGGTGAAATAATAATGATAAAATATTATGGCTATGTAAGGATTTTCCTAAATGAAATTTATCCGTCCGTGAGAAGTTAAAATAATTAACTGTGCTTTCGACGAAATCCCCGCAGGGCTAAAACGAAGCCTGCTTCCCAACTTTTCCTTCTTTTATCAATGTTTTGGAGATTTTCATAAAAATATCTATATAAATATTTCTAAATTTTAATTAATACGACATAGCTACTTTTATACATATTCCAAAAACATCATAAATCACAAGTCCCAAAAATTAGAAAAAGTCTAGTACAAGCATTGAGGTACATGCCTGTTCTTTTAAGTCAGATAAGCTGAAAATGGACTTCTCCGACAAGGCTTCTGGAAGTCCGCGGTTATAGCAGTTATTCTTTCTAGAAGAATTCCAGCCATCAGCAAAGATGGTCATTCCCATGCCCACTTCGATCTTATCTTTTCATCATCATCATCCTCTTTATTCTCCTTCTCCGCACGTTAATGGCAGCTATTACAGCAATTCCAAGCTACCACATTTACCAAAATCAATAGCAACTGACGGCCGGGCTGCTTTGGGAATTCAAATCCCCAAGCCCGGGTTTCTAATCTTTGAGGAAGTCAGGAACCTCTGCAGCCAAGGAGAGCTGAGCCAGGCACTCCAGCTCTTGCAGACCACACCCCGAAACTCGGATTGGAGGCAATGCGCCGACGCCATTGGAGCTCTTTTGCAGGCCTGCGGCCAGCAGAAAGACATCGAGACTGGGCGACAGGCCCACCGGTTGCTCTCTTCCTGGGAGGAATTCAGCGAGAGTTTTGTCCTGAACACGCGCCTCATGACCATGTACTCCATGTGCAGCTCCCCTTGGGACGCCCGCTGCGTGTTTGATGGATTGAGCAAGAGGAATTTGTATCAGTGGAATGCTCTGATCAGTGGGTACACCCGGAATGAGATGTGGGATGAGGCACTGCGTGTGTTCTGTGAGTTGATGACCACGGCGGACCTCACACCCGATAATTTCACTTTGCCATGTGTTGTGAAAGCTTGCAGCGGTCTCTTGTCAGTTGACTTAGGCCGTAGTGTACATGGGCTCGTGGTGCGGTTGGGACTGCCTTCGGATCCTTTTGTCTGCAACGCGTTGATTGCCATGTATGGGAAGTGTGGTTTTGCTCAGGAAGCAGTCAGATTGTTTGAAACTATGCCTGAGAGGAATTTAGTTTCTTGGAATGCTTTGATTTGCGCATTTTCTGAGAACAGCCTCGCTGAAGAGAGTTTTGATGCATTTAGAGCGATCATGGCAGTTGATGGTCTGAGGCCGGATGATGCCACGCTCGTGACAATTTTGCCTGTCTGTGCTGTGGAAGGAGAGCTTGAAATGGGTAAACTGGTGCATGGGTTGGCTGTGAAATCGGGGCTTAGCCATGAGGTGATGGTGAATAATGCTTTGATTGACATGTATGCAAAATGTGGGTGCCCATTTGAGGCTCTGAATTTGTTTGAAAATGCTGTTCAAAGGAATGTGGTTTCGTGGAATGCAATGATTGGTGCATGCTCAAGGGAAGGAGATATTTGTGGAACCTTTGACCTTCTACGCCAAATGCCAAGTGAGGGGATGAAGGTGGATTCAATAACGATTTTAAATGTCTTGCCTTCTTGCTTGGAGCAATCTGACCTGCTGAGATTGAAAGAACTTCATGGATACACAATCCGAAATGGGTTTGAACTTGAGGAATCAGTCACTAACACTTTTATTGCAACTTATGCAAAGTGTGGGTTGTTGAGTTATGCAGACAATGTTTTTAATGGCATAGAGAATAAGAATATTAGCTCGTGGAATGCAATCATTGGCGGGTATGCTCAAAATGGAGATCCAAGCAAAGCATCAGATTTATTCCTCAAAATGACATCACTTGGATTGGAACCTGACTGGTTCAGCATTGGCAGCATGCTTCTAGCTTGTGCCAACTTGAAAGCACTTCGAGGTGGTAAAACAATTCATGGGTTCGTGCTAAGAAATGGGTTGGAAACAGATTGTTTCATTGGAATTTCACTTCTTTCTTTATATGTGCAGTGTGGAAAACTATCACATGCTAGATTGTTGTTCAACACAATGGAGAATAAAAATCTGGTCTCCTGGAATTCAATGATTGCAGGATACTCAAAAAATGGCCAACCGGATGAAGCTCTTGATCTGTTTCGTCAAATGCAACAGGAGGGAATCCAATCTTATGAGATTGCAACAGCATGCGTGTTTGCAGCCTGTGCGCAGTTGTCTGCCTTGCGGCTTGGTAAAGAGGCCCATTGTTTTGCATTAAAAACAAATCTCAGTGAAGATGCATTCGTGGGTAGTTCAATTATTGACATGTATGCAAAGTGTGGATGCATCGAGGAATCTTGGAAGTTTTTTGACAGGCTAGTACAGAAAGATACAGTGTCATGGACAGTCATGATTTCTGGATGTGGAGTTCATGGACATGGACAAGAAGCTATAGAACTTTTTGAGAGAATGCGAATGGAAGGGTTTAATCCTGACAGTTTTACATTTATTGGAGTTCTAATGGCATGTAGCCATTCTGGGTTAGTAGAAGAAGGCATGAAGTACTTCAAGGAGATGCAGAAAGAGCATAAAATACAGGCAAGATGTGAGCATTATGCTTGTGTAGTAGACATGCTTGGTCGGGCTGGGCAGTTGGCAGAAGCAGTAAGACTTGTCAAGGAGATGCCGGAGGAGCCAGACGCAGGCATTTGGGGGGCATTGCTTAGTGCTTGTAGAATCCATGGTGAGGTGGATATTGGAGGGAATTTTGCATCAAAATTATTAACAATGGAGCCCGAAAAGGCTGAGAATTATGTGCTGGTCTCGAATCTATTTGCAGGGTCAGGAATGTGGGAACATGTTAGAATGGTGCGCGGGAAAATGAAGGAGATGGGGCTGAAGAAGGATGTTGGATACAGTTGGATAGATGTTAATGGAATAGTTAGCAAGTTTATATCTGGTGACTATTCCCATTCAGAGTCTAAAGCAATATGGGAGATGTGGAATGCTTTAGAGGAAAAGATTTGTAGACATGGATATATTCCAGATACAGGTTCAGTCCTACATGAGTTGGAAGATGAAGAGAAAGTTGGCATATTGCGGGGGCACAGTGAGAAGCTAGCAATTGCTTTTGGGTTGTTGAAGACAACCAAGGGTGTGACAGTGAGGGTATCCAAGAACCTTCGTATTTGCAGGGATTGCCACAATGCTGCCAAGTTGGTGTCTAAGGTGGCAGAAAGGGAAATCATTGTGAGGGATAATAAGCGTTTTCATCATTTCAAAGATGGTGTATGTTCATGTAGGGATTACTGGTGAAGAAATGGAACGCAACTGGAATTTTGTTCCCTGAAGTTTTGGGCACCATTTAATGTAGTCTGCACCCACACTCTCAAAGCATTCAACATCCGTAAATTAAAACTGATGAGTGCATAGGTATACTTTGTAGGTTACTGTGCAGAAATTATTTCAGGGAGAGAGACTTAATAAAGTTGAAACAACTTTCTGACTTATGTAAATTTAAAACAATGAAATGTCCAAATCTATTGTACTTTCAGTATTTGGATTGTGAGATGCCACTTCAAGTCGAAAGATCATGTATCCACATTGCTACTACCTTCCAGTGTTGTTGCTTAATCTAGACATCTTTCTCATCTTTAACAAATGCTGTGCATCAGGGGCTCCTTTCTGATGCACAACAAATCACCACTGGATTGAAACACATGGTGAAACAAGTGGACATCCATCTCTCCAAAAATTTGAAACATGAAACTTGCTGTTAGGCACCTTCATTCAGAGAAGCCATGTTCCTCTGAATGGCTTTAAAGGAATTCATAGTGTGTCATACCAGCCCCTACCCTCCATCATCCATTTTGCATGTTTCTGTCTCAAAATTTCCGCATAGAATTTCACACTGACTGAGTTGCAGCAGTGAAATCTATGATTTCCATCTCACCATCCAAATCTCCATGGTTTCCTTGCACTGTGACCCAGCTACGGCCCACTTCCTTGCCCAATCCACTTGCATCCAGTCTCCTTCTCACTTTGCGCTTCTCTTCCCACATTCCCCTTTCAGCATAAATATTTGATAACAGCAAATAGGGTCCATTTTTCTCTGGTGCCAACTCCATAATTTTCTCTGCGGATCTTTTCCCTAACTCTGTTTCCCCGTGAATTTTGCAGGCACCTAGCAATGCTTCCCAAGCTGAGGCATCAGATGCGATTTCCATGTCCTCTATGAACCTTTCTGCCTCCTTAAGCCTTCCCGCACGACCCAACATATCAACCACACCTGCATAATGCTCCTTTTTGGGTTTGATTCCATAGACATTGATCATCAAGTGGAAAAGCCTAAGCCCTTCATCCACCAAGCAGCAGTGACTACATGAGGCTAGGCTCCCAAGGAATGTTACGCCGTCTGGTCTAAAACCTTCACTTCTCATTTCTTCAAATATAAGTAGAGCTTCCCTTCCCATCCCATGCTGACCATACCCTGCAATCATCACTGTCCATGATACCACATCACGATTTTCCATTGTCCAAAATGCCAATTCAGCATCTGCTAAGCTTCCACACTTGAAATACATATCTACAAGACCATTCCCTACTGATACGTCCAATCCATATTTGGATTTCACAATTCGAGCATGAACTTGCTGTCCTTGTTCAATGCTCGCCAGGCTGGTATATGCAGGAAGAACGCTGGCAAAGGTGAACTCATTCTCATTGAGTCCCTGGCTAAGCATCTCCAGGTAAAGCTCAATTGCTTCCTTGTTCAGCCCATTTTGTGTTGACCCTGCAATCATCGCTGTCCATGAGATAATATTGGGTTTGTGAATCCTTCGAAAGACTTGGGTGGCAGATCTCATCCCTTCTTCGCATTTGGAGTACATGGTCATGAGTGCATTCCCCACAGGTGTTTCCGAAGCCAAACCTGCTTTTAGCACACAACCATGGACCTGCATTCCGCAACCTAAATCTCTTGGCTCCATGCAGATCTTGAGAAGACTTGTCAATGTGAAGCAATCAAATCCAACACCCTCCTGCCGCATCTTATCAAATATCCTCAGTGCATATTTCTTGTTATGATTACGAACACATGCATCAATCATCACATTCATTGAAATTAAATCCAGTTCCTTGATTTCATCAAAGGCCTGCATTGCTCCCTCTAATCTCCCACACTTTGAATACCCATCAACCAAAGAGCTTCCAACAAACTCATTAGAATTCAATCCTAATTTTATTGCATGGCCATGAATCTGCTCCATCAAACGCCAATTTCCTGAACTACTCTGTGCACCGAGCAATGATACCAAGGTTATGTGATTGGGCTTCAAATTATCCTCCTGCATCTTGGAAAGAAGGATTAGAGCCTTACCGACATCCTGTTTTTGACGAATGTGAGCAGATATCATGATGTTGAATGAAATTACGTCTCTTTTGGGCATTCCATCGAACGCTCGACGTGAATGCTGGATGTACCCGCACTGGCTGTATAGAAGGAGCATTTTGTTCCAGAGGGAGACAGAACCATGGGAATGGAATTTTATGAGGTGGGTATGGAAGGACAGAGCTGTTCTGACATCACAAGCATCATCTGAGCAGGCCTGCAAGGCATCGCCCATGAGCTTGGGTTGGGCTAGATTGCTGCAGGAGAATCTGAACCGTTCAATTGGGTTCTCAGCGTTGGAGGCCGGCATGCCGGAAAGAGGTCTACGACTACAATTTAGGAAGTGGGGATCGCGGCGCAGGCAGAGCATTGCTGCTGCAGACACGGAGGTGCATCATAGCCTTCGCCTAGCTCTGCCCATGGATCGTACAGAAGCGGGCACTCGCTTTGGGGAGGTCAGAGAGGCAATGGCGGCAAAATGCAAAACGTCAGTGGATTTAGGGGGCATATTTTGGTTCCCACCGAGATCGATGGGAACTGTCTAACAATTTAATATTTTTATTTTATTTTAGAAATCCCGCCATACGTGTTATTAAAAACATAATTTTGGTCGTTTATAGTAAAAATAATCAGAAATTAGTGTAATCTTAAATAAGTAAAAATTATAAAAGTATATATTTAGCATATACAAAATATACTCAATATTTTTTCAATATTAAAAGACTTTTAGACTGATCTATATAAAATACATATGAATAACGTCTCACATTGCATAAATGTTATTGTATATATTTTTTGCAATTTAAAAACATATATACTATTAATATTTTTCTATTGGAGTTTTTTAAGTAATACAATTTGATTTTTATAACTTTCATGTCAAAATTGCATTTCAAATTATATGTGCAGTGGGATTTTTGAATTAGAACAAAAATAATAAAATTTTGGATGGTTTTCATTGATCTCGGTGGGAACAAGGCTTCTCAAATACTGGTGGGTTATAATCCAAGCTAAAGAGGGCAATGTCCCCACTGTCATAAGGAAACATTAGCATAGAAGGAAGGGCCACTTAAGGGGTGCATGCGGGCCATGAGGCGGGAGTTAGTGTTGCAATCGAGTCAGGTTTTGTGGATTAGAGGTTAATCTTAACGCCAATTTATTAAAGGAACCTCAAACCTAACCTATTTACAACCAATTTATAAAAATCTCAATTATAACTTTAATTCATTTAATATAACGGATCGGTTTGTGGTTGTGGGTTATTGATAGGTTAGCAAATGGACTACAAACGGGTTGAATAATAAACAACATAAACTATTTAAAATCTAATCATAAATAAAGTTTCTAATATTTATGATTTATTTTAAAGAATCAATTTTCATATTTATTTTTAATTAGAATATCTATTCCATTGCCAATAATTATACATAATTTAGTAAAATAAAAATAAATAAAACGTTAATTATTCTATCTTATGAGTTGTAAATGGGTTGGATAGTCAGGTTACATTAACTCAATTCATGACTAACCCATTTGTTTAAATGAGTTACATGGGTTAGATAAATAAATTGATGAGTTAGAAAATCTCAATCTTAACTCTCTTTAAGTAATGTTTGGTTCGTCAAGTCATAACTTGACTCTAACTTAATTACACCACAAGTGGGGGTAGATGAGCATCACTGTTCTAGGTAGTTACCTAGTGCCATGATTCAATTATCATTAGTTTTGAACCTTAACGCTCACACGAGCATTACCCATTTAACTTTTTTTTTTTCAAAAAAATTTCATCAATATGTGGCCCAAACAAGATATTTGTAGATAACATATGTGATATTTTTTATGTTTTAAATAATTTATTGTAAGTTTAAAGATAAAATTTTCATTTTTCATTTTGAAATTCAAATTAAAATATTTTTAAAATAAGAAAAAATAAATTCAATCTCTGAAAACATCTTGCTTTGACCCAGATATTCATGTAAAAAATAAAAAAAATTCAAATGTATAAAACACAACCACTATGACTCTATGATTTAATGCAATTCATGTGTCCATGCATCCTTTATTTACTTTTTTTATTAGTTTTTATAAATCTAAAAGTCGCTTATAACATATTGTAGCATATAAATTTTTGTGCGCTACAATAGGCCGACAAGTGGGTCTAAAAATATAAAATGTACTCATTGGAGAATGCTAGGAAATAAAAAAAGATGTGTGCCAATGGGAGATTGAAAATTAAATATGCAATGGGAATTAGATAATTAGCTAGTTAGATATGATGCAAATAAAAAGATAAAATATTTAGAAGACAAATTCAAGATTAGAAATGAGCAAAAAGATAAAAGATGTAGACATGAATGATTAAAAAAGGGAGATGTAGTCATTTAAGCTTTTACATGATGCGAACTATTAAAGTTTTTTATATGACACAAGATTAGTTAGTCAAGTGTATTCCTTAAAAAATCAAGTGTATCAATTAGTTGCAGCTAGAAGTTAGTTTTATACATGAAGGAAATGTGCAAATAAAGAAAGGTAAAAGGTGAAAAAGAAGTTCAAGATCAGAAATGAGAATAAAGACAAAAAGTACAGACTTGGGGGTTAACAAAGAAAAATGTAAGTGTTATGCTTTTAGGTGATGCAAGTTATCGAAGGTTTTTAGATCATGCAAGGTTAATCAAATGCAAATATTTTTGTCAATTAAGCACAATTAGTAATTAGTGTTATGCATGCCAATGCAAATATACATAGCCAATAGAAAGCAAATTAATACATTAATTTTTTGGAGTCACCATTAACTAGATAATGGAGATTAGACTGTATACAATAAGTTACTGAAATTCAGAGACTATTTCAGTGGACTCATTACTAAGAGAAAGAAAAATATAGCTTTATTTTTCCTCTAGTACCTTGGCCTTAAGAGTGCTAAAAATAACATATATTTCATACAAATTAAGAGCAATCCATGTTTTGATAATTAATAATTCAAATTTGAGAATTTAAAGGTACTAACATATTTGGTGCAATCTTTTTGAGTTATATTTTTCAAAAACAAAGTACGACAAATTAAGTCACAAAGTCAAGTTGACTTAGGCATCAAATTAAGTCAAGTTGATACCCAAGTCAACTCAAAAATTGACTTCAAAGTCCATTTTTCAATCAACACTAAAAATGAGGATGCATGAGCAGGTAAAGTCATAAGTGAAGTCGACTCCACTTATGACTTAGGTTAAATTGCAACCCAAGTTGACTCTTAGCCGTGACTTGGGAGACTTCAAGCTACCAAAGAAGAATATGAAAAAGCTAAGTCACATCCCGAGTTGACTTTAACATGAGACTGGGTGAAGTCCCATATCAAGTTGACTCAGCAATACGACTTGTATCAAGTTTCAAAACCAATTCAACTCAAGTACATGACTGGATGCCAAGTAATTCAAAACTTGAAAAATTAAACTCAAATGTCAAGAAATAGAGTTCAAATCATGAAGAATTGAAGTCTCAAGTATAAGACTTAAATCAAAGGAGACTACATTTTGAAGACCACATAAAAAATTCAAAAGACCATATGAAATTTGATGATAAGAGGATTAAATCATGAAGAAATAGAGATTCAAAGATTAAGGTATACAAATCATGAAGATTTGGAGTTCTAAATATATAATGTGAAGTGAAATTGCAACCCAAATCGACATTACTTGCGACTTGGATTAAGTCTCAGACCAAGACAACATGAAAATGGAACTTGGAAAAGAACATAATGAGTAAAACATTTTGGAGTAAAACATTACGAGCCGAAAGAACATATTTATGAAGTTCAAGAATC
The DNA here is from genome assembly GCA_030490835.1 of Annona cherimola. NCBI lineage: Eukaryota > Viridiplantae > Streptophyta > Magnoliopsida > Magnoliales > Annonaceae > Annona > Annona cherimola. Next base: position 18,107,461 of record CM059973.1, on the reverse strand, counting down.
CAAATGGCTAGTGAAGTTGCATACCTAAGTCGGCTTCACTAGTGACTTAGGTCAAGTTCTAGAGTCAAATTGACTTTCGAGGTTTCATATTCTTACTAATCGACTAGGAACATGCAAAGTCAAGCACGAAATCAACTCCACTTGCATCTTGGATCAAGTTAGTAACTAAGTTGACCCAAGAAGGAACTTGAAGAGCATGAAATCTAAAGGAAAGTTCAAAAGAAGGAAATGACACAATTGAAGTCGCACCCCCAGGTCGACTCCAGTCTACGACTTGGGTGAAGTCATACCCGAAGTCAACTCCAACTATGACTTGCACTGTAACGATCGAAAAAATTCAAATATTTTCGCATTTAATGCATGCCACCTTCTCCTAATGTTTAAAATAACTTCACATCACTATAAGGCATGACAAAAGGAGTTAAAGGGATTAGCTAGAGCATTCAATAAAATTCTATCTTCCTTCTCACAAGCATTAAAGTATGCATCAAGTGCTCTACAAGAAATAACTCACATTCTCACTGCTAAGTGTTATAAGCTTCCATCCTCTTCAATCTTTTTGAGCCTACTCAAGCGCTAAATTTGCTCTACAAAACTTGTAATGTAGAGATTTTATTTTCTGAATTCTTTATTGTATTGCTATTTGGCTTGATGTTGAAGACTAAGACCAAGTAAAGACAACTAGTGTATAGTCGGAGTGGAACTTGCGTTTACTTTGTGCTATGATTGTAAAGGCCTACAAGAATTATAATCTAGAAAAGGGCAAGGGTTCTACTTGTACTATTATTGAGATAGTAAAATTTAAGATACAAGGGAGTTTGCTTTTGAAAGAATGGAGTAGGGATGGTTGTCCTAAACCACTATAATTATTTGTGTCTTTCATGTGTGATTTTGTTTGCTCTATTTACTTTTCACGTCTTCATTCAAGGAGACTAATCTCATAAGGGGTTAAATTTGTAAATACTAAAAAAATTTACCCCTCCCTTCTTAGGTTTTTTCATAAATTCGGGACCAATAAGTGGTATTAGAGTAGGTCTTTGAGTTTACTACTAAAGAAATCTATCATTAAAGACGTCTCAATTAACTTCTATTCTTGCTTTTGATGAGGATCAAACTTTTACTAAACCACCCATATTTGACGAAAGTAACTTTGATTACTGAAAGTTGAGAATGAAACAATTGATAATGACTACCGATATGGGTTCTTGGATGATTATCTAAGATGTGATTACTCTACCTGTATGTGAAAGAGTCTCTGATTGGATCGAAGAAGAAGTAACACTAGTAAAGAGTAATGCCAAGTGTTGGTCTTGAGTTTATGGCTTAACCCAAGAGAGGAGAGGTGAATTGAGTTTTTAAAATTCTTTTAGATAATCTTGGATACAACCCCTGTTATTGTCTAGCCCCTTAAAGCTAATAAAATAGAAATTTAAGAGCAGCAAACAGAACACACAAATTATAGTGGTTGGGACAACCTTCCCTACTCCACTCCTCTAAGATCACATCGTTGTGACTTGGTTTCCACTATGCATTTCACCAAATACAATAGAGCCTCTGCTCTCTTCTAGATTCACAGCTCTAGGGGGCTTAAAACAGACTTAGCACAAGTAGGTGATGAGTATCACTTCAATCACACACTACTTTGCTTTCACTTGACCTTAGTCACTAATACTAAATCAAGTTCAATACAATAGGCAAAGTAATAAAGAAAGTTTCTATATGTTACTGTTGTGTAAAGGCAGATTTAGCGCGGAGAAAAACTTGTGAAGAAGACTAAACGATTCAGCAAGTAGTTCTTGACGGTTTGAGTGCAGAGTTCATCTTATGGATGTTAGCTTGATCACTTAATGCACTTAGGGATGGGAGTCGTGCTCAATCAATGAAGTTTCAGCTACCCACAACGTCTGTCTTGAATGCCTTATATAAATGACGAGGGTATTTGAACATTTGAAAGTAGGTGGCGTGCATTAAATGCACCAACATTCAAATATTTCTGACCATTATGAATCAAGTCGCAGGTGGAGTCGACTTCCAGTGTGACTTCACCCAAGTCGAATACTGAAGTCGACTTGGGGTGCGACTTCGGTATTCAGCAAACATCTCAAGTTCTTCCTCAGGTCGACTTGGTCCTGGACTTGACCCAAGTCGCAGGTGAAGTCGACTTCGGGTGCGACTTCACTTTCTGAATTTCCAATTTCATCGCTGGCCATAAAATTGTATTTGAAGTCGCATATGGAGTTGACTTGATTTGCGACCTCACCTAAGTCGTATGCGGAGTCGACTTCGTCTTCAACTTGACTCAAGTTTCAGTTGAGTTTCTGCTGAGGTCGGCTCAGATCTTCGACTTCAGGTTTTTTGGAAACCGAGTCGCATTTGAAGTCGACTAGGTTTGTGACTTCATCTAAGTCTCATGTGAAGTCGACTTGAAGTGCAACTTCGGCAACTCTTGCTCCCCAGTTTCGGCGCTGGCCATAAAATCACATTTTGAAGTCGTATCTGGAGTCGACTTGGGGATTGACTTGACCTAAGTCGATGCCTGAGTCGACTTGGGAATCGACTTGACCTGTCAGACTTCATTTTCACATTATGAAAAATTGCAAACACTTAGATAAATTGAATTAGTACCTTATTTAATTTAAATTGAGTTTGTTTAATCATCAAAACACGATTGTTACCTAATTTGTCAATTGTTTCCAACACCAAGGCTATGAACTCACTATTTTGCGCTATAATAACTGCTAAATATGATCAAGTATCTTCTTGCTTATTGCCAAAGAGATACGAAACACTCTAACATTAATTTATGAGGGTGCCTTTTTAGCCCAAGGGATGAGAAGGAATATTCTGCTTGAAGAGCTAGAAAGTTTTAAGATACTTGATACTGAGAATATTACTAAAATATTTGCAAGGTTCTCTAAGATTACTAATGTTTTAAAAAGCCTGCGAAAGGTAACCTCTGAATCTAAGCAGGTCATGAAGATGTTGAGGGCACACCAGAATATTGGACAACCAAGATTACTACCATCGAAGAAGCTAAAGTCCTCAATACTTTGAAGAAGTTTGAAGATCTAATTAGTTCATTAATGTCTCACGAACTACTAAAGAAAAGAAACAAAGAACATAATAATGGAAAGAAGACTCTTTCACTGAAGGATACATAAAGCTCAGACGAGTCCACATCTTCATCCTGAAACGGAGATGAAGAATTGCCTCATCATTAGAAATTTTAGAAAGTTTGTGAGGAATGGAAAGAACATAAGCTCTTCCTAGCGTTCAAGGAGAAGAGCAGAAGAGAAAAGAAGAAAGATCCTTTCAAATGCTATAAGTGCGATGAAGTAGGACACATGCAAGCACAATATCCCACACCCGATGAAAGCAAGACAAAGGAGACACAAGAAAGAAAAGAAAGAGCCAGCACAAGAAGATTCCTAAAGCCCAAAGGTAGAGGGATGTACGTCAATGAAGATTATTCAATAAGCAGCTCATCCAATAAAGATCAAGAAACTACAAATCGTGCAAGAATTTGCTATGTGGTAAGAATTGAGAAGGAAATTTTGATTAACTTCCTTACAACCATGGGATTAGTTGAAGGAAGAACTGCATCAACTGATTATATAAGTAGTGAAGAGGTAACTTGTAAACTAGATGACTCTTATTCCAAATTTATTTACTCCTCTACTTATGAATATTTCAAATGTACTAAGCTAGAATAATTGCAATAAGCATATGATTCGTTATTTGAAGTGAAAGAAACTTGACAACAAGTGTGCCTCAAAGAAGAAGCAATGAAACTCTACTATTGTTGTAAATGAAAAATTAGCTAAAAGAGTCAAGTATTTAGTTGAAGAAACTAAAACTTTAACTGCTGAAATTGAGAAATTCTCTAACTTAAGAGAGAGTGTTAAAATGTTCTTTAATATAAGAATTTAAAATAATAGAAAAGGACTTGAATACTCTATATTTGAGTGGGGAGATTGTAGCAAATCAGGTACTCCCAAATGGATTAGACCTCAAGCCAAGAATGCAGCACTCAAAAGCCAAATTAGAACAATAAGAATAACTTGGGTAAGAAGACCAACTTGGCAACACATATGTATATGAAATCCTCCCTAGAGAATCCATGAGGCATGTAATTTCTGTAATAAGTTTGGAAGCAAAATTTATCAATATAAGATCAAGAAATTGCATGATAGAGGAGTTAAATTGGTTTGGGTACCAAGCAGTATTGGATTTGTCCCTTCTAGACATAAGAACTCATGCACTTACTAAACCAAAAGATGGGTACCAAAGAGATGAGATTTATTTAATTGATTTTGCAAGTATGTCTTAGTGGTTGCTTAATACACATGACAAGAGACAAGACCCTATTACATGATCTTAGTGGAACCGTTGCATTTAACAACATTAAAAAAGGTAAAATTAGTGGTAAGGATAATACTTATGATATTTCAAATGCATCTATAGAAGTTCTTTTTAATGAATGACTCAAATATAATTTAATGAATATTAGCCAATTATGTGACAAAGGTTATAAAGTTATATTTGAATCATCTACATACAATATTTTAGATGGAGAACATATAATTTTCAGTGGAAAAGGATATGAAAATATATATGGTATGCCTTGATGAATTAGATAGAAAATGCCTAATAGCAGTTAATAATGATCCATGGGTATGGAGCAAGAGACTTGGACACATAAACAAGTCAAATATTAAAAATTTATGAAAAAAGAGTTTGGTAGAAGGTCCACTAAAACTCAAGTATGATAAAGATAAAATTTCCAAAACTTGTTAAATGTCTAAGCAATCTAAGACATCCTTTTTACCAAAGAATGAAGTTTCAATATTTTGGCCGTTTAAGTTATTACACATGAATCTTTATAGACCATCTGCTATTTTAAGCCTTGGGGAAAAGAAATATGTATATGTTATTGTTAATGATTTCTCAAGTTTCACTTGGATAATGTTATTAACTAGCAAGAATGAAACTTTCTCTATGTTTTTAGTTTTTCAAATTTAGTGTAAAATGAAAAGCAAAACATAATTATATCTATTGGAAGTGACTGATGAGCTGCATATATATCTAATTATTTTCTTTGGTTTAACGTAAATGTACGTGTCGATTAAGTAATAAAAATTGAATAGAATGTCAATCCCATAAGGAGGGAGAGTTAAATCGTAGCACCACCAAAGATTCCACTTGCTACTTACAAATTATTCATTAAATGAAATTCTTTATCAAAAATAAAATAAATTAACTAAAGTAACTAGTGATAAGGATATAACTAATGGAGAATCTCTAGGGGATGATTAGATAGATGGGAGTCATAAATCCCTTGATTCCAACTATGCTAAATTGGTTCCTTTTTAATTTGTTGTGTAGAGAATTATTGATCTAGGATTTCATACATGTCTTCCAACGCATATAAACCTAATTATGTTTTAGTCAATTGCTATAATCTCTAAAACTTGGCACCTACTTGTGCCGAGATTATACAAGTCCCCTAGAGCTAGAATCTAGAAGAGAGCTGCTGCTCTAAGTTGTATTGAAATACAATAGTGGAACCCAAGCCACAACGGGTGTGTGCTTGGAAGAGTGAAGTATGGAAGGTTGCCCAAACCACTATAAATCTCTGTCTCTTGGAGTGGCTTGATTGTTTGCTTTTATTGTTTCATTGAGGGGATTAATTCTAAAAAGGGAAAATTTTTATTTTAGCAAAGAATTTTAAAATACTCAATTCACCCATCCCATCTTAGATAACTGCCATAAACTCGGGACCAATAATTATAAAAGTGACTCAACACTTACATCAATATGTTACTTTTAGATCCAGCAACCTCAATGTAGCATTCATGATTCCAAGAATGTTACATTTAATTCCAGTATGCATATTTGAACTGGCCATCGGAAATCGGATTGTGGACAACACATGTTCATGCATCATTCGGTAAGAGTGAAAACTTGTCTTAGGTAGAGGTTACTATCAAAGCCAATATAAATAATAATCATAGAATTTAATGAACCAATGAAGACAATAGGAAATATATACATCTAAGGAGGCCAAATTATTCCTTAAGAGTATGTTGGGTTTTATAACGAAAAAAAGAGAAGGGGAAGGAGAACACTACTACTTTGCCTTCACTTTGTTTCAATTTCCAATATCAAACCTGTTGGAAACAGTGTTTAAAGAAAAACAAAATTAACCAAAGCATGAGTTTCGATGATTAACAAAGTTAAAATTGAGTATAAGGTGATTACCGATGATTTTGCTTAATGATGTAAGGAATGAATTAGCCAAGTCGATATCCAAGTCGACTTGGACTTCGACTTAGGGTGAAGTCGATCCCAAAGTCGACTCCATATTCGACTCCAAAACAGACCACACAGCAAAATTCAAAATGGAAAGAAAAGCAGGTGAAGTCGCAGGCCAAGTTGACTCCACTTACGACTTGGGAAGCCAAGTCGCAAACGAAGTCGACTCCAGCATCGACTTCAGACTGCAAAAATACTCCAGAGCTGATTTTGAGGCACAAAAATGCCGAAGTCGCAGACGAAGTCGACTCCAGGTGCGACTTGGGTGAAGTCGCAGATGAAGTCGACCCCGAGTTCGACTTGAGTCTTCAAAGTCCAAAATACAGACTCAAGCTCATTTTCAAGATCAACTTGGGATTTTTCAAATCTAAATCAAGGGTACAAGCTCATTATCAATTCTCAAGTTCAAGGCACAGCTTCGAACATAAGTTGAAGATTAAGAAGTTCAAGTCATGAAGACTACTATCTAAGACAAGTCCTTCAAGAAGATTTACAAATATAAGAATCCATTTCAGAAGTAAGAAGATTCAAGAAAGAAAGCTAAGCAAGCTAGAGGAAATCAAACAAGGACCAAACAAATTTCAGCACAAGAACAGGTCAAGTCGCAACCCAAGTCGACTCCAAGATCGACTTGAGGTCAAGTCTGAAACCAAGTCGACCTAATCTCAGACTTGGAACTGAAGTCGCAAACGAAGTCGACTCCACTTGCGACTTGGGAAGCCAAGTCGCAGACGAAGTCGACTCCACCTGCGACTTGGGGAACCAACGTTCGAATTTTTGAACGTTGGAACATTTATTGCGCGCCAACCACTTCTATCGTTCAAATCTTCCCCATTCTATAAATAGACACTCAAGAAAACGAGAATACATATACTACATTGTCTAAAGAGAGAAAAAAAGTGCAAACAAGAGCTCCCATTTGCTTTTCTCTAAATTTAAGTGATCTATACATTTTCAAAGGAAGAAAGAGTTTCAAGTTGCAAGTAGCTTCAACGACATACAACCGGTTGCTTCTACAAGTTCTTCCTCAAGCTCAATCTTGCCTACACAACTCTGTAAAGTGTAGATCTTCCTTATTTTCATTACTCTTTGTTATTGGTCTTGGTTTGAGTGTATTGTAACAAACCAAGATGTTGCAAGTAGAGTTGTGATTGGAGTTGAACTCATCACCTACTTGTATCAAGTGTACAAGCCCCCTAGAGCTAGAATCGAGAAGAGAGCATAGGCTCTATTTGTGTATGCCCCCTAGAGCTGGAATCTAGAAGAGAGCGGAGTCTCTAAGTGTATTCGCCGAATACATAGTAGAACCCAAGTCACAACGGTGTGTGAGCTTGGAAGAGTGGAGTAGGGAGAGGTTGCCCGAACCACTATAAATCTTGCATACTGTTTACCTTATTACTTTCACTATTTCATTGCTCTCTATTTGTTTTAATCAAGGGGATTAAGCTTTCAAGGGGTTAAGTTTTAATTTACCGAAGAATTTTATAAGAACCCAATTCACCCCTCCCCTCTTGGGTTTTGCCATTAACTCGGGACCAACAAATGGTATCAGAGCAGGTCTTTGAGTTTACCAAAGAGATCTTATTGACATGGCATCTCAATCTACTTCCGTTCCCGCGTTTGCCGAAGGCCAATCATTTACTAGGCCACCATTGTTTGATGGGAACAATTTTGGCTATTGGAAGCTTCGTATGAAGCAACTCATTATGGCTACCGACATGGATTCTTGGATTGCAATCCAAGATGGTGTAACTTTGCCTACCGATGAAAGAGCTTCCAAGTGGACCGAAGAGGAAGTAAGAACCGTCAAGAGCAATGCTAAGGCCATGAATTCTCTATTTTGTGCTCTTACGGCTTCTGAGTATGATAGAGTATCCTCTTGTTTAACCGCCAAAGAGATATGGGATACATTAACCTCCATCTATGAAGGAACTTCTCAAGTCCAAGAGACGAGAAGAAACATTTTGATTGGAGAATTAGAAAATTTTAGAATGCTAGAAACAGAAAATATTCCTGAGATGTTTGCTAGATTTTCTAAAATTACTAATGCATTGAAAGGTCTTGGAAAGGCTATATCCGAATCTGAACAGGTTATGAAGATTTTAAGGGCTCTACCGGAATCTTGGACTCCAAAGATTACTGCGATAGAAGAAGCTAAGGACCTCAACACATTGAAGCTAGAAAACCTAATTAGCTCATTAATGTCACATGAGCTAATTAAGAAAAGAAATGAAGATCATCACAAAGGAAAAAGAGCAATTGCCTTAAAATCCGCACAAGATTCAGACGACACTTCATCTTCACAAAATGACGATGAGATTGCCCTACTCACAAAACGATTTAGAAAATTTGTGAGGAAAGGCAGAAATTTCAGAAATTTTAAAGAAAGAAGTTCTAAAGAGAAAAAGAAAGAAACAACAAAATGTTACCGATGCGGCGGTTCGGGACACATGCAAGCCAAATGTCCAACGCCCAAAGAAAACAAGGCAAAGGAACAAAGAAAAGATCGAGGCGACAACAAAAGATTTCAAAGAAACAAAGGAAGAGACATGTACGTAAATGAAGAAGAATCTACAATGAATAGCTCCTCAAGTGAATAATGCGAAGTAGATTGTGCAAGAATCTGTTGCATAGCAAACACCGACATATGCTTTGCAGCAATAGAAACTTTGGAGGATCAAGCCACTTCAACGGACTGCACGAGTAGTCAAGAGGTAACCTCCAAACAGAAATTCTTTTCAAATTTCTCTACAAATGAATGTCTTAAATGTGCTAAATTAGAGGAACTTCAACAAGCTTATGATTCACTATATGAAGAAATAAAGAAATTAGGAAAAAAGTTTACAATTAAGAAAAGACAATGTGATGCAGTAATAATTGTAAATGGTAAACTTGCTGAAAAATTAGACAAGTTAAAAGATGAAAAGAATACCTTAGAAAATGAATTAGAAAAACTTAAAAATGAGAATAAATCATTAAATGAATCTCTTGCCAAGTTCTCTAATCCAGGAGAAAATGTAAAAATATTCTTGAAAATGACAACTCAAACTTGCAAGAAAGGACTTGGGTACAATGCACTTGAACAAACTGAAACTAACGCTCCAAGAAATAATATCAAAACCAATTTTACTAAAATAAATCGAATAGTTTGTACAAAAAGACCAACTAATGAACAAATTACCAAATGACTCCCTATTTCTAGACTTCCGGGAGCTTGTAACTTCTGCAACAAGTTTCTGTTGGAAACAATGTTCCAAACAAAACAAATTGACCAAAGCATAAGTTTTGATGATTAAACAAAGACTAATTTGAGTATATAAAGGGTACTAATGAGTTTGCCAAGTGTTTAAGTAAAACAAAGAAGTCAAGTCGATTACCAAGTCGACTTGGATTTCGACTTGGGGTGAAGTCGATACCTAAGTCGACTTCACAAGCGACTTCAAATGGCAAAAGGTGGATAGCATTGAAAATAGAAAACAAGCAAATGAAGTCGCAGGCCAAGTCGACTCCAGGTGCGACTTAGCAAACCAAGTCGCAGACGAAGTCGACTCCAGCATCGACTTCAGGTATCCAGAGCTGAAAAGTGGAAACGAACATGACGAAGTCGCAGGCGAAGTCGACTCCAGGTGCGACTTGGGTGAAGTCGCAGACGAGGTCGACTCCAACTACGACTTGAGGAGTTCAGACTTGAAGATTGAAGTTTCAAGCTTATTTCAAGAATTCATTTGGAATTTATCAAATCCAAATAGGATGCAAAGTTCATTCTCAAAAAGCAACTAAAGTTTCTTGAAGATCAAAAGCTAAGATGCATATTCAAAGATCAAATCAAGTCTATCAAGTCCAAAGCTAAGTTTCAAGCTTATTCCAAATAAAGCAATACCCAAGTCATGAAGACCAATTTTACAAAGATTCAAGACAGTTCAAGAGGATCAAGGTGTTTTTGCAAAGGACCAAGCCAAGTCGCAACCCAAGTCGACTCCAGGATCGACTTGAGTTGAAGACTGAAGGCCATGTTGACCCAGACTCGGACTTGGAACTCTGAAGAACTAGAGTCGCACACGAGGTCGACTCCAGGTGCGACTTGGAAACCAAGTCGCAGGCCAAGTCGACTCCACATGCGACTTGGATCACAACGGTCGGAATTTATTTGAACGTTGGCGCATTAAATGCGCGCCACCTACCCTCTAACGTTCGGATTCCCTCCAAAATTATAAATAGCATTCAAGATGGACGAGGGAAGCAGTAGAGAATCATTAAGTGTGCTTAACTACTACATTCAAGAGCTCAAAAGAGATCAAGCCACTCAAAGAAGAAGAACTCCATCTCAAACTGCAAGAGCTTCATTTCAGAATCTTCAAAGCCAACTCTTCAAGTTCTTCTATGCGCCTAATTGCTGCTACACATCTGTAAAGTGTATTTTTCCTATTCTTTCTGTTGTATGTGTTAAACTTGATTTAGTTTGAGGAACTAAGATCAAGTATAAGCAAAGTAGTGTGTGATTGGAGTGTGACTCATCACCTACTTGTGCTGTGTTTTGTTGATGCCACCTAGAGCTGGAATCTAGAAGAGAGCAGTGGCTCTAATTGTATTGAGAATACAATAGTGGAACCCAAGTCACAAGGAGTGTGAGCTTGGAAGAGTGGAGTAGGGAGGTTGCCCGAACCACTATAAAAATCCTGAGTGTTTGATTTATTTATCTGCTCTTTACATTATATTGCTTTCCATTACGATTCTTCATTAAGGGGACTGGATTAATCCGGGGTTAAGTTTCTGTTTAAGTTATAAATTTTTAAATACTCAATTCACCCCTCCCCTCTTGGGTTTTGCCATTAACTCGGGACCAACAGTTTCGACATAAGATATATCAATGTAAACTAAGAAAACTGCAAAGCCGAGGTGCTAAATTGGTTTGGATGCCAAAATGCATTGGTTTTATAAGATCAAATATGGATCAACTCAAACTTCAAAGGTTAACTAACCCAAACGGACCCATAAAATGGGTACCAAAAAGATAAGATTTACTTGTTTATTTTTCAGATATGTTTTAAGGCAAAGGCAAACAATGTATGGTTCATGGATAGCGGTTGTTCAAGGCATATGACCGGAGAAAGAAGTTTATTCCATAAACTTAAGCCCTGCAACGATGGAACAGTTGCCTTTGGAAATAATGAGAAAGGTAAAATTAAAGGTAAAGGAAACATCTATAGTATTTCTAATGCATGCATGGAAGATGTTTTGTTTGTTGAAGGACTCAAGCACAATCTAATGAGCATTAGTCAATTATGTGATAAAGGATACAAAGTTGTGTTTGAATCATCTATACGTAATGTATTTGATGGAAAACATATCATGTTTAGTGGAAAAAGACATGAAAATGTATACTTGGTTTCACTTGATGAACTAGATGGTCAATGTCTAATGACCATTGATAATGATCCATGGGTTTGGCATAAAAGACTTGGACATATAAACATGGGAAATATAAAAACCCTATGGAAAAAGAGTTTGGTAGAAGGATTACCAAAATTGAAATATGACAAGGATAAAATTTGCAAGGCATGTCAATTATCAAAACAACCTAAGATGCCTTTCTCTACCAAAAAGGAAATTTCCACCACTAGGCCACTTGAATTGCTACACATGGATCTATATGGGCCATCCGATATTTTAACCATTGGTGGAAAGAAATATGTATTTGTAATTGTTGATGATTTTTCAAGATTCACATGGATAATTCTCTTAGCTAGCAAAGATGAAGCCTTCTCTATGTTTGCAACTTTTGTAAATTTGGTGCAAAATGAAAAACAAAGTATTATTATAACTATAAGAAGTGATCATGGTGGTGAATTTGAAAACAAACGATTCATAGAACTATGTAATGAAAAAGGAATTCATCACACATTTTCTGCACCAAGAACTCCACAACAAAATGGAGTAGTTGAAAGGAAAAATAGAACTATACAAGAGATGACTAGAACAATGCTAAATGAGAGCAAACTATCTAAGAAATTTTGGGGTGAAGCTGTAAATACAGCTTGTCATGTTTTGAATCAAGTTACCATTAGAGCAATCTTGAAAAAGACCCCATATGAGCTATGGAAAGGAAGAAAACCAAATATCTCTTATTTTCATGCTTTTGGATGCACATGCTATGTTTTGAACAATGGAAAAACCAACTTGGGAAAACTAGATGCTAAAAGTGATGAGGCAATATTCCTTGGTTACTCATCAAATAGCAAAGCATATAGAGTATTCAATAAACGAAACCAAGTTGTAGAAGAGTCGATATATGTTGTCTTTGATGAGTTTAACCAAACTCCTAAAAAGGAGGATGAATTAAGTGATGCAGATGAAACAAAAGGAAAAGAACAACTAGATGGTCATTGGAAATCGAGCTCAAGCCAGAAAATCTCATGGAGGAAGAGGTAAGTGAAGGTAATGACTCTTACAAACCTCCAACTGATTTAAAGTTCAAAAATGCCCATCCAATTGAGCAAGTCATTGGAAATGTGTATGAAGGAGTAAAAACTAGAAGATTAAAGCAAAACATTTGTGGACAATATGCTTTTGTGTCCAAGATCGAACAAACTACCATTGAACAAGCTCTTAATGATGAAAGCTGGGTCATTGCAATGCAAGAAGAGCTAAATCAATTTGAAAGAAATGATATATGACATTTAGTTCCTAGACCAAATGGTCATACCATTATTGGTACCAAATGGATATTTAGAAACAAATTGGACGAAAGCGGACTTGTAATTAGAAACAAGGCTAGATTAGTAGCCAAAGGGTATTCCCAGGAAGAAGGAATTGATTTTGAAGAATCATATGCACCTGTGGCTAGATTAGAAGCCATACTTATCTTACTAGCATTTGCTTCTCATATGAATTTCAAATTGTTTCAAATGGATGTAAAAAGTGTATTTCTGAACGGATATTTGAATGAAGAAGTATATGTTGAACAACCCCCAGGATTTGAAGAAAAGGATCAATCGAAATATGTTTATAAATTGACCAAAGCGTTATATGGATTAAAACAAGCTCCAAGAGCTTGGTATGAAAGATTGAATAAATTTTTGATTGATCATGAGTTTCAAAGAGGGAAAGTTGATACTACTTTGTTCATTAAATATAAAAGTAAAAATATTTTAATTGTACAAATTTATGTAGATGATATAATATTTGGAGCTACTGATGAAACTTTATGCCAAGAATTTTCTAAGATCATGCAGAGCGAATTTGAAATGAGCATGATGGGAGAATTAAATTTCTTTCTTGGACTATAAATCAAGCAGCAAACAGAAGGGATATTCTTAAATCAGTCCAAATATGTCAAAGAAATGATCAAGAAATTTGGAATGCAAAATGGTAAAGGAGCAAATGCACCAATGAGTTCTACGATCAAGATCGACACAGACGAAAACGGTAAATGTATCGATCAAAAGCTCTATAGAAGCATGATAGGATCATTGTTATATTTAACTGCTTCTAGACCAGATATTTTATTCAGTGTTTGTATGTGCTCTAGATTTCAAGCATGTCCTAAAGAATCACATCTATTGGCTGTAAAAAGAATTTTTAAATATTTGATAAATACTATCAATCTTGGACTATGGTATCCAAAGGGGTCAACATTTGATTTAATCGGCTATTCGGATGCGTATTTTGCCGGTTACAAAGTAGATAGAAAAAGTACCAGTGGAACTTGTCAATTTCTTGAAAATATGTTAGTTTCATGGTACTCAAGGAAACAAACCAGTGTTGCCCTATCTACTGCGGAAGCCGAATATATAGCTGCCGGAAGCTATTGTGCCCAACTACTTTGGATGAAACAACAATTAAAAGATTATGACATTGACTATTTCAATATTCCTATTAAATGTGATAATACAAGTGCTATATGTTTGACTAAGAATCCTGTACTGCATTCACGAACAAAGCATATAGATGTAAGACATCATTTTATTAGAGAACATGTTGAGAATCATGATATTTGCTTAGAATATGTGAAAACTGAAGATCAAATTGCTGATATCTTTACCAAACCTCTAGCAAAGGAATCATTTTATAAAATTAGAAATGATATGGGGATGATAGAATTAAACTAGGAAGAATTAGACAAACCTGATCTAAAAGGAGCCAAGTCGATGAGTCAAGTCGACTCCAGTGAAGTTGACTTGGGAGAAGCGAAGTCGACTCCGCCCCTGAGGCGAAGTCGACTCCACTGGGTCGAAGTCGACTTCGCCTAGGGCAAAGTCGACTCCGCGCGCGCGACGGCTCGCCTTCCCCCTTCTCTTTTTCTTCTTCCTTCTCTTTTTCTTCTTCCTCCTCTTTCTTTCTTCTTCCTCCTCTTTCTCCCGCCATTTCCAGCGTATTTTCCTCCGGCAATTCTCTTCTCCGGCAAATCTGCTTCTCTATCTCTCTCTCTTCTCCAGCGAATCTCCTTCTTTCCGGCATTTCCCGGCGAATGCCCTTTTTCTCTTCTTCTTTCCTTCTGGCGATTTTCCTTCTATCTCTCTCTATTTTCCGGCAGCTGCCTCACTGTCTTCGATTCTCTCATCTTTCTTAAAGATCCTCTCTCTCTCTGCTCTCCTTTTTCGGTCTCAAGCTTCTCTCTATACCTCTCTAAATTCCTGAATCAATGGCTCCAAAACCTAGACCTCCCAAGCTAGCCGTCTCAAAACCATCCCTCAAACCAGTTCCCAGACAGTCTACGTTCCATACCGATGACGAAGTGCCTAGGAGACAACGCACTTCCTCAAAGCGAGCCCGGGAAGAACCATCTACTTCCACAGGCCGCCGAGTGCATTTTCAAACGGGAACCCCGTCAAACACAGCAGGTCGTGAGGAACAAGCCCAAACCTCACAAAGCACCCAATCTGGGGCAAGAAGAAGAGGCAATATTGCTGCAAAAGCCCAAGTACTAAAGATGCCGACTACGTATTTCAAAACCGAACTCCAGCACAGTCGGTTCTACAAGCACTTCTACGAACGGAAGGTATTCATCCCTAAGATCATTGATTTCAAGTTTCTTAAAGATTATGGGTCGGATATAGAAGATCTTCTAAAATTTCAAGGTTGGACCAAGCTACTAAAGGAAGATAAAAGGGTCTATCCAGATCTAACCAGGATCTTCTATTACCTATGGGATGAGGAATATTACAGCAGTTTTATAAAAGGAGTTAGCATGTTCTTTGGAATTGGAGTAACTCCAAGTTTGGAAGGAGCTATGATCAATATCGGACAGATACTTGAGGTACCACATGTAGATGAGCCGCTTCCTGCAAATCTTTCACTTGATCAGATATACAATCAGCTCACTCGGAGCAACAAATATCATCCCGGGATCAAGTTTTTACACTACATGGATCTGTCCCCAAGGCTGCGGGTTCTACGCCTGCTAATAGCTCACTGCATCTATCCCAAAGGCGGAGGAAGAAATCAGTTGAATCCTCAAGAAGCCGGGATACTATGGAAGATTGTGAACAGGGTAAAAGTCAGTCTTCCCCGTTTATTCCTTGAAGCCCTTAATTGCAGAAAGGACAATCCACGGGGAGTCCTACCCTATGGTACCTGGATCACGAAGATCCTTGAGCATTTCGAGGTGGATATTGAAGGTGAGCCTTTCGAAGTATTGAAATCCACCAATGCAATCAATAAGGCATTGATCCAGAGAATGAAGATCAATGTAAATGAGCTTAGGGCGGAAGCAGAGGCTCCTGAAGAAGGACAACATAGACTGAGAGGGAGCAGCCTCCCGAGGCACCATCTGCTCCACCCCGAGACGTTCCCGAGGAGCCAGTATCTCCTATGACGCACGGATCCTACTCTCCACAGGGATCTGCTGCACCTGATTGGGCGCCTCCACCGTCATCTCAAGAGGTCACATTACAGAGCATCAAAGAAGAGATATCTGCTCTACGAGAGGAAATGAGTTATCAAGAGGATCGAATGACCAGTCTCGTGACCGAGGTTCTCACTACTATCAATGATATGCATTCCCGACAAGATCGAATCGATCGGAAAATGCGTACCATTCGATACTATCTTGCATCAGGGCGTCACAAAAATCGACCCATACATGAACTTGATCCATTCGATTCAGGATCAGTTCATAGAGATTCGACTCCCGCTCCAGTTTCCTCCTTCTATTCCTCTGCTCATGTTCGTCCTATCAAACCCATTCAATCGTCATATCCCATTTTCCAATTTCAATTCACCAAATCCTTGGTGATTGAACCATTTTTGAAAGATTGACAAAAAGGGAGAGATAAAATAGGAATAGAGTTGTTTTTGAGAGTTTTTAGAGCATTTTGGGTCGGGTAGTTTGTATCTAGGTTTCATTTTTGCTTTATAGTGTAATCTGTATTGATTTATGAAATTGTTTATGCTCATATATGTGTTTCATGCTTGCTATATGTTTCATATTTAGTATACTCTGTTTGAAAGATATGATCTGTTTTGAAAACTATATGAATATGATTATCTTAAAAAGTACAAGCTCAATTTAGTTTTGTCAATCATCAAAAAGGGGGAGATTGTTGGAAACAATGTTTAAAGCGAAACAAAATTGACCAAAACATGAGTTTTGATGATTAACAAAGTTAAAATTGAGTATAAGGTGATTACTGATGATTTTGCTTAATGATGTAAGGAATGAATTAGCCAAGTCGATATCCAAGTCGACTTGGACTTCGACTTAGGGTGAAGTCGATCCCAAAGTCGACTCCATATTCGACTCCAAAACAGACCACACAGCAAAATTCAAAATGGAAAGAAAAGCAGGTGAAGTCGCAGGCCAAGTTGACTCCACTTGCGACTTGGGAAGCCAAGTCGCAAACGAAGTCGACTCCAGCATCGACTTCAGACGGCAAAAACACTCCAGAGCTGATTTTGGGGCACAAAAATGCCGAAGTCGCAGACGAAGTTGACTCCAGGTGCGACTTGGGTGAAGTCGCAGATGAAGTCGACCCCGAGTTCGACTTGAGTTCTTCAAAGTCCAAAATACAGACTCAAGCTCATTTTCAAGATCAACTTGGGATTTTTCAAATCCAAATCAAGGGTACAAGCTCATTATCAATTCTCAAGTTCAAGGCACAGCTTCGAACATAAGTTGAAGATGAAGAAGTTCAAGTCATGAAGACTACTATCTAAGACAAGTCTTTCAAGAAGATTTACAAATATAAGAAGCCATTTCAGAAGTAAGAAGATTCAAGAAAGAAAGCTAAGCAAGCTAGAGGAAATCAAACAAGGACCGAACAAATTTCAGCACAAGAACAGGTCAAGTCGCAACCCAAGTCGACTCCAATATCGACTTGAGGTCAAGTCTGAAACCAAGTCAACCTAATCTCAGACTTGGAACTGAAGTCGCAAACGAAGTCGACTCCACTTGCGACTTGGGAAGCCAAGTCGCAGACGAAGTCGACTCCACCTGCGACTTGGGGAACCAACGTTCGAATTTTTGAACGTTGGAACATTTATTGCGCGCCAACCACTTCTATACGTTCAAATCTTCCCCATTCTATAAATAGACACTCAAGCAAACGAGAATACATATACTACATTGTCTAAAGAGAGAAAAAAAGTGCAAACAAGAGCTCCCATTTGCTTTTCTCTAAATTTGAGTGATCTATACATTTTCAAAGGAAGAAAGAGCTTCAAGTTGCAAGTAGCTTCAACGACATACAACCGGTTGCTTCTACAAGTTCTTCCTCAAGCTCAATCTTGCCTACACAACTCTGTAAAGTGTAGATCTTCCTTATTTTCATTACTCTTTGTTATTGGTCTTTGTTTGAGTGTATTGTAACAAACCAAGACGTTGCAAGTAGAGTTGTGATTGGAGTTGAACTCATCACCTACTTGTATCAAGTGTACAAGCCCCCTAGAGCTAGAATCTAGAAGAGAGCATAGGCTCTGTTTATGTATGCCCCCTAGAGATGGAATCTAGAAGAGAGCAGAGTCTCTAAGTATATTCGCCGAATACATAGTGGAACCCAAGTCACAACGGTGTGTGAGCTTGGAAGAGTGGAGTAGGGAGAGGTTGCCCGAACCACTATAAATCTTACCTACTGTTTACCTTATTGCTTTCACTATTTCATTGCTCTCTATTTGTTTTAATCAAGGGGATTAAGCTTTCAAGGGGTTAAGTTTTAATTTACCGAAGAATTTTATAAGAACCCAATTCACCCCTCCCCTCTTGGGTTTTGCCATTAACTCGGGACCAACAAAACCAAGTAGGAAAAATATGTAAACAATAAATGAAAAGAATCTACACGTTACGGATTTGTGTAGGAGTTTACAACACTTAGAAGAACTTGTAGAAGCAGTAAATGATTGAGCAAGGCAGATTTTAGCATCTTTAAAGCGTAGTTTTTCTTCAATCTTCTTGTAGATGAACTTAAATGCAAGAGAGAGTGGAACATGAGCTCATTCAATGTTTTTCCAACTACATTTACGTTCACTTGATGCTCCTTATATAATGTAAAGTAAATTCGAATGTTTGTTGGTAGGCGGCGCGTATTTAATTCACCAATGTTCAAATTTTTTCGACCGTTGAGAACCAAGTCGCATTTGGAGTCGACTTATCATGCGACTTCATTCAAGTCACATAGTGGAGTCGACTTCGGGTGAGACTTCACCCAAGTCGCAGACTAGAGTCAATTTTCGGAGCAACTTTGGTCTTCGGCTTCCAACTCAAGTTCCAAGTTCAGGTCGACTTGGTCTCGGACTTGACCCAAGTCGTAGGTGGAGTCAACTTCGGATGCAACTTCACCAGCCATTGATTATCTTTGGAACTTCAAGGTCTTGCAAGTGATCTTTAGTTGTGCATGTTCCCTTTCTTCTCTTGATCTTCATCAGATGTCTTTGATATGCTTGTTTTGCTTAAACTGAGAAATACACTATTCTCTTGAAAAATCTTGTGCGTGACCTTGATTCATGATGGCTATTTCTTTCTTGATCATGTTGTCCATTCTTTATGTGGCGCCCCAAACCAAGACGTCACTTCCTTACCTCAAGACCTTATAGATTGGCAAATGTGAATCAGGATTGTTGTCCTGATCACATGGTGGGATTTTAATTGGAACTCGTCTAAATTTTTTTTCGTTCATCATCGTTCATATCTTTACATTTTACATCATTCATCAAACAAGTGGCGATACACCTGTAATAAAAATTTCAAATTCTATTTCATAGCGTCTCATCCTGCTTTTCTACAATGACAATCTTCTTGACTTAATCATATCATTTTACATTTATACATATATACATTCAGTCATTAAATCATATAGAACTTAAAATTCTAATTAAGTTCGCATACACATTAGCATACCTTAGCATACTCACGCTTTTCCATTCCTTATAGTCTACCTAGACATCATCTCGTACCCTCTTTCACGTCTTAGGTTTGCAACATTTTGAGTTTCCCGGTACCTGTCTAAGGGTTGGGAAAACAAAACGTGAATGACAACTCAGTAAGCAAGCATTTTGGGGCAAGACTTTCCTTGAAAATCATTTCATTAAACATCTTGAACCCCTTTTTCTTAAGGACATTTATATGTCCTAAAACATTATCATGAAATCCTTTGTTCATGAGGACAACTTTATGTCCTTGAACATTTTCATAAAACATTCATTCTTAAAATCATTTACAAGCCACGTCTGGGCTTGTTAAGGAAAAATATATATGTTTTACCCTCTTTAATTAATTTTCTTTGATCTTAGATGAACATTTCTAATGTTCAAAGACCCTTACATACAACCATCTTTTGCTAATGGACGTTTTACGTCCAAAACATTTTTCTCATAAATCCTTTGGCAAAGGAGGACATTCTCATGTCATAAAATATCATTCACATAAGCCTTTCTTGGCAAAGGATATTTTTATGTCCAAAAATATTTTTTATCATAAAATTCTTTAACCAAGAGACATTTAATGTCTCAAAATATTTTTCACATAGCTTCCTTTGGCAATGGACATTCATATGTCCTAAAACACCTTTCATTAAAACATTTTGGCATTGGACATTCTCATGTTCATAAACACTTTTCATTTAGGCTCTTTAATAATGGACATTCTTATGTCCAAAAAAAGTTTGAAATAAATCCTTTTCATAGTCCCCGTCTTGGGGCTTGTTTATAGCAAACAAGGCATATAAGATCGATAAACCATTTCTATAAATGCATTTACATAAAAACATTTCCTTTTATTCCTGTTATTTACACTTTTGTGTAAAACACCCTTTCTTTTAGGGTAACTTATACATAATAGCTCATAAAAATTCAGTTTAGGATAACTTTTCGTATAAATGCTTTTATATCCCAATCTTTAGACTTTTGAAAAGCAAACCATATGCAAATGCATTTCTCCCCATCCAGTAGTTACACTTAGCAAGTGATCATGCTACCTTTTGGAAGAGAATCCTTAACAGCACGTTAGCTAGGCGGCTGTTCCGTTATCTTGCTCCCATATCAGGGAGAGCGCCGCTGGCACTCCTACCACCCTTAGCGACTTGGCCATATATAGAGTGGGCCCCGATCATCCCAACTGGCCTATTCCTTGTACTAGTGCACTATACATTATTATGACGGACCGCAGTCCGTTTCGTTTAAAGTATTACAGACCGCAGTCTGTATCCTTTAAAATCGGGATCACAGACCTCAGTCTGCATCCATAATTTAAAAACATCACATACTGCAGTCTGTGTCTTTAAAAAATCATTTTCAAAAACAAATCACAGACCGCAGTCTGTTTCAACTTGTAAGCGAGCGCACCCACTTTAACAAGTTGTCATTTGAAATCTAGTTTTAGGATGACCTTTCTTAAATTCTTTTAGAAACATTTTGAGTAAAATATTTTGATAAATATTTGAAGTGTTTGAGAAACAATACATCTTAAAACCCTTATAATAAAAGAATTTCAAGACTTTTGGATTTCCAAAAATAAACTATATATTTCTCTAATATTTTTCTTGGTCTCCATTTCAGGTCCTTTTGCTTATAATAGTTATGCAATTATACCACCCCTTTCTCAACCACTTTAAAATCAATTTATTGTCCACATATCTATCTTACCATTTTTACATAAAGAGGGGTTTACATAGTCTTTTGTATGCCATTTTAGCAACCCAAAATCAAACCATTTTATGAAATCACTTATTAGGTGGGTCATCCTTAAATTCCATTCAACACATACGTATAAACATTTTTCAAGATATTTTCATCATAGATTTCCTTATCCAAAGGAAATAAAAACTTTTTGAATATTGTTTCAAAACATATGGACTATGTCCAAATCATTATTTATATTTAATTATCCTGACATAGAAAAATTAATCTTTTTCCATAAATCATATCTTCTTTTTCTTTTTCTTTTATAAACATAATTAATTATCATAAATTGTTGTAAAAAAAATTTAAAACTTATTCACAGATGTTGTTTTGTGAAAAAGGGTAAAACTCCCATTTTCTTATAAAATACTTTTGAAACAACATCATAAAGAACTTGCTTGCTTAAAAGCAAATTCTTAAAAACCATCAACATAAAACGTGAAATCCTTTGAAAACATTATCATGGAGAACTTGCTTACTCATAAGCAAATTTCTCAATCCATTAACATAAAACATTGTCAATCCAAGGCAATACTTGTGATAAATTCTTATCTTAAAATCGTTGCTTGCTTCCCATGAAGCAAACCTTGAGGCTTTTCATTAAAGCCATCATTTTAAAAACTTGTGCTTGCCCATTCATCAAAACATAATCATAAACATAAACATTTCAATCATATCAATCACATAGAAAGAAAATAGCATTTTAGAAAGTTCGCTTGCTTACCTGAGATCGTTATAATCCTTTTCTTCCATTCTTCTCCTTGCCTTTGCCTAGATAAATAAAAATAATATTTAATTTATTTGCATCATCTTCAAATACTTATATTCCTTAGATTTTCCAACCTATATAAATCCATTTGGACTTATATTACACTAACTTAGCCCATTTGTCTTTCAAGTCGAGTGTTCATACGTATTATAACCTATACATCACATTATTCATTTTTAATACCCTTATGTAGGAAAAAATTATATACATGTAATAATATTTCATTAAATCATTATTTGGAGGTTCATTACCTCAATTTATCATTTTTAACATATTTTTCATTTTTCACACATCGTTGCTCATTTTAAGCACCAGTTATTGCCTTAAGCCTCATTAATTAATCCCAAAGTTTGAGATTAACATCACGTAATTCTAAACAGCAATATATTCACAAAATTTATCATATTTTTGTGCATTTTTGCAAAAAATAACATTACATAAGTTATTTATCACCTATGCATGTTTATCCTTTCACAAATGCCCATTTGGCAACATATATATGAGACATTTCATAAAAATTTTCAAGTCAGCAACTTGGTCACTAATTCAGTATGATAATTAACTATAATTACCAATTTTTTAGGGTATTTTTATGGGATTTAAATCCACTAATCATAGGTTCCCAAAACAGCAAATTTGGAACCCATTTTTCACACGTTTAATGTGTTTCTCAACACATAACCCTAAACAGTTTTATAAATTCGAATTTTCAGAAATTAATCCAACTTTTCCTAACCCAAATTTAGGCTATTAACATATATATCAATTTAGATCATTTCTACATAGGTTTCATATTTCTTTTTGATTTTTTTCTCCAACTATCCACATATGCTGAAATCAGGCGTACTGAAATCTCAAAATCTTGAATTAATATCAAATCAAGTAGTTTTGATCTAAAATTTCTATCATATCTTAATAACTACATGAATTAACCAAAATAAATATTTCTAGAATAAAACATTAAGATTAACATATATGGTGAAAATCCTTCGTTTTCTACTTCATTCATCTTTTGGTTTATAACATCATATAATTTCCAGATTTGAAACATAAAATCAAGATTAACATATACTTACTTGCTTAATTGGTAATCCTTCCTTTTTCTCTTCTTTTTTCTTCTTTTTTCTTCCTCCTTGGTGGCCTAAGGCTGGGACGTGAGCTGCTGGTTTAGAGGGGGAGTTTCAGCACTTAGCAAAATGCCCAAATCATGTGAACGTGCAATGCCTTTATAGAGCTGAATTTTTCCATCTGTGGGTCCCACTTTTGGAGCATTTTCCACACCATTGAATGCAGGTTTATCCCCCTATGTTCTGGTGAACTCACAGCCAAGTAAAATGATTTTTACCAAATTTTAAAAATCCAGAATTATGCTCTCATCTCAACCGTGCAACTGTCCAGCCCTTACACGTCCATAGTTGCCTCCATTTTTCAGCATTTTTATTTTTTTTAAAATCTCAAAATGAGGGTAATTCATACACCTAATTATTCCTTAATTAATCCATTAATTTGGAATTAATAAATTTAGCAAAATGGCATTAATCAGCCCATCATTTGGACGTTATTTGTATGCAACAAACTGTCCATTTTTTCCACCTTTCATGGCAGCTGCAATTCACGAATTTTTTTAAATTTTTTTCACATAATTAAATGCTTATTTATACATCCCAACATGTCATCTATTCATGTGAATTATTTATAAAATAAAAATTCACAAAAATCCAAACAGCAGCTGCTTGGAACGTCCATGCATTGCCACCTTGCCTAGCTCCCTTTGAGCTCACCTCTAGCTCATTAATTCCAGCATCATACACCACGAATTTCTTCACATTTTTAAGCATAAAATAACCTGTATTTTTCTTGCATTTGACACCTATTTGGACCTTTAAAGATTGCATTTAATTCATGCACCTTTTGCCTTAAATGCATGATACTTTTGAAGTGTAAAAGTCAACTGTATACACCTTTTCTAATGCAGGAATTTTTCCAACATAATTAGCTTAATCTAACCTAAAATTTTAATCTCATTATTTTGTTCAACCATTTCAAATTTCATCTCAATCTGATTTTCCTAGCTCAAGTTATAGCCGTTTAAAGTTAACGGTTGGAATTGAGATATGATTAACAAATCATTAAACTAATTTCATCATGGATTTTCATAACTTAATAATACCATAATACCAAGCCCAACATCATTAAATTTCATCTCAAATTTCACTTGAATCCGCCTTACAGGCGTTGAGTTATGAATTTTCTAGTGTTTTCCAACATAATTCCACAATTTCCATTTTAATCTCCATTAATTAAATCATGAAAATTAAACTAAACATTCATGCCACATTAGCATTTTTTAATCCTCATTATGCCCCTTTAGTCACCTTGACTCATATTGGGCTCCGGCGATTAAATTTTTAACCACCATTCTTAATTGAACCCTAATTGCTAAATATCATAAAATCCTAAAATCATCCAAAATTTTCATTTAATCATATATAAGTCACATGTACATGTTCAATCCACACATTGAATCTTACTTAGGTTAGGGTTTCACACTTTAATAAGACATTTTGAATTAATATGTAGTGGCCATATACTTGAGTCGTATGCTTGGGCCGACTTGGACTTGGACTTCACCCAAGTTGAATACTCGGGTCAACTTGAGATGCGACTTCACCTAAGTCGTATGATGGAGTCGACTTGAAAAGCGACTTGACTCTGAGATCTCGAAGTCTTCGGCAAGGCCATACCTAAGTCGCATCTGGAGTCGATTTGGGTTTGCGACTTCATCTAAGTCGCAAGTGGAGTCGACTTCGACTGTCTTGGAGTCCCAACTTTAACTCTGTCTATTTTTAGGCACTTGAAGTCATTTCTAGAGTCGACTTGGGTATCAACTTGACCTAAGTTGATGGCTGAGTCGACTTGGGGTTGCGACTTGACTTGCTATCTTTTGAATCTTGAATTTATAAGCCTTTGGAACACTTAGCACCTACATTAGTACTTAATTATTTCTCAAATTCAGTTGTTAATCATCGAAACATGGATTGTGCTTAATTTTCCTTGAATTCCAACAATAATATCTATTTTGAATATTAATTGAGAAGAATTTGACTATTTAAGATATTTTGAATCATATTTTTCTTGATTTAGCTTTACATAGCATAAAATACTTATAAATGACTGATTTGTGCAAAGTAGGAGGAATACGTGCAATTTTGTGTGAAACAAGGTCAAATTAACAAGCCATGATAAAAGCGGGAGTAAATTACAAATTCAAGACTCATATTTGAAGAAAAATTGCATTTAATGCAACCACTATTCATACGCAATCACTGTTCAAATGGGGATTACTATTTATATGTGGTTATTGTTCATGTATAATTATTATTTACCAGTTACTGTTCACGCGCACTATTTGCGCACTGTTCATGTGTTGTTCACGCACATTATTCATGTTACTGTTCACTTTATATAAACACTTATATGAAACGTCTTAAATTATCCTAGAATGTCCCTAAAGCTTAGGTTGAGGTCCAAAGAGTGAAAGAAGGTATAGAGCACAAGGTAAGGAGTGAGGTGGTGAGTTGCTTGGAGCGGTCGAGATACCTTTGAGGCTTCCGATCAATAAGCTTTCTCTTTCTTTCTTTATTTTGATTTTAATTGTCTTGTTTATGATGGAGATTGGATACAATATTATTTTGTGTTTGATTTTGATTACAAACATGCAAGGTTAAATTCGTTGTCTAGGGTTTAGGATCTAGCATGCATCCAATGTAGCGGGTATGGTGGTTCGATTATTTAAGGTATTTTGTGTTTATTTAATATCTCGTGATTTAATGCTTGCTTGGAGTGAAGGCTTATACTTTGACAATGATTTCCATATATTAGGTGATGGAACTGAAAAAGGAAAGTCTAATATACAAAAATCAAGATATTAAACTTGAAAATCTAAGACCATGAGAATAGGCATGATAACCTTAAAAAATTTCATGAACTTCCATAGAACTTAATGAATTCTAATTGACTTAATCCCATGAGAATAGGTAGTTAAGAAGATTAGGGTACACCCTGTAGGTTTCGAGAGAAGGTATAAGGATAAAAAAAAGATAGTTATCCTTTAACACATGATATCCATATTAAGTAAGTATTCCACATATCCGTTGCAAAAGATGCATGTAAAATCCTAGATCCCAGGTGCTCTCAATCTTGTGGTTTCTAATCCCTATTCTACGTTGTACAAATCAACTTTTCTTTTTTCTATTCTTTATTGTCCTTATCTTATTTGGCTAGAAAGTGTTTAAATTCAACGTCTTAAGTCCCAAATTCTTTGAGGATTGAGTTGAGATTGTGAACAAGTATTGTGGCGTCGTTGCTAGGAAATTTGACGTTATTTAAGACTTTGAATTTAAACATTTTTCTTTTCTTTCTTTTTCTTTCTTTCCTCTTATATTCTATCTCTCTTTGTGTATTCTTTTCTTTTTTTTTTCTTTTTCTATAAGTTTTTTGATGACATATTATAATCAGTGGTATGATGATAGAATGGGTGATATATTTTTTTATAGTGATAAGATGGCCCAAATTGAATTGTTATCAAGAAAGTTAGATTTGTTGATCATGAGAGAATTGTTTTGGCCTCAATTTTCCTTTTTGGATTGCCCTGTTTACATAGGTGGTTTTAGAAAATAAATGCCCAATTAATTCCCCCAGTAAAATTTTAAAGCATTTAATTCTTTAACCGAGTCCAAACAATATATCACAGAAATATTTTGCATTTTGTTCCATATTATGATTTTACATCCCCATCGAGAAAAGTCTTAATTAAAAGAGCTGAATATTCTGATTTTACATTCCCAACGAGAAAACTCTTAATTAAAAGAGCTGAATATCATAGTCCTTAAAATGATTATTTTATTAATTCGATGATAACATGCGTAGAAGATTTTCCTATGACTTACAAATGCACAAAAATCGTGTCTAACAAAAATACAAAGATACGTGAGTACACTTCACCCTATGTCGTGACTCAAAAATGGGTAGCACATGACACCATGCGCCATGAATTAAAGTTGGTTGCATATTGACCATGTGACATGATTGACAAAAATAAATATGGATTACTTCACCATGCGCTGTGACTCGAAAAAGAGAGGAGTAAATGACACCACATGCCATGACTCAATTGTGAGTTTACGCTTAGCTCGTCGACCAGTGATGACTTGGTTTGGGACTAGTGAGAGGCCTATCTGCTACACTAGCGACCCTACATAATAAGCTGAGTGTGCGCTCAACTTTTGGGTTTACATAGTAGACCAACATCTCTCGCATTAAACTTAATAAGCCAGCAGTCCCGTATTCAGTCTCTGGATTCACACAGCAGGCCAAAGTGTTCCGCATACAGCCTTTGGATTGGAAATTAGGTAGTCTTATCAAAAGTTGGGTTGAACTAAAATTTGAAAATATGTTTAGGTCAACTAGAACCAACTAAAGGTGTTTAGACTCAATTGGGCTTGTTGAAAAGAGTTTGGGCCTAACTAGGCTTGACTCAATAAATTTGGGCCCAAGTGAGCTTATTGGAGGGTTTCAATTCAAATGGGCCTATTGTGAAGGATTTGAAGGTTTTGGGCCCAAGTGAGCTTGTCGAAAGATTTCGGGCCAACAGAGATGTTTTAAACCATCCTAGGAAATTCCAGGCCCAGATAAAGGTATCAAAGGATTTTGGGTCCAACTGGGCTTGTTGAAGAATTTTGGGCCCACTTGGGCTTGCTGAAAGGTTTTCATGTCAACTAGGATGTTTTAAACTACCCTGGGAAGTTCTAGGCCTAGATAAGGTTATTGAAGAGTTTTGGGCCCAACTGGGCCTGCTGAAGGATCTTGGACCCGCTTGGGCTTATTGAAAGGTTTTGGGCCAAAGTGAAGTTATGGGTCCAAATGTGGGGTATTAGGCCCAAAGGAATGGTATGGGTAGAAATTACCCTTTTGGCTTTCAGGTGTGAGTTGTGTAGAATTTTCACAAGTACAAATCACAATAGATCTATGAGTTCCCAATCTTGGCTTAAAAAGAGAGTTTCCATAGCTTCTTAATGGAAAGTGTCTTCCCCCTCTACGAGTCTTCTCCCTTTATTGAATTTGCATGTCCATAGATCGCTACCATCTAGTGGTCCCACGGATCACACATTTTTCTAAGCTCTTGGTCTACTATAAAAAAGCTCTTGTTATGGCTAGAATGAGATCTATATAGATTCATCATGATCTGATTGTCTTGATCATAAAAATCAGGTGAGGTTTGACGATTCTGTTCTAGTAGTACAGTAAGTTGACACAGTGGCTTTATTTGGATATCAAGGTTTGGGTAGAGTAAAAACAAAAAAAAATAATTTTTAAAATTTTTAAAATGATTTTAAAAAATAGAAGAAAAATACTTAACACCGCGTATCAATTCAACCCGCCACCTGAGGAGTATCTACTTGGGAAAAGTAACTTTAGAAAATATTTTTTTAAAAAAGAAGAAAATACTTAACCCCGTGTATCAATTCAATCCGCCACCTGGGGAGCATCTACGTGGATAAAAGTAATTTTTAGAAAATAATTTTTAAAATGGGAGGAAAAATACTTAATCACGTGTATCAATTCAACCCTCTACCCGAGGAGCATCAACATAGGAAAAGTAATTTTTAGAAAATGATTTTTAAAATGCGAGGAAAAAGTATTTAACCTCGTGTATCAATTCAACTCACTACCTCAAGAGTATCTACATGGGAAAAAGTAATTTTTAAAAAGGAAGGAAAAATACTTAATCCCATGTATCAATTCAACCGGCCACCCAAGGAGTATCTACGTGGCGAAAAGTAATTTTTTTAAAAAATAATTTTTAGAAGATACGAGAGATTATAAATAGGATAAATGATTTTTTTTTTGAAAGACTGAGAGATTTATTATTTATTTTTTTTTTTTGAAAAATGCTCAAAGAAAACTAAAAGAAAGAGGCTGAGAACTCACGTTGTCTCCGTTGGGAGTGGCCGGGAGTTGAGAGCTTGTCTCAAGAGTTGTGTGCCAAGGCACGCTATTTATAAAGCTGAGAATGTAGTTGCACGGGTATGAAATTTAGGCACCTATAAATTACTCGCGCGGAACCAAAGCCCTAAGCGAATTTTCGTGGGTACAAATAAGGTCGCGTGCATAGCATGGTTCCGTGTCTGCATGTGACTTTACTTGAGCGTACTTGTTCCCACAGAACACTAGTTCGGCAGCAGGTTTTACTGTACGTGTTTGCTTGGTCTTGTTGGTTGTCCTCCACGTGGCAGCTTGTCATTAGTGTTTCGTTGCATGCTTGGCGTATACGTCTCTCAGCATCTTGACAACTAAAATGGGAGGTTGGTGCACTCGGGTGTACAGGACTTTAATGCACCCAAGTGTATTACACTTATTTTTTTTAATTTTTTTTGAAATTTTTTTTACACAGCTGTTAATATTAGTGTATTTAACATGTGTATAAATTTTCATCATTTTTGGAAATTTTTAGATATTTTTTCGGATTTAAAAATTCGAAAAAAATATCTAAAAATAATAAAAATTTATACACATGTTAAATACACTTATATTAAAATATTCATATAAAAATTTAAAGAAAAAATAAAAAATGAATGAAGTACACCCAGCCTCCACTAAAATAGAGGGTTCAGGCATATGCCACGTAACCAGATTCATTTACTTGCGCAAATTTCCATTTCCGTGTTTCCTCAGATGGCCATGTCTCATCTGCTGTTGCAGTTGGTTTTCCTTGAAATGAGATTTTTATATTTCTTCTTCTCTGGCTTTTGGATTTTCTGGCATGTCTTGTTCTTTCGTCACCTGCGCATGCTCAATGCCTTGCATGTCTTATCTTGAGAGAGCTTGTGCCTTTCCCTTGCGGACCGCCCTCTCTTTTTCATTCTTTTTTTTTTTTTTTTTTTGGTTTGGATCTGGTGAAAATTTTGTAGCTAAAGCAAGAGGGCTTGCTATAGTATTTGGACGGCCCTTACTGCGACCCTACTATTTCATCACTTGCTGCTGCTTTTTTTTTTTTTTTTTTCTTAATTTTGGTCCTCGCATTTTTTCTTACTTCTTTCATATTTTTTTTAAAAATGTTTTAAAGAGCTAACAACCATCGTTGTGGATGCTAGCCTTTCTTGTTTATGTTGAGATGGCTGCATCTGGCCGCCTCATTCCTTTAACTAGCTGGCTTGATCTTCCTCAGAAACTTTTTTTTCATAAATGCTCATTTGCTCATTTTTAGAGCATCTTTCCCGGCAAGGTTGCTGCTGCTTCATTCATCAGGCACCATTGCCGGGACATTGGTGGTCTTCTCCTTTGGCGCTCGTTTACACAAATCTGAGTCTTTCTTCTTCATCTTCATAAAAACACAGGTGGTCTAATATATATATCTTAAATCATTTTTTGTCGGCAATCCATTAGGCCACCAGTGGTCCAATGCCACTTTTTTTATAGATATTTTATTTCATCCTCATTTTCCTTTTGATTGACCATGACCGTCAAATTTTTTTATTTTTAGGAGCTACCATTTTGATGGGCTTGGGTCTAAGAAGCACCATTGTGATTGTCGGGCCTTCAAGAGGTAGTGACAATTTCCATGGTTTCTCTACTCATGAGCGTCATGATGGATTTCTTCTTATGCTTCTTCTGCAGGTGTTGGACCGGCATGTCTTTGAATCATTGCAGATGCTAAGAACGGTGGATGGGGTGGTGAAGTCCTCATCGTTCCCCATCTAGCTTGCTTGAGAATGTTGAACGCGACCCTCATGGGCAAGTTTTGCTGGATTTATCGTGCAGAAAATGGTGTGCTAGGAAAATCTGGGACCTCCAGTGAGTAAGGTTGGACTGTCACATGTTTTCATTTTTTTTTTTTTATCATGGCGCCGAGTACTAGTCTGCAATGTTTCGCGGAAAACCTTTCTTGGAAATAAGGACTTGCACGTCGGCATATTTTTCATCTCATGTGAACCTTCGTTTCCATCATCCTCAGTTGGTCGGAATCGTCTGACCATCACCGATAGTTTCTGTTAATGCACCGATCTCTTCATTAATGCAATTCGTCCTTTCCTTTCGTTTTTTTTTTTTTTTTTTCCAAACACTAAGCTTGGGCGGTGGTGTTATGAGGACAATTTGTTGTGTGGCGGCGGCACTGAATGAGACTTTGATCCTCTTCCTGTTCTCCTAGCTGCCATCCTTATTTCCTCCGCTAACCGCCTCAACGCTTGGTCTCTTATTTCAATGTTTTTGCTAGAGAGAAGCCATGGTACTGGGGTTTTCCCAAATCTCTTGATTCAATTGACTTTTTAGAAATAAAGTAAATAGAAACTGTGTAAATGGTAATTTAGAAATACCTATTTTTACTTAGTATGCAGAATCATTCAAATTTCAAACCGTATAAATGGTAATTTAGAAACACGTGCTTTAGTACAAAAAGATGCGCTTGTTTTGCATTTTTTTGAACAAGTATTATAGCTTGAATGCTTGCATTTCAAATATTTTTACAATTCGAAAAAATTATTTTGTTTGTTTATGTTTATGATAGTTGTTGACAATTTGATATGCATTGGTTAATATTTTGATTTTTGAATTAGTTTGTTATTGCTTGAAATGAGTAGAACTATTGAAATTCATATAGAAAATTTCTAATTATTTTTATATATTATAAAAAAGTGATATTTAGGTGATCATTTCAATATGGATAGTTCAAGTAATATGCAAGACAAGATTAGCGAGTCAGAAATCAACAGTGAGCAAATAAAAAATACACTAACTGCCTCAAACACTATTGATCTTATAGAAAGTTTAGATGCAAATGAGCCTTTTCCTAAAAAAAAAAGATGGGGTATAAAATTTCATTCGCAGTTTGGGAAGAATTTGAAAGAATTTTAGATGAAAATGGAAAAGTGGCATGGACTATTTATAAATATTATAAGATTAAACTTAAGTGTCCAAGCACTCAAGGAACGAGCACATTAACAAGATGCTTAAAGTTATGCAAATATAATACCAACAACAGAGTCAAGGGTCAACGCTTGTAGTCATTTCAAATAGTAACCGATGATGGGCAAAAAGTTATATCAAGTTGACAGTTTGACCAAGAAGCTTGCAAAAGAGCAATGGCAGGAATGATTATTCTTGATGAATTGTCATTTAAATTTGTCGAGAAAGAAGGGTTTAGAAAATTTTGTAAAGTTGTGCAGCAACTTATTAAACATGTTTCTAGAACTATAATTGTGAAAGAAGTTTTCAAAATATACAAGTTGGAGAAGGCTAAGTTAAGGAAGATTTTTAATGAGAATATTCATCGTGTATGCTTGACAACAGATTTATGGGTTTCGAATCAGAATATTGGGTATTTATATTTGACCGCTCACTTTATAGACTCGAATTAGACTCTTCAAAAGCGCATTCTACATTTTTATATTCTTCCTTCCTTCACCACACACGGGTGAAGCTATTGTTCATGTAATTGAAGAATGTTTGAATGTTTGGATATCAGACAAGTGTGTACTCTTACTATTGACAACGCGTCGGCCAATGATGTTGCTCTAAACACTTTATGTTTGAATTTAAAAATGAAGAATGCTCTTTTTGGAGATGAGAAATCTTTGCATATCCGTTGTGTTGCACACATTTTAAATCTGGTTGTGAAGGAGGGAACTGATCAAATCAAAGATTCTACTGCTCGAATTCATAATAGTGTAAAGTGGGTCAAGAGTTCTACGAGTGGAGAGCAAGCATTTAGAAAATTTTGGAAAAGTGTTAGAATTTTAACTAAATTATCTTTTTGTTTAGATGTGTCAACATGTTGGAATTCTACATACTTTATGTTGAAACATGCTCTGCCCTTTGAAATGGCTTTCAAGCATCTTGAAGTGAATGATGCAAGCTTTAGGAGCTCTAGTCCTTCTCTTAAAGCTCTAATCCTTCTCTTAAAGAAAAGATTGGAATAATGTTAGAGTCATTTGTGACTTTTTGGTTTTGTTTCTTGAAGCAACTGAGCTTCTGTCAAGTACCAAATATATCACTTTCCCACATCGTTTTTCTCAACTTGATACGATTCAAGATTGATTAAATACATTTCCAATTGAGAATAGTAACCCTATCCTTCTTCACATGTGTAACAAAATGAAGGAAAAACTTGTAAAGTGTTGGGGTTCTATTGACAAGTTCAATATTTACTTGCTCATTGCAGCAGTGCTTGATCCACGTTTCAAGCCAGGTTATTTGGAATTTTGTATTAAAATTTTCTTCCCATGGATCAAGCTTGTGTGTTATCTAAGAAGGTGTATGATAAAATGCTTGAATTGTATGGAACTTATCAAGTTGGATCTACATTTACAATTACAAGTTCTTCATATGAAGTGTATGGTGCATCATCTGAATCAAAGCGTGCAACATGGAAGCTATGACAATCCACAAGTAGTTCTAGTGCTGGATTTGATATTTTAGCATGGTGGTCCACAGCTACAAAATATAGGGTTTTATCTTTGATGGCAAAAGATATTTTGACTATTCCTGTTGCAACAGTTGCATCAGAATCTGCATTTAGCACTGGAGGTCGTGTTCTTGACCAGTATCGTAGTTCATTGACGCCTATGTTGGTTGAGTGTTTAATTTACACTCAAGATTGGTTGAAAACAACTCCAAATGATTCAAGTTATGAAGAATTTGTTGAAGAACTAGACTAATATGCAAGTGGTAATATATATTTTTCTATGTTTCAATTATTTAGCTTACTTTTAATACTATTTTCCAACTAATATTTATCTTCCAGAGAAAACTGATGAAACATCGACATGTGCTTCTTTACCTCCTCTTCCATCAAATAATTAATTTAAAAGAGGTATTAGTTATATATTTGAATATATATATATATTACTTAAGTTCAATTATACAATGTAACATTAAATTTTTGCTTTTTCTTTTAGGAAAGAAGAATTTGGCTTGACGTATGGAAATAATGCAAGACAAGGGCAATGAAGACAATAGTGGAAGATAAAAATGTTTATTGTAATTTGATTATTCAAATTTAAGACTTGTGTTATTGACTTGGAGTTAACTTGGATGTTGTGATTTGGAGTTTGAAACTTGAATTAATATAATCTTTTTCCACTTGATATTTTGTGATTTTTGGATGATTTTATTTTATTGTAATTAATATGATAAGGTTTATCTTACAATTGGATGGTAATGTTGATGTATATAATTGTGATATTGGTGTTAAATTGCAGAATGGAAAATGGTTGTACTTCTACGTTCTCTAAAATACAACTAACGTGGTTTGCTAAGTTTTTTAAAGGACAAAAACTCATGTTTCAGAACATAGCAAACCAAGTCGCAATCCCAAGTCGACTTAGCCATCGATTTAGGTGAAGTCGATACCCAAGTCGACCCCAATATTGACTTCAAATGATCAAAACTTTCCAGCACTGAATTTGGGCACAAAGACAGGTGAAGTCATAGTCGAAATCGACTCCACCTGTGACTTAAGTGAAGTCGCAGACCCAAGTTGACTCTGCAATCGACTTCAGATGATCAAAACCTTCCAAAGCTGAATTTGGGCTCGGAGACAGGTGAAGTCAAAGTCGACTCCATTTGCAACTTGGGTGAAGTCGCATTCCTAAGTTGACTTCGCAATGCGACTTGAGTGAAGTCGAATCTTAAGTTGACCCAAGCATGCGACTTGAGTGAAGCTGAAGACCAAGATAGCCAAAGCAAGCAAATGACCATGAAAGATTCATTCAAGATGGAATATTATTAAAGGGAAAAATATGAACTATACCTTTGGACCTTAAATTCAAGGAAGGCAAATCATTCTAGATCAAGGCCACAAGGATAAACTACTCAAGAGAAGAAATCTAAGTCTCAAGACCAAACATTGAAAATCAAGGATATAAAATGAAGAACAAGATATGAGAGGAAAATGAAGCATCAAGGATCACTTTCAAGAAATCCAAAGTTCCAATATATGCACATAGCCGGTGAAGTCGCACCCGAAGTCGACTCCACCTGCGACTTGGGTCAGGTCCAAGACCAAGTCAACCTGAGATGGAACTCAAAGTGAAACCTAAAGACTGAAATTGCACCCGAAGTCGACTCCAGCCTGCGACTTGGGTGAAGTCGCATCCGAAGTCGACTCCACATGCGACTTGGTTTGCAACAGTCGAAAAAATTCGAACATTGGTGCATTAAATGCGCACCACCTACCACAAAATGTTCAAATTTACTTCACTATTATAAAAGAGCATTCAAGAGAACTTGTTAGAGGTTAGAGAAGCATTCATTAAGTTCACCTTCCACTCTCTCTAGCATTAAAGTGATTTACACCAACTTCAAGTGAAGATTTGTGCTCCAACTTGCTGAAAGCGTCATTGCTGATCATTCCATTCTCTCAACAAGTTCTTCCTCATGATGAAAACTACCTACACAAACTTGTAAAGTATAGTTTCTTCTGCTTGATTCATTATTTGTATTTATCACTTGGTCTGATATTGGAAATCAAAACCAAGTGAAGGCAAAGTAGTATTGTGACTTGAGTGTGACTCATCACCTACTTGTGTTATATTTGTGCAAGCCCCCTAGAGCTGGAATCTAGAAGAGAACTGCCGTCCTAGTTGTATTTGATAATTCAATAGTGGAACCCATGTCACAACGGGTGTGAGCTTGGAAGAGTGGAGTAGGGAAGGTTGCCCGAACCACTATAAAATTGTGTCTTTTGTTGTGGCTTACGCAACTGATTTTTTTTATTGCTTTATTTCACTCCATACTCTCTGCTTGTTTTATTAAGGGGATTAAATTAAAAGGGAAAAAGTTTCTATTTAAGTAAAATTTTTAAAATACCCAATTCACCCCTCCTCTCTTGGGTTGTTACCATAAACTTGGGACCAACAAAGAGAAGACTCAAAACAAGTTTCCTTCTTTATACTCTTAAGGGTGTTTGAATTTTTTTTGTTGTCATATAATAAATTATTTTTTAAAATTTTTTTATACAATAGGTTTGTGATAAAAACTACATATAGGATGAGTAACAAAGACATATTAATAGAAGAATGTCAACTTGAAACTCAATCCGAGCTCGAATTTCAAAAATAGGGTTAGGGTTAGGGTTGAAGTTTTACAAATAGGGTTAGGATTAGGGTTTAGGTGAACCCAAGTTTCATGAGCCCGAGTTGCACCCATAATCATGTATTGCTTATCGTCGTCTTTGTGCAGGAAATCCATCTGATGCTCACGGTGATGACGTTCCA
The DNA here is from genome assembly GCA_030490835.1 of Annona cherimola. Lineage (NCBI taxonomy): Eukaryota > Viridiplantae > Streptophyta > Magnoliopsida > Magnoliales > Annonaceae > Annona > Annona cherimola. The sequence continues at coordinate 18,070,996 of CM059973.1, read as the reverse complement.
TGAACTTACTATCTTTATTCTCATAGTAGATGGCGGGTCTTTTGGCTAAAATTTTATGCTAAATATTCAGCATGGCTATCTCTCTCTCTCTCTCTTGAGTTGTGCAGAGACGCCATTGATCAGCTACATGCATATTGTTGTTAAGTCAATCGAGATATATATATATATATAGGGAAATGATCCAGTGCATGCGACTGCACCGTGCAGTCCATGCACTGTGGGCCCCACCTGATCATTTCCCATAAATCCACCCCACCCATTGTATTTAGAATTGTTCACTTTATTACCATACCAATTTTCATCCAAATCCAACATGTGTCTAGTCTCCATCTTAAAATGGTGCAAAATCAACGTAATAAAATAGTTTAATGTAAATATCAAGTTTAAAGTAGTTTTTTCAACATCTAAACCGTCTAAAGTATGATTTATATATAGATAAATGAGTGTATAAAGTTTCATTACAATCTAATATGTGTGAGGTCCATTTTATAGCGGACTGCACCGTAATTACGGTGCAGTCCGACTGCACAGGATCGGTTCCCATATATATATATATATATATATATATATATATATATATATATATATATATATTCTGTTTTTGCCATGTATATTAGTCCAATAGGTTCACTTCAGCGGCTTTAAGGAGAAGAGCTTGAACATCCTCAATTTTAAAAGGAATTCAAATTCCAGTGCTATTGGTGCTACTAGAATTTATTTTGAGCAGACCTTTTTTTAGGCTGATCTTTATAAATTCTTGCTTCCTTTTATAATCTTGGTCGCATTTTCTTAATTTTGAGCCTTTAATAATCTTGTAATCACATGATTCTATCTGAATAAAATCGTCTAATTTTTAGTACATATTGAAAATTTATGATCGTGTGGTGGGCCCATGGTCCGAATTACGCCTTGTCAAAATGCCCCCTTTCAAAATCATGTTAATCAATCCAAACATAATTTTGAAACCTCGTATGGGCCCCATCAACTTGAACGGTCTAAAGGTGTATAATGCTCTCCCATTCACCTTGATGTTTCAACATTCCAAAAGGCTTGTGTCTGAATGCTTCTTTTTCATAATTTGAATTTTCATGGGAAAGGTACTTTATCATCATATCTTTGACATTTGTAGGAGAGAGAGGACACTCACGAAGTGTTGACTCATTTTTAGCTTTGCATGCACGTCTTTTGTCTGTTATTTGGGTACTTTACAGATTTCCTTTTTTTTCTTGGTTCCGCATGAGAGAAAGCGTGGTTTTGTAGCGCAATGGTAGCCAAGGTTTTAATCGTAATGGGCAACGGTCATATTAGCGGCTATTATAAATACCAGTAACTTCTCCATGCCAATAGCCATTTCTGCTTTTTGTTTCTTTTCCTTTATCGACCGACTAAGCTCATCTTATTTGCTCTTTACTGTTTAATATTGCTCATCCACTCCAATTTCAATCTATGGCGAGCTGAAACTTGTCCTCTTATTTCTCATCTAGTTATCCATTCTATTATTCATTCTTTCCAGTTCTTGACTTTCTATCAGCCATTTTTTCTGTTGTTGGCCGGATGCCTGAGCTGTCGAGGTTCTAGCATTTCTTCTTCCCTCAAATTTTCATGAAATTTGTCGAAAGATACATGCGTACACCATGTTTTGATCTAGATTTGCTAAACCCCACATGGGGCCTTGATGACTTGGCTTTTTAGTCATGTTGCTGACGATGATTTGGAGTTTTCCTAAGCTCCTTTTTGTTATTTAGCCATAGAGGACCACAGATTTACGATGTCTTGACTAAATGCAGTAAAATGTTTTGGAACTCATGAATCATGGTTAGGGGCCTTCATATTTGGTATTTTACTGTAAATCCTTTTTCTCTTCTTTTTTATTTTTTTATACTTTTGTTTTTTTGCAAATCTGATACTCCCCCCTTTTGTAGTGCAGAAGATGGCTTCGAAGTTACGAGAGGCCGAATCTGATTTTTCTTCTTCTAAATTTCTCGCTGTTTCACATAGAGAGAGATTAACAGTGAGAAAGCGGCGTTCTTCTTTTGAGAAGTCGAAAGATAACACGACTCCTTTTTTTGACGCAGTTTCAATTGCAGTGCCCCCAACATCACCTTCTCATGCAAAGAAATGTAAGACTGCTGATAAATATGCTCGTGGAGAGTCTAAAAGTCAAAAATCTGCTTCAAAAAAGAAAGAGATTGGTAAGAAGAATTTTCTCAAGGATAAAATGGCGTCTAAAAAGAGACAGCATGCTTCAAAGAAGAGAACTCTGTAAAGTGGTAAGAAATATGATGTTTTCTTTGGTCGCACTTGTGGGAGTTGTTCTCCTTACTTTGGGTGGTACCTTGTCTAGGCCAATTGCCGACATTTCCATTACTCACATGGGTCTTCTCACTTTAGCCCTATGCACTGTCACCTTATGGAAGACATTATTGGCTGCTCCACTAAATTTTTTTTACTAAGCACCTGGATTGCCAAGAAGGTTATATTTTTAGGAAGGATGTTGCTGCAACCAACCCCTATAAGACCTTTTCAGGTTGTTTTCTTCTTCTAACTAAGGCATTGGGTAACCTTCATAATTTTATCGTGGAGACACCTTGTTGGTTACAAAAAAGAACTAGAAGATTATTCCTTCAAATGTAAGGTGGGTGCGAATGTCTATTGCGATTTCTTAGGCAATATTCCAGGTTTCGACTAGTGGGGGAAACATTATGGTTTCCCACCATGAAGAGGTGCTCATGGCTATTGGCATAGATGATGCTATTTTAACCACTGGTGAGGGCTTTTGGAAGAATAAAAATATCATCAATACTTCGTTAGCTTCTGGTCGTTGGCTACCAACGCTATTATGTTTCCATTTAGAGAGATAAGCGTCACCTTGTGGGACTTGAAGGGGATATGCGGTCTTCCAGTATATGGAGTGCCTTTCGATGAGTGCACTCCTCTGAACGCCATCTTTAACAAGGACCAAATATATCTAAAGGTCGTGGACCTTCTTAATGAGCTATATTAGACGACCAAGAAGGAAAAATTCACAGTTAGAGAATGGGTGGCATTATTCTCAAGAATTTCTAACCAACGAGTATCCAATGACGACTGACCCTCCAATATTGCCGAGCTTCATGCCAGGGTGCAAGATGGTCTATGGCTCCTTCTTGAATGCCTATAACGAGTACAACTTGAGTTAGATCTTGCGCTCTTTCTGTGGCTTTGGGTTTCCACAGTCATTTGTCCTTCCTCCTCGACCTATGGTCTTGTAAAATTATCGTGCCTTTATGTTGCCTATGAGATAGCTTACATAAGGGCCAGAATCAGATCATATATAATGAGAAAGGCCCATGGGTGCCATTTCATACTTCCTAGCTCATTTTCTCCTTGGTTGGCTTAGATTTTATTTTCTTTAGATTTTTGGAGTTGAGAAAGTCACCTAATTTCCTTATAGGGCCTAATATTAAATAAATTTGCTAGGCATCACTTAGCTAGTTATAATTTCGAGGAGATGACCGAGCTTCTCATCTAGACTAGTTATTTTGAATAGAGATTTTTTTCGTATGGTGTGGCATCCCCATCCTGCGACACCGAATCCTTACTCCAAGATCGTTATAAATTGGTAAATGTGAGTTAGGATTATCGCCCTGGTGACACGGCAAGATTTCTACATCTAATCGTATTCCAATTTCACAAGTAGCTATCACTTGTAACCCATTTCTAATGGCATTCATAACATTATAACTGATTCATTTACATCAAAGTCATGCTGACCTTATAAGATCATATTCAAAAATTGCATTACTCAGTCAGATGTATACAAAGGAACTCAAGAACATAGTTGTTCTCTCAAATAAATCTGTTCTCTACTCCTTCAATCTCCTTGTACCTGTCTAGGATTTGGAAAAACAAAACATGAATACTAATACTCAATAAGCAAACATTTTCCATTTTCAAGCAAAACGTTTTCATGAAAGCATTTCTTTGTCAAACATTTTCATGTCCCAATCTTGGGAAATTCATAAAACAATGCATATGTAGTGCACCATTTCCCTTCATGATTGGGTGATATACTAGCTAGGTAACCACCCCTGATCCTGCTCCTATCCTAAGGAGGACGCTGCTGACCTCTGGCCTATATTAACGACTTGGTCACACTATGTAATACCTAGACCCAAGTATGACTCATATAAATGCATTTAAGGTGTAATGATGATTTATTGATGATTCTCATGAATTGATGAATTTTGCAATTAGGGTTTGCAATTAAGAATGGTGATTAAGATTAATCGCCAAAGCCCAATGTGATTCAAAAAGACTAAAGGGGCTTAATAAGGATTAGGATATGCTAATGTGGCATGAATATTTATTTAAGTTTCTATAATTTAAATTAATGGAGATTAAAATGAAAATTATGGAATTATGTTGGAAATCGTAGAAAAATCATAACTTGACGCCTATAAGATGAAATGAGATTAAATTTGAAAGGTAAGCTCATGATTCTGGGCTCAACCTTATGAGTGGATTGGATTAAGGCAAATGTGATGAGATTAAGGTGATAATTATTTGATTTTAATCTCACACTCTAAGGTTATTTTTAAAGGATCATAACTTGACGTAGAAAAGTCGGTTTGGGATAAAATTTGAAATGATTGAATAAAATCATAAAATCTATGGTATAGATGGATTGAATTAAGATAATTACCATGGAAAAGTGATTAATTGGAAAAAGATTCCTAGCATTGACTTTGTGCACCCTAGACTACCATAGCATTTATGTTAAAGTAAGTGGATTAAATGACTTAGTTTAAATGCTATGAGCGGTGTCAAATGGAAGTGAATAGAGCTGGATTTTTGAGATTGTTTAATGGTCAAATCTATGGAAATGTAAGGGTTTAAATGCATGGGTTTCATGGCCTAAATGTAGCTCAAATGGAGGTGTAGATAGTGTGCCTACGTCCAAGGGCATATATGACATGAAATTTGGATTTTTAAAAATCCTAAAATGCATATATAACTAGCTAAGACCCTAGGGGAAGTAAATGGACACTTAAATGTATGGAAATTGAGGCATACAAATGTCAAAAAGTGTGGCGCCACGAACCGGGGTGCCTAGAAGCTTTACTCCAGGATCTTTATTGATTGGTAAACGTGACTCAGGATTGTTGCCCTGATCACACGGCGGGATTTTTATTTGGATCTCGTCCAAATTTTTTTTTCTTTCATCACATAACAAACACTTGTCATCAATTTTACACATGATACACGTAGTATCTCATCACATAACATCATGTCATCATTTATGAACATATTCTTAATATCAATTTCACATATATTGTTCATGTCACAATAACTGACTTATCTACATCACAAGTTCTTTCAATTTAAACATTTCGTACATACATATTTTGAAGATTCCATATAATCTTCATACCATATACAGACCAACTTGTTGAAAAGTTTTCTTCATACTCTTTTCCTTTCCTTCATGGCCTATGCGGTACCTGTCTATGGTTGGGGAAAACAAAACATGAGTCGAAACTCAATAAGCAAGCATTTTTCATTTTAAATGCATTTCTCACCTTTCAGTAATAGACGCTTAACAAGGGTTCGACTAGCAATTAGAGGAAACCTTTTTATAAATACCTTTCATGAACATTTCATAATCCCATTTCATGGTAAACATATGCTTGTAAAACTTGACATATAAAAACATATTTATGTTCTAAAATATTTTTCATCGAAGCTCCTTTTCTCATAGGACATTGTCATGTCCTAAAATACTTTTCATAAAACCCTTTTTAAGCATATGCAACATGCAATACGTCTCTGTCCATCTGGTAAGTGACACTTATCAAGTGATCATCCTTCCTTAGGAGAGAAACCCTTCCAGATGATAGCCCACGAGCCAGGCGGCTATCCGTGTCCATCTCCCATTGCAGGGAGGGCGCCGCCGGCATTTTGCCTTATTCAAGCGACTCGGCCTATGCAAAGGGGGCCCAATTTGCAACCGCGTCCGGCTTGCATATCCTTTACAGTAGACCTAGTACATAATCCTTGTGCACACTTTTCCTTCACATTCACATGCTAGCATGATTTTATAAAAACCACAGATCACAGTCTGTGTTCCTTTTCTAAAAACTTGATGTTATCATGCTTTTATAAAATACTACAGACTTCAGCCTATATTTCTTTCAAATCTTGAAAATTGGGCTTAACCCATGTTAACAAGTTCTATACCCAAAACGTTTTATAAGGATGGCCAACCTTAAAATATTTATATTTCATAACTCAATTGAAGTACTCAAGGAAAACATTTAAAATAACAATATTTTCTAACCGTTTTGTAAATAATTTCTGAACGATAAAACGTCTTTAAAAAATATTTGAAATCAAAATATTTTTCTTATAAATGCTTTTCTCATTTATGATTTTTTTATGATCAAAGGACATGCAAGTACATGCTTTCATCTAATGTCATATACTTTTGTCTACCTATCTTATTGTTCATTTCTATATGTGATAGACTTGTATAATCCTTTGAACATTACTCAAATCGTATTTCAAATTAATTTATCGTGTTGGCCTTCCTTAAATCCTGCTCGAAACAATGGATTTTGGAAATTCCAAAATAATCCAATATTTAGAGAACCTTTGAAACATATCCTTAAAATAGTTCAAAACCTTGAAATAAAACTATTCTAATACATTTATTTCAAATATCATTTTAAAATCTCATTTTCCTTTCAATACAACCTTTTCAACATTTGCATTTCAATATTTTTCAACATTAAAAGGATTTGCTTTTAACGAAGCAATTTCCAAGACAATTTAAGATTGCAGAATAAGGTCGTATAAAATTATATTTTCAAAAGGTTTGCTTGCTTACCTGCGTAGTCAACTTGTATCTTTCACTTGTACCCATTTCTTTTCCTATACAAATGAAAAGAACCATTTTTCTCATATGGACATAATATCCCATGCTTGCACATTTCTACTATTAATTCTGAATTCATCTTATGGTTTCTAACCCATGCATATGTCATAATCACTTTATTTTCCTTCATAACTCTCATAGAGGTTAATTTAGTCTCTATTTTCACATATGGATTTTTATCCCAAAAATATTCAAAAATTCCATTCATACATCCTTATAAAAATCAATCTTATTTCTGCCCAAATCACTTTGTTTACTATTCATGATTATTGTTCATGATCATGTTCCTAATTACTGTTTACATTTGCTGAAATCAGGTGTACTAATTTCTCTAAATCTTGATTTATAATCAAATCAAGGTATTTAAATCTGAAATTTCTGTCATACATCAATAACTACATGATTTAATACTCATAAAAATTTCAGCAATAAAGTTTAACATTATATATTTATTTTGACATTTTCACTGTGTTGGACAGTGTTGTAAAATTAGGAACAGCCCTAATCACGTTATTTTTAAACCATACTTATGTCATCAAAAAATCGTATTTAATATTTTTCGTGTGATAATAATAATATCTTGTACATCATATCAAAATTTTAGATTAAAATTCCTTCTAAAAAAAATTATGAAAAATCATTTACTACAGCTGATCCTGTCACCCGTTTTACCATGTTTAAATTAATATTCTCGGATTTTAATTTACAACCTGCTTAATATTTTAAGCTGAAATTTTGGTCGTTTATTAATGATAATATAATGAGCTTGTAAAAAAATTTTTATGGCAAAAATCAATCTTTTATTATCTCGTTCATATTTTGGTTTCTAACATCACATAACCTTCAGATTTAAAGCAATATATCAAGATTAACTTAGCCTTATCAAATAAATCATGAAAATATCCATAAATTAGTTTAATACTGAATTACTTTAATGAATTTAATTATATATTCAGCAACATCGATTGTCCAGCAGCTGAATTAATATATACATAAATTTTATCCATTAACGTTCAGTAGGGTAGAGCTTCTGCATCAGATTTTAAGCATGGAATAGGATAGCATTTTCAGAGTTTAATTAAAATCATGCTTAATTAATAAAACGGTATATGAATGTCCAGCAGCATATAGATTGAAATTCTATTTAATGCAAAACATTTATGTAGGAACGATTAAATATGGTTACAACATGTGTTTTATATTTATTAATCAATGTTCTGCATAGATTGTTAAAATTATCAAGATCAAAATATCATACGTATAAATTATATAATCATCCAGCAGGTGGTTTTAAAATCAAAACCGAAATCTTTTAAATAGGGGACGAGACGAGTATTATATCTGAAATAATAATGAAGGAAAAAAAACACGCTGTTGGAAAGCATGAAGGAGAATGTCTGGATTGCGGTTTGGTTTGATGCTGCCGTCCACACCTTTCTCTGCACTGCACGTTCAGCACTTTCTTCCTGCAGTTTTTTTTTTTTATACTTCCCGTATGCGGTTTACCATGGTTGGGTTTCCTTCCCTTTTCTCTAGTTTCACCGCTACAGCTGTTGGTTTATTAATGATTGATCGTAAATAATTACAGGTGTTTGCATTTTATCAATCCAGCAGGGTTAAAATATGGCTGTTTAATTTCAGCAATACGGCTGTCCATATTACGTGTACCGGACATTCTTGCTACCGTTTACATTTTTTTTTTTTTAAACGGTAAATTCCAATGTTAACAAATTAAATCATAACTGCCTACACACACACTTATATATTATGAAATTTTTTCTTAATAATATATATACAATTGCTAAAAAAATGTACCTTTCGGAATTTTGAAAAATTTTTCTATTTTATTTTAATTAACTAATTCATATTTGGGTAAAAAGTCTCATTTTAAAATTCTGGAGACATGTTTTCCAAAATTTCATTCCTTCATTAAATTGAGCATATTAAAATAGGATTACCCATAAAATTTCACCTCAATTGGAGCTAAGTGCATATTTTAATTTAATTAAAATCATATTTTGGCATAAAACTTCATTTTAAAAATTTGTAGACATATTTTGCAAAATTTAATCCATTCATTATGTAGGGTATATTAAAATAGGCTTGCTCCAAAAGTTTCATCTCAAACAATCTTATATACATCAAGATATTAATTAACTAAACAATTATATAAAAAAATTAAAATATCAACGCGTACGTGCATTGCTGTTGAATTTATTACCTTTGGCATGCTTTTTAATATATTCAAGTTTGACAATTTAGTCAACTATTTTTCATAATTTGATCCGTCTAGATTAGAGAGCATATAATTTAGTATTCTCTATTAAATTTCTATGTGATTCTGAGTTATGCATATTTAGATCTAATCAAAACAGTGAGGATGAATATAAGCCCTTAATTAGCCAAAAATTTTCCATTTATTTTTATTTTTCCACAAGGTCCGTAAATTTAAACAGTTTCAATTTGTGTAATTCGTAATTTTGAAATTCCTTCCGGAAATATTTGTAAAAATTCATTTTCATATCTAATATTTATGAAATCATAAATTACCCTCTATTTTCTTATAAATCTCAATGTAACCTTTGTAAATTCTCATTAAGTCCCTTTTTGTCTCAATTACCAATCAATTATCTTTTCTAAATTTACAATTTAATCTTATTTTTATAAAATTGAAATTTGGTCTTTTCATGATTAAGTTAATCCAAAGTGATTAACTTATCACTTTATCTTAATCACATGATTACTATTCATGTTTACTATTTATTAAATTAATTATTTGGTCCTTCGACTCCATATATTACAAAATTATATATTTAAAAAAAATCAATAACCCAGGGTTCATGACCTTAGGGTTTCATACATGGTCTTAAAATTTGGGGTTTCACAAAAAGAAAGGCTAAGAAGTGACGCCCCTAGTGGACAGCTTGGTTGCACATAAATGTGTGATTTTGATGATTTTTGTTAATTTTTAAATAGGTATTTTACTTGGATATAAAATTTTCATGTCAACATGGGATAAGTTAGAATTAAATTACCCTCATGACATGTAGCAAAGTGAGTCCCATGGGCTGGTTAAAAATTATAAAAAGGGAGCCATATCAATGGAAACGTGCACATGAGGAAAGGGGAGAGAAAAATCTCTCAAAAATTTTCTAAGTGAGCAACCCTTTGCATGTAAAAACCAGAAAGGAAGAAGGAGAAAAGAGGAGAAAAAGAGAAGTAAAAAGGGAAGAAAGAGAAAAGGAACCAAGCTAAGCAAGTTGGATTCAAGTGGGATTCAATTCAAGTAAGTGAAATCTAAGTTTTGAATCATTTGAATCAACATTTTCTCTCTCAAATCATGAGCCATGAATATGGTTCATAGTGAACTCTTAAAGGATGAGTTATGATGCCTTGATAAGGGTATAGAATGATTTTTTAAAGATATAAATGAGATCAAGAGTTCAAGAGAGTGACAAGGGAAGTTAGGGTTGAATTTTGAGATGAAATTTAACTTGGAATTTTTCAAAACCCTAAACCAAGTTGCTGTATGATTAAAGCATGATGATTAGGATGTAATTTATATTCTTTTGGATTACATATGTTGATTTGAGCATTTGTTAATGATTTTAGCAAAAATGGAACTTAGGGTTTCAAGTATTACCCGATTTTTTTCATTTTTGAGTTAAAAATTATATAAAGAATTTCTTAAATGGTTTATGGATGAATTGTAGGGTAAATTATCCTAAATTAAGGACCATTTGGATGCCCTATGTGGGATAGATTATTTTTCCCTAAATCTGAATTTTTAGGGTATATGTATGGAACGTCCAAATGGGGGCCAAAACGGGTACTTTACATGTGATTTTTGTTGCTGTTTGCAAACAAATGATTTATGGATGTTATGGTGGGTAATTTAACCTAGGATTAAGGTACTTTGAATTTCCAAAATAGCTTGGAAAGATTTACCCTAAATCTGATTGTTAAGGATATGTGTATGGACACGTCAAAACAGGATAAAATGGATGTCCTACATGCTTAAGATTTTGCTGTTTTGGAAGCAACTAACATATGGATTTTAAATATGTGATAATAACCTAAATTTGGGTTAAGAAAATCATGTTTAGTTTCTGAAAATTATGAGTTAAAAATCTGTTAAGATTTAATTCTTGAAAGAGGCGTTGAAAGGTTGAAAAATGGGTCCTAACATGGCTGTTTTGAAACCCAATGATAAATAGATTAAAAATCTGAAATTAAACCCTAAATTATATGTTAATTAAGGGGTTTAATGATGTTGAAAATAGATGTAAGTTTATGTATTAAGAAATTTTAAGAAACACATAATATATGTGTTGTATGTTGAACGTATGTATGAATGAACGATATATGACTTATGTGAAGTTGCTAAAATGAAAATATGCATGAATATGTGATGAAATGCATAAGGATGCTGCAGTATGAATGATGTTTGATTATCTCAATTTTTAAGATTAATTTATGAAGCTTAAAACGTCACTTATATGCTTAGAATAAGCATTGACGTAGGAAACATGGAAAATAGATGAAAAATGGTTAATGGGAGATATAAATCCCCATATGTTGAATTATGAATGAATGTTATGTGTTTACCCTAAATATGGGTTCAAAGTGATATATGGAATGAATGGTATGATGCATAAGTGCATGTTGTGTATGTATGATCGACTTAAAAATTCAAGTTGATTATGTATGATATGGATTATGGGATTGGAAACTAAGTGAATGCAAGCAAATGGATTGTTATGAATGCAATGCTATGTTTATGCATAGACAAAGGCAAAGAGATAAGCGATACGGAAAGCTAAGCAAACAAGGTAAGCAAGCAGTTTTCTAAATGCTTTTGTTTTATCAAATGTGATCAAATGGTTATCAATGATATTCTAACTGTTTAAATGAGCTGGCAAATGATTGATTTCAATTCTTTCTAAGTTGTTTAAGGATGACCATTCCTTATCTAAATGTGTATTGAAATGATATTTCAAATGAGATAAATGAATTGCTTACTACTTTTCAAGTACTTATATCAAATGATGAATCATGGATTTATGAATGAAAAATTATGCTAGCATGTCAAAGTTCATGTTTATGAAAGGAAGCATATGCACAAAGTATGAGGTCCACCTTAAAGGTGTAAGCGGACCGAATGTCCCCCTTTGGTGCGGCCAAGTCGCTAAGAGAGGCCTAGGGTTGGCGGCACCTCCTTGGACTGGGAGAGAGGATGAAAGTGGATGATTGCGTAGCTAGCTTCTATCCAAAGGAATGTCATGATTTCAAATAATGCATTGCATTGTTTATGACATACCCTACACGGGTATAAGCAGCATGTTTTATGATATATCCTCGAGTGGGTATAATGTAACTTTTCAAGTTATTTTTAACAAAAATGAATTGCTTAAAAATCTTATAGCTTGCTTATTGAGTTTTGACTCACCATTTTGTTTTCCAATCCTAAAGACAGGTGAAGGGAAGAACCATGTAAGGAGTACAGGTGGAGATTCAAGAAAATATGAATTTCTACAAGTTACCTATGAATGAATTTTATGAATTGAGTGGTTGTATGAATGATGACAATTAAATTGTTATTCAATGTTGTAGAAGGATTATGTTATGTTTATGACTTTAAATGGTGATTATGACTGGAAATTACAAAAAAAAAATTTATGGTCAAATGATAAGGTATGATTGATCATGATATGACTATGTATGGAACTTACAATATCCGATGTGTATGTTAAAATAGAATAATGACCCGAAAAGGCATTTAATGGAAATTGAAATGAATAGAATGATGTAAACTCCTAAGGAGTTAGGATTAAGTGGATAAATATCCAATAAGCTCGCCATGTGACAGGGTAATAATCCTGATTACATTTACCAATCGATAGATCTTAAAGTAAGATTGTGACGCTCGGGCTGGGGTGCCACGCACTAGAGGAGGACAACCGGTCTGCTTACACCTCTACGATGGACCTAATCCTCGTGCTCTATGCACCAGTGGATGACACTTACCAAGTGATCATCCGCCCCATCCATCATTCGTACGCCGCTGGCCTCTGATCTATATCAAAGACTTAGTCACACTAGAGGGAGACAACAGGTCCAATTACACCTTTACAATGGACTTAATCCTCGTGCTCCATGCACCTGCAGATGACACTTACTAAGTGATCATCCACCCCATTCATCATTCATGCTAGCCTACATTTTCTAAGGATAACATTTTGCATGATCATTTCAAATACTATTTTCACAAAGCAGTTATTCAAATTCATTTGTGAGAATTAAAACAAATAAAGATGTAGGGATGGTCACCCTTAAACAAGTTTGGAAACATCCGTATAAAGCAACTTCCAAAGCCTTTCAATTTTAAAAAATAAAATCATATTTTCAAAAGTTGTGCTTGCTTACCTATAGTTCAACTTGAACTTCTCTCTTTCTGTTTGCCCTTTCCTATATAAATGAAAAGGGTTACCTTTCATACTTGCAACATACTTTATGCTTGCACGCTTTGCCTTTTATGCATTATCTCTTATTCCCAAACCTTACATGATCTCATTCTATTTGTGACCCTGAGTAATTCAACTTTACTCAATTCTTTTTTTGAGATGAACACTTTCATCTCTTAAGTCACATATATTTTCACATTTTCAATGATGAGTCATTCACTTGACTCAGTACCCTAATCTAGGGCATTTAATCTCTTTTGATCATTCAAAACACTTGCTTGACACTTACTTGGAACTATCATAAATCAAGTTCAAGTAAGGTTTCTCAAGTTCACATTTATCTTTCTAATATCCACTTTTCACATCTATATAACCTAATAATTGATTGCTTTGAACACCAAACCTTCGTAGTATTTCAAGGCAATTATTCGCCACTTATATCAAGTAATTCCTTCATCAAATTTCTGGAATTTATTTCCATCTATCAAAACAGCCCTATATATGCATGAATTCATCCTATATTGGTTCTACAATTGCATACCAATCCTTTATACATGTATAGCTACTACTTAACAACCTTGGTAATAACTTTGAATGCTTGTTTATAACATATGACAAACAATACTTGACTTAAAATTTTGGGATTTATTTTTCCTTCCAAAATAATCATGTTTTCACTAATTTATTCTCATATTCGCATATCAATTCAATATTCATGCAATATAGTAACTCAATAAACATACTTGCTTATCAATACCCTTAATTATACCTATTGCTAATCCATATATCATATGATAATCAAGGTAACTTAAACAGAAATTTTCCTTACAACTGATAATAAATTTGAATGTCCACTTAAGCATAGCATTAATCAGTAATCAAATACATATAAAGTATACTTATTGGACATCAACTAAGCGTGAAATGAACCAATAATTAACAACAAATTTCACATAATTGGACTTTTTTTGGACATGAATTAGTTACCTTCCCAAGGGAAAAACTTGCTAAATTTTTTCCTCCTTGCTGCCTTTGGACGTTTTCAACTTGTTGTCTTACTTTGAGAATTTTTTCTCACTTTTGAGTTGCTAAAAATTTGTTCAAAGTGCTGCCCCTTTACCCCTTTATATGGGGTTGCATTTTACCCTTGGTTTGCCACATTTTAACCATGGTTAAAGCCACTTAATTGCCTTAGTTTGTTGCTGCAATCCTAGCCGTCCAAAAGTCCATCTCTTCCTTTTTTTACTTAATTTTGCTGCATCATTTTCGACAATCGATTTTTGTTGCATTTTTGTCATTTAATCTCCTCCTTACATGTATTCGTAGATTGCCAAATTACTTCCCTAGTTATGGCACATTATCTCTTCATTTTTTCATTTTGCAAAAAATTAAAAATTGCTTCAATTTTTGCTGCCCAAACACATCCACATTTAGCTGGATTTAATTGTGATTTTTCACAATTTTTGTTTCATAAAAATCAACCCAAATCACCTTATCTAGCCGCCTTAGCCTTGGGCATTAATTACCACTTTTTTTATCTCTTTATCCTATCCATTATGACTCTTAAGATAAGGCTCATTAATGCAAATTCCTTTTTTGATAATTCCCTTGCTAATCAAGAGTTTATCATAAGATTTGACATAATCAAAACCATTCATAACTTAGGAAATGTGCCCTTGACTTTCCATAAAAATTTTCATCCTTAAATGATCAATATTGGCTAAGATATGATCATTTGGAACTACCTCAAGGCATTTCATGAAATTTCAAGTTGTTTAACAACTTTCTAATCAAAATACTCATAATCCACTCCATTTAACTTGTAGGGTAGCCTAACTTAGGTTTACCTTAAAAATTTTACATCGATATGTCTTACACATCTCAAGATACAAGATTATCACTAATTGATCCTAAAATGACACATCAAATGGGTCATTAATGCATGCGACATATATAATTCTCTACAAGTCTTTGTCTTGTAGTGAAGATCTCAGTTTTTTGTCATTTAGTAACACCTCACTTATTTTGGCATTTAATGCATTTTTGTCTTCTAGTACACGTAAAAGTGGTTAACTTTAAGCACTTTGCTTAATCAACTTGCTTATTCTCATCCACCTAGATCATAGAGCATGTAGTTTTTCACCTCTCATCAAAATTTCACCTCAATCGGAGTTAAACATGCATAGATCTAATGGAATTAGTCATAAATGAATATAAACCTTACATTTGGAACCAATCAGGGGTCCAAAATTTTCATTTATTTTTTATTTTCCCATAAGCTCCACAGTTTCAAATCATTAATTTGTGTATCTCATAATTTGGAAATTTCTTTCTAAAATATTTCTAAAAATTCATTTACACTCTGTTCCTCATACAAGCTGCCCATCACACTTCCTAGGCTTAAAAGAAAATGGGGTTTCACATATGGGTGCCCCCGCGAGTGGTCAACAAAATTTTTTTCTGAGGAGTTGACGCTTGATGAGAAGGAATTTGCAGTGTCGCTTCAACTAAGTCTTTTGGCTTGCAGGGATAGTCCTAGTTTTGAGGTCGAGCCATACTATCCTTATCGATTCACATGTCAATTTGGCTTTAATTAGGACGTTCATGCATATCTTCCCTGCATAAGGTATCAAAGGAAACTTGGCATTAAACTCTTCATCAGCTTGTAGTCTACTCAAGATTTGATGGAGTTAAGTTTTATTGCGAGCTTAAATTTCCTTCATTTGATCGTCAGGTCCAAGTAACCTAAGATTACGTGCATTTTTATGGTATATATGCACCGAAGGTCGTCGAATAAGTTGCACCTAAATATCACTTTTAGGCTTTTAAGCCCTTGAACTTGTCTAGTAGCTGGGAAAATTTGGACTTAATGATGCCATTTGAGGTGAGATGCTTCAAAGAACCTGACGTGGAGGAGACCGAAGCCCACAGTGTTCAAAACATTGATTCTTTCAATGCCTACTCTAGGATTGTTAGATGTAGCTTTCGTTGCATTGATTGGACTTGGAGTATGCCTTTGTGTACTTTTGGTCCTTACCCCACTTCTCTTTTTGCAGAATACAATATCAAGCTCCTTTACTTGTATATCCATCAAAATCAATCAATCGCGTTTGGTTTCCTAATCAGCTCACCAACTCAAAGGCCGCAGAGTCACTAAAGACGCATGACATTGTGGTAAGAAATGAAAAGTTTGCCAAATAAGGAATTTTTCTTCGATTGTTAGGCCTTTTGGTCCTCACAATAGGAAGAAATTATGAAAAATTCTGCAATTGATATGATGGAAAATCCTGATAGAGGATCATATCTTATTGAAGTTCCTCAGCAGCCTGAGCCTTCTGAGGAAGGGGAAATTGCAGCGGGGTTGAATGTTGCTATAAATTCTTCTAGCGACCATGAAGTGGGTAAAGGAATGCAGGCCTAAGCGTAGAAGAATTCTCCTGCACTGCCGGCCTCTAGCGATCATGCTTTAAGTGATCTATTGAGTTTTCACATAGATTTGAATCTGGATCAAGTGGACCAACCCATGAGATCCTATGGTAGTGGACCTATATTCTTTGATAACATCTTTATGAGAGATTATCTAAGGGTACAGACACCCGAGGCATGCCAATCTCTGCCTTCTGTGGTTCAAGATACCCTTGTGAAGGCAGTTTCCAATTTTGATGATAGGAACACGAGTATGTTGCATTACTTTTGCCAATTGTGACTTTATTATGATATTTCTTACTTCAACCACTTATTTAACAGGATCTGGTCCGAGAGAAGGAATCCATATGGAGGTTCCTCATATTTATCTTGAAGGAGAGAACGTGAACTTAGGGGGTAAACTTTTTCATTTGTTTAATTTCTCCTTTCCCTTTTTCATTTCTTACTTCACAGCTTATGCTTCATTCATTTTCAATAGCCACCTTAGTTATCAAAATTTCTAATGATGTTTCTCACTGGGGAGAAGATCCAGCACTAGTTGATGGGAGCTAACCCAAGGGAAGCGCTTCCCACGTTTTTCTCATGGGAACCTGCCTATCTACCGTTTGTTTAAGCTAGATGACTATGATTTCTTTGGGTATTTTTGGAAGCTTGAAAATTTGGCAAAGAGGCGTGAAATTCCGACGTCATACTCGTACCTCTCCTCCCATATCATCTTTTTTCGTCCATCTCGAGCAAATGAGCATGGCAGATTTGAGGCGAAAATCACGATGAAAATTGGGGCGGAAATCATCATTGCGGGTGTGTTTTATGGCAGCATCATGGTGGAAGATGGCCATTATTGAACACTAAATTGATGCCAAATTCAGTGATCGTCTGGCCATAGGGAAAATTTGCTAGCTGCACAATTTGCATTTCCCACATCATTGCTTTATAATATGCAAATATTTGTTGATTTGCAACGGGCAGTGCTGAACTTGCAACCATCTTGAAGGAAGATATAATTTTTTTTATCTTGATGCTATCAGATCTGGTGTGATTTTCACTTTGTAAATTAGATTGACGGCTTGGATTCTTTGAATCCATGGTTATTGTTGTCGGATCTGAAAAATAAGAGGTTGTAAATGATGACTTGATTTAACTGACTTGGAAGAAGAATGGCTACTGCCAAGATGGATGCTAGAGAAGATGGATTTCCGCCAGTTAGTCTGCACATTTTGGGCTAGGAAAACCATCCACTGGTTGATGGGTTCCATAAGCAGCCATGGTTGTCGGGACGAAAGTGATGGAGCACGATTTAACAGTACTTCAATAGTGCATCCTCTAATCATGCACGTGCAGAACCTTTTTTTACCGAACATGAGCCATAGGCCACCTTTTTCTCCTTCCCTCACTCACTTAGTGTAATAGCCATCGACTTGCCATATACACCACTCGCAGCGCTATCTAAGCCTCCCTGCTCACCCTCATCAACAACCACAGCCACAACCCATAGAGAAAGAGGGGAAGAGAGAGGGATGGGCTGCTCATCTTCCAAATACGTCAAAGCGGCCATGGACGTCTACCGCTTTGCCCCCGCCAGCATTGCCCTTTTTGACATCAACATCATCGAGGAGCCATGGCTGGCTGCCCAGCAGCAGCGGCAGCCCACCAAGCCCGACAAGCTTTCCCACATGCCGGCGCCCATCCTTTAGAAGCTCGACACCTTTGAGTTGGCTTCCAACGCTCAAATCTAATCTACAATTTTTACATTTTGTAATTTTTAAATATTTATTTTTGAATTATGAAAATGAAAAATGCACTGTTCATGCAATTTTTTGAATACATGTGCAGGTCTAAGCTTAAATTTTCAAATATATATTTTATATTTTATGATTTTTAATATTTATTTTTGAATTGTAAAAATAAAAAACACTATTCTAACAATGCATTTTTTCATTTTTTCAAGAAATTTTTTTAAAAATCTCAAACATTTAAAAAAAAATTAAAATTACATAATTGAAAATTTTAAGCTTCAAAGAATAAAAAAGTGAAACATGCTCCGAACAGCGGGACCATAAGATTGTGATCCAAGATTAATTAAAAGGTATTTTACGTATATCATATCCAAATCATATAGAGTACTAATCTAGGGCACCCATGTGCAATAAATTTTGCTATAAATTTTAACACTTTTTATTTTATTTAATATTTTTTATAATTTAAAAAATAAAACCCATTTTCATGTGCTAGTGTATGAAATTGAGCTATTTTTATTTTTAAAATTTAAATAATCAAAAAATATAAAAGCTATATTAATATACATATCTAGGAACCTGCAAAAAGGTTTGAAACTTTATACATTGAAGCTTTGAGCAAAACCATGCATGGATCGAGTTCCATATCTTGGCTAGTCATAATGCATCTTAAGATGTTTAAATTTATTTATATCCACTAACTAAAAAAAGTAAAAATCTCTCAAAAATTTTTAACCAATTCCAAAAAGTAACATATATTTATATATTAAATCTATATTGCAATTGTATATAATTTAAATAAATATAATTTATTACAATTTTAGTTTTAAAAAGTCATATATAATAATTATTACAATTTTATATATTTACATAAATTTCTATTTCATTTAATTAAATTTATATATTTACATAAATTTCTATTTCATTTAATTAATTTTATATTCATTTAATTGAAATTGGTATACATTTTTAATTTACCTTTATTAAATCTACCTTCAAGAAACGTATGTTGTCGAGTTGATACTTAAAAGAAAAATTTTGTGATTTTTAGATCTGTTCCAATAAATCCCTCTGTAGGTACGCCAATTAGGTAAGTAGAAATTTTTATGCTTTATTATTGAAGATTCAATAAGAATTTTAAGTTTTTATAATTCGTCAAATTTTTTCCTAAACTCCATAGATTCGCTAGATTTACAAAAAGAAAAGTATTGGACAAATCTATATTAAATAAGTAACCTACATATGTGCCCGGAGGAAAATTTTGGGTTCGTTTGGGCAGTTTCTGCAGCTGCCGAATGTTGACAGAGAGACGTGAAAACGGAGCAAAAGAACTGTAGCAATTTTGACTTCTTGATGGAAATTTTACAAAAAACTCCATGAATTTATGATTCTGCAAAAAGGTACCTATTTTGAAGAAATTATAGAAAAACTCAAATTTTGATAGAAAATTTGCAGGAGATATTTTAAAAAGATTATTATAAAATAACCTCTTGACTTGTGAAGGAATTTCATAAGAAAAGTTTTTAGAAAAAAATTACGAAAAAGCTCCTTTTGAATGAAATAGTTAGCAAAAATGGCTTAATTAGCTAGGAATTCAAAGAATAAATAGAAAAGTATAATTTTCATTAAAATGAATTATTATGTATATATCTTTTTCAAAATACATAAATTATAGTTTATTTAAATCTAAATTATATTTTTATATCAAAAATTTTTCATTGAACTTTAGATTTGATTGGACTTTATTTAGAGGTGTTCTATAACATAAAGATTTTCTATAAATTTTTTATTCAATTTATATATTTATTACATGGATAATTTTACATTGATTACACTTGAAGTAAATAAATTTTTATTTTTATTTTAAATTTATTAATTCTAGTAACAATAAATCACAATTAGTATATTAATACGTTAAATTTGTAATATAAACTGTAATAATATTATTTTATAATTTTAATAAATTTTATTATAAAATTTCTATTAAATGTAGTTATTTACTAAATTGATTATTTAACCAATCCCAAAAAGTAACATATATTTATATATTAAATCTAAAGTACAGTTATATATAATTTATTACAATTGTAATTTTACAACATCATATATATAATAATTATTACAGTTTTATATATTTACATAAATTTCTATTTCATTTAATTTAAATTAGTTATTATTTTTAATTGTAGCTTTATATATTTATTTAGTTTAAAAATTATTTAAAGGTTTGCGTAGTTCTGAAATGAATTATTATATATATATTTTGCAAAATATAAAAATTATGTAAAATATTTTTAAAATATAAAAAAGTAGATGTTGTTAAATGTTGTTAGACGTAGTTAGATGCTGTAGACGTTATTAGATTAAGATGGATTTCATTAAATCATATTATCTGGGTTTTGAATTTTGTAATTAAGGTATAAATGACCTTATAAAGGATCTAGGATCATATTACAGGTGTTAAATTAGGATTAACTTATTAATTTAAAAAATTAGATGATGTTAGATGTCGTTAGATATGGTTAGATGTTGTTAGACGCTGTTAGATTAAGATGGATTTTATTAAATCATATTATCTGGGTTTCAAATTCTGTAATTAAGGTATAAATGACCTTATAAGGGGCCTAGGATCATATTTCAGGTGTTAAATTAGGATTAACTTATTAATTTAAAAAATTAGATGTTGTTAGATGCGGTTAGATGAGGTTAGATGCGGTTAGATGTTGTTAGATGCTGTTAGATTAAGATGGATTTCATTAAATCATATTGTCTGGGTTTTAAATTCTGTAATTAAGGCATAAATGACTTTATAAGGGGCTTAGGATCATATTACAGTTGTTAAATTAGGATTAACTTATTAATTTAAAAAATTAGATGCTGATAGATGTCGTTAGATGCTGTTAGATGTAGTTAGATGTTGTTAGATGCTTCTAAACGCTGTTAAATTAAGGTGGATTTCATTAAATCATATTATCTGGATTTCAAATCCTGTAATTAAAGTATAAATGACCTTATAAGGGGGCCTAAGATCATATTACAGGTGTTAAATTAGGACTACCTTATTAATTTAAAAAATTAGATGCTATTAGAGGCAGTTAGATGCTATTAGATTAAGCTAAATTTCATTAAATCATATTAGCTAGGTTTCAAATTCTGTAATTAAGGTATAAATGACCTTATAAGGGGGCATAGGATCATATTACAGGTGTTAAATTATGATTAACTTATTAATTAAAAAAATTAGATGCTGTTAGATGCGGTTAGATGCTGTTAAATGTTGTTAGATTAAGGTGGATTTCATTAAATCATATTATCTGGGTTTCAAATTCCGTAATTAAGGTATTAATGACCTTATAAGGGGCTTAGGATCATATTACAGGTGTTAAATTAGGATTAACTTATTAATTTCAAAAATTAGATGTCGTTAGGTGCTGTTAGATGATGTTAGATTCTATTATATTCGAAAAATAAAAATTATTAATAAACTTTCAAAAAATCAAACATAATAAATTCAATTGTTATTTTTGAGAATACCTTATTACATGAACTATAAATAATATAACATAACTCCTAATAAAAAATATATTTTTCAACTTTACCAATTATAATGAAATCTTATTTAAAATAATTTTTGTACATAACTATTTTTAAAAATTGTCAAATAATGAAAAATTATGTCTACATACATTTTAGTAGTTGATCCAGCAAATGAATGGAATAAATTGAGATTTTGTATATATATATATAATACAAATTTTATCAAAAAACCAAACATACTCATGTTTTTAAACAAAGATAGTCACACTGTAAAATTACCACGATGCCCCTTCTTCCTTTTTTTCTCATGGGGAAGGCTACCCATGGATTGGGGCCCGTAGTTGATATGCCAATGGGTCGTTGCCTGTTTCTCCCGTTTCACCAGGTATTATAACATTTTGTACTTGGGCTAATCTTTTGGTTGACTTGTCATTATAAGCTTTTAACTTATCACTTTTCAGCTTTGGGATCTGGTTGATCGGGTGGTCCTCATTTCAGCTCAACTGGCCCTAGTACTGGTGCAGTTCAAGTAGGACTGGCTAGCTCCCTGATGTCAAAGATTGTTTCCTGAACCCTTTGCATCATTTCTTTTTTTCAACTTTAAGAGTAATCAGAGCTGATCGGTTAGGGCAATTGGATCTCAACTGTCTAAGGCATGCAGTGACACAATTTAAGGGATGCATTGTTTCTTCTTTGAGAACTATGGATTCTGCCAATGATGTTATTGAAGCATCAGATATTTGTGAAGCTTTTTTCATGATTCTAGACAGGCTTCAACTTGAGCTCTCTGGTTTTGGTGATGTCATACTCTTGTTGTGAAAGCTTCATGCTCATTGCCGTGAGCATGCGGCTGTTGCAAGACCTTTGGCTTCTATAGAGGAATTGGTTTCAGCGGAAGGTGATGTCATCGGGTGTAGAGATCGTCTCGCTGAACTTTAGGAACAACAACTTCTGGTTTCACAAGAACTAGACGACAAGAGAAAAGCTACTGAAGTTGTTCGAGTTTCCATAGCAATGAAGCAAGCTAAAGTTCGCCACATCATCACATTCACCTTCATAGATAAATATAAATTGAGTTCATTGGTTTCGGCTTCTAATGCACTCCAAGCTGAAGTTGATATTTATGGTGAAAGCATTGCTTCGACGGATCGGGACCTCTCGACATTAGAGGCTAAGGTTGAGGAGCTCTGGCATACATGATCGCTCCTGCTGATGTAGTGGGCTCTCTTCAAGCTCAAAGAGAATCGCTTCCTTCTATGAGAGAGAGAGTATAAAGACCCTTTTGCAAAGTTTTGATATACAAATGCCTCATGGATAATACCTTTTAAAATAATTTCCATCTATTGTTGCTTTAATTTGACTTTTGTAGTTTATAATTTTATGTGTCGTTGCCATAGACTTTCTCAACAATATAATGTCCTTCCTATTTAGGCTCGAACTTGGCAATGAGTTTGCCCCCTGCCAGGAGCTCTGTTTGTAGCTTTAGCACAAATCAACTATTTTAAATAAGCGATGTCGCACAACCTTGTTGTATGCTTCAACCATTCGAGCTTGATAGAGTTCGATCCATTGTCACGCTTGGACCCGCTTTTCATCTAGTGCCTTAAGTTCTTCAAAATGAATCTTAGATTATTGTTCACTAGTCAACCTATAATGGATGGTAATCCTTAAGGATGTTAACTAGGTTTCTACTAGTAAAACCGCTTCGGCACCAAAGAGTAATGAATATGGCGTCACTCCTGTTGTAGTTCGATGTCTATAAGCCCGTAGTACTTTAGGCAACCTTTCATGCTAATCATGCTTGTTCTTTATTGTGGTTCTTTTGAGGATTCAAATAATTTTTTTATTGAATGCCTTTGCTTAGCCATTTTCTTGTGGATAATAGGGTGATGGGAACACTTTTTTATTCCAAATTTCTAGTATAGTTGGTCTACTTTGTCATTCTTGAATGGCATGCCATTATCTGAGGTAATTTAGTATGGAACACCATAACAAAAAATGATTTTTTGCTTGATGAATTTGACAACCTCTTGTGCCTGCACTCTCTTGTAAGCTTTAGCTTCTTCCCACTTAGAAAAGTAATCTGTAGTAGCCAAAATATGCAAGTGCCCCTTAGATGATGGTGGATTGATGGGACCGATTATCAAAACCCCACAATGACAAAGCCCATGAGATAAGTGCTGGTAACATCTCTGAGGTAGGAACATGATGAATATCCCCATATATTTGACAGACTTCACAGAATTTTGTGAAATCGATCGAGTCTTGGACCCTTGTGGGTCATAATGGTAAAGGCATTACCTTGATTGGTGAACACCACATTCACTAGAATCTGTTTCCTAAAGATTCTGAAAAATCTCATTTTGTCTATGCAACGAAGCTAAAACACGTCAAAAGTGATTCGATATAACTCGTTTTGAACATAGTACATTGCAAGACAGCTTTTCTGAGTGATTTTGATACATTAGGGTCATCTAGCAAGACACCATATCCGAGTTGCTTGACTTGGAGATTTTTGTCATCTTCGAGTCTTTGTACTCAAATGTCATACATCAAGCTCGTTGAAAGTGAGAATACTAGCTAGCTTTGATAGTGCATCGGCAACTACATCTTCTAACTGAGGAGTATGCTCTATAGAAACAACCTAGAATTTGCCAGCACAGTTTGAGCTTTGTCATAAAATTTTCATAGATGAGGCTGATGCACTTCATATTGATTATTAAATTATTTAATGACTAATTCTGAGTCTCCAAATATTCGTACAAATAAAACATTTAATTGCAAAAGAAGTTCCACACCAATGATAAAACCTTCATACTCAGCTTGTTTATTTGTTGCCCTTTTTTCAAGGAAATATGAGTGTGGGAACAAGTCTTTATGAGGGAAGACTATGAAAGTTCTGATGCCAACTCTAGATGGTTTTAAAGCACCATCAAAATACATTTTCCACATTGGATAATCATTTGCGTAGAAAATTTCCTCATTGGGCAGACTTTCCAAAATAGAAAACTCTTCTTCAAGTAGATGAGCTGCTAGAAAATCCACTAATGTTTGACCTTTTACCACTTTTTAAGGTACATATTGGATGTCAAACTCGGTTAGCAACAATGACCATTTTTCCAGGCATCTCAAAAGCATGCTTCTAGTGATAAAAAATTTAAGGGGTTCAACTTTTGAGATTAAAATAATCTAATGCATGAGGAAGTAGTGTATTAGCCATGCGCCACGAATACTAAGGCTAGATAAATTTTCTTGATCGAAGAATAATTGCACTCAGATTGTGATAATCGACGACCGAGATAATATGCAGGTTGTTCTTTGCCTTAGGTAGTCTCTTATACGAGCAATGCTCCCAGTGATTGGAGACTGACAACAATGTAAAGAATAAGAGGCTTTCCTTAGATTTGGGTTGTCAAAACAGGAGTTTTTACAACAACTCTTTAATGACTCTAAAAGCTCGTTGACACTCTGCGTCCTATTGGAACCCGTATCTTTCTTCATTAACTTGTGAAATGGCTGACACTAATCAGACAAATTAGAGATAAAGTACTGGATATAAGATAACTAGCCTGAGTTCTTTGAGGTTGCCAGGAGTGGCATATTTTGAATTGCTTCTGTCTTGAGTGTTCGTAATCTCACCGCAAGTGCACAGGTCGTAGATTGTAGTATATAAATTATCAATCCATAGGGAATTCGGGACTATAAACTTTGCTTTTAAACGCTTTCGTATCAGATATAAAATGGGATAGATAAGTGAAAGAGAATATAGTAAATAAAATGGAAAAGAAATAGAAAAATGGGAAGAGAAAATAAAAGTGAAAAATAGAACGAGTAGAGAACAAGAGTGCAAGTACCTAGGGTCTAGGATTTCATATGCACCTTTTGCAACGGGCAATGGTATAATTATTTAATTTGGATATTGTTTGTTAAAGGAGAACAAATCTTAATTTATCCTTGCACCTTCTCTTAAAACCTACAAGGCGTACCCTAATTTTCTTAACTACTTATTCTCATGAGATTAAGTTAATTAGAATCCATTAAGTTCTGTGGTTTGTTCATAGAATTTCTCAAGGTTATCATGCCTATTCTCATGATCTTAAATCTTCAGGTTTAATATCTTGATTATCGTATATTAGGTTTCCATCTCTCGGTTCCATCACCTAATATATGGAATCATGACAAAGTATGGGCCCATGTATAAAGCAAGCATAAAAATCATAAGATATTAAATTAACAACAATATTCATCATAAATGAATTAGAAACCCACATCACACTACATTGTACGCATGCTACATCGTAAACCCTAGATTTAGGGTTTAGCCAAGCATGTTTAAGTCCAAAATAAAATTAGAATCAAAATCCATCTTAAACAAGACAATTAAAATTAAAAAGGAAAAAGATAGAAAAGCTTATTGGTTTGAAGCCTCCAATGGTGTGTCGGCCACTCCACACAACTCGCCGGTCTGCTTTTTGCCCATGGTCTCCTCCTTGCTCTCTCTCTCTCTCTCTCTCTCTCTCTCTCTCTCTCTCTCTCTCTCTCTCTCTCTCTCTCTCTCTCTCTCTCTCTCTCTCTCTCTCTCTCTCTCTCTCTCTCTCTCTCTCTCTCTCTCTCTCTCTCTCTCTCTCTCTCTCTCTCTCTCTCTCTCTCTCTCTCTCTCTCTCTCTCTCGTTTGCCCAATTGGATAACTACGTAGTTTGGAAAATTTTGGGCGGTGCTAGCTTTGATTTAAAAGCTTCAATCTGCAATATCAGACAGTCATGATCATCTAATTTTGCTAAAATTCTGGACGGTCTAATTGCTACTGGATTAAATGACGGCTTGGATCAAAGAGGCTGAGCTGCTGCACTTAATTCAGTTGGACAATGGAATTTTTAGATGCTTAAAGTAGTGGCCGTTGCTGATCTTATGGGGCCCACTATAATATCCGGTTCTGAGGTGTAGTTGAATTGGACGTGCTTGAAGACTTGGATGGCTCTGATTAAAAACAGTGCTGATGCTAAGGGCAGCGCTGAAATTTGGCTGTTGATTTTTTGGTGATCTGGTGGGCCTTAATGAACAACTGGATGGTTTAATCTTGATGGTGGGAATTAATGGATGGCTGAGTTTTTGCTGTTAATCTGCGCATCAGATTTGGACAGCTAAAGATTTGATTTTGCTGGAATTTTACAGCCACGAATGGATGGCTGGGCGTTGACGATTTTGTGGGGGCCACTTGATAATTTGATGAACGGCTTGGGTGGACAGTGTTGATTTGCTAAACTGACATGTTGGATGGGTGGGGTTTCATATCTGAATGGTGCGGACGGCTTGGATTGGCTTGGATGATGGCCTAGATGGTTTGGTTTTTTTTTGATTGGCTGATTGGACGGTGAGAAATATTGGACGACGCTGCATCTGTTTTGTTGGACGCTTAATGGCTGATTTCTAGCCGTTGATTTCTGGTGGGTCACACATGCAAGTAAGGATGCAAAATTCTGGATGGCCAGGATCAAACGGACATGATAAATGGCTTGAAAAATTGCTCAAGTAATGCTGATTTTGAGCTTAACATGGCCTAATTTGGAGAATTGGATCAACGGCTTGGATCTTGCTTCATGAGTGCTGAAATTCTGCATGGAATTTGGATGATGCAAATTTGTGATGAATTAGACAGCAGATGGATGACTTGGCTGGTGGGCCCCATGCATGGACTTGTTAATCTGTAATAAAAAATCTTACTAAGTGATTAATTCATCAAATTAATCAACAAGTTATTAATAAAAAATACTTCAAGCCATTTAATTTCATAGCAATAAACAAAATATAATTTCAAGCCAAAAGATTATAAAAATTATTTAAATAACTTGAAATTAATATTCAATACTCAATTATTGCAAAAATATATTTAAACTAAATTTCACATTAAACTCAATTAATTACCCACTAAATTGGTATAAAATTCCTATAAAATATATTATTAATTTTCAATTATCAAATACCCCCACACTTGAACTTTTGCTTGTCCTCAAGTAAATATAAAGGAATTCAAGAACAGATTGCAAAGTTTTAAAACTTTTAGCAAAAAGTGAAAATAAATGTTTAGCCAATCATAAAAAATAATGAGAGTATTAAACTAAAAATTTTGAAACACGACGCTCTTTGAAAATCTTGGTCAACAATCTCTTCTCACATGACTAATATTGTACACCTTGTCACCTCCTTTGCTTTCAATCATTAAGAGTTCAAAAAATCTAGCAATAAACTACTAATTATCAGATATCTTCTCCAATTATTTGGTTATTCAATACACGCATTCAATAATTCAAGTAATGGTAGTAATGCAGAAAATATCAGTTAAATTACCTCATATATATCTCATCAAGTTTTTACATTTAAATTTTCTCTACCAACTCAATTAACGAATTCATAGGATCATAAGGGCTTAGTAGGACAATGGTTAGGTTTGGCACAAGAAATAAAATTGCAAACATTTTCAAAAAAAATTGAACCGTCTCCACATGACTTCAACCTCATTTTACAACAGGAAATAATCTACCCCCACACATAGTAATTTCATTCTTTTTCAAGTCTGTTCTTACCCTTGATTTAGCAATTTTTTTTACCAAGACTGATAATAATTTCCCTCACCATATTTCAGGGTATTCTTTGCATAGTCAAGAGATTAAACCTTATTCCCGTTTCACTTTTCAGCTCAGAAATCAATTTCGAAGTTGGTTCAACTAAGTGAGAATTGAGGTTTAGAAAATTTTAAGTCTAGGCTCAATGGGGGTAAACAATTGTTATACTTTCAAAGATAGGCTCATCATGAAAAAATGCCTTAATCATGTCTATGAATTGGTTAAATGGAGTTTTGGCTTTAAAAATTCTTCAACCAAAATAAAATTTTTCATGTATATGGGAAAAATTACCTTCTTAAATGATAATTGTGTGTATTAGAAAAACCTTTGCTAAATTAGAGAGGATTACTCTGATTTTGAAAGAAAACAGAATATGTTCCTAGGTATATCAGTTTCATCGAGTGATTTAGGATAAAAAATCCAAGTAGTTTCAACAAGTACATGCTCAAAAATAAATTTTACATCTCATTAAGGTTCAACTTTTCCTAATTCAAAGATTTTGAAATTCCAAGTATGGTTTGCTTACAAGACATACAAGAGTTCAAAGTGGTGTCTTAATCAATCTAATATCACAATTTATGCAAGAATTACCCAAAATTTTCAAAATTTTTCAAGATGTGACATAAATTATAATTTTCAAGGTGATGCAAGAAATAGTTAGAGAAAATTAATGCAACGCATTCATCCCCACACTTGAAATTGACATTGTCCTTAATTTAGATCATGCCATCAAAATGATAAATTAAAATAAAGGGAGTAATTGTAAAAGATGAAAGATGTTAATTTC
Source organism: Annona cherimola (assembly GCA_030490835.1). Taxonomy (NCBI): domain Eukaryota; kingdom Viridiplantae; phylum Streptophyta; class Magnoliopsida; order Magnoliales; family Annonaceae; genus Annona; species Annona cherimola. The sequence goes on along the minus strand of CM059973.1, from coordinate 18,041,510 downwards.
CCTATTTTGGCGAGTTGAACTGAATTTTGATTCCATGGTGCTTCCTTCTAAGTAGGCTTTGAAAAGTAACCAATAAAGCTCCAAATTAAAAAATATCAAAATTTTAAAAGAAATTAAATGAAAAACAAAACTAAAACTTTCCTGAAAGAAAAAGAAAAATTTCGGGTTGCCTCCCAAAAGCGCTTGGTTTAAAGTCGTCAGCCTGACTTCAGTTTGATCATCTTATGTCAACCAACTCCAACTTTCTCATTTCCTTGATTCTTTTTCTTGCCTCTAGATTTTCTCGTATTCGTTATTCTTTGAATTGACCTCCATATTTGCTTGAGAACTTTTCCTGCTAATGAACCATTGTAATTAGTTTTAAAAGAACGACAAGGAGATCAAATAGTGACCAGTTTGTCAGCTTTTCTCTTTTGTTCATTAGATTTTTATTGTTTTGATCTCCTGCTTTCAGATGTTGCCACAGATTTAACAACTTGTTGATTCAAGTCTTCCGTAGCTTCTCCTTTACTTGTGTACGTCTAAGTTAGGTCACTTGAAATTCCTTTGTCTGTTGACTCATTGGCCATGTCAACCCGTAAACAAGAGTTGTCGAGAGAGGGGTTTTTCATGGCTGAGAAGAGGTTGAATTCTATTTTTTCATCTCCAACTGTCAGAGAAAGTTGACCATTCTTGATGTCTATGATAGATCCAGCAATGAATAAGAAAGGTCGTCCAAGAATGATTGGAATTTGGCGGTGCTCCTCTATGTCAAGGACTACAAAGTCGAATGGTATGAACAGCTTGCTGACTTTCAAGGGAACATCTTCAAGAATGCCAACCGGGAATTTGATTGATCGATCGGCAAGTTGGAGAGACATAGATGTTAATTTTGAATCGCCGATGTTCAGCCTTTTACAGATGAAGAAAAGGATCAGACTTACACTAGCTCTAAGATCACATAACGCCTTGCTAATTTGGAAATTCCCAAGAGCACAAGGAATAGAAAAGCTCTCAGGATCTTTTAGATTTTTAGGTAGTTTGTTCTGCAAGATGGCGCTGGACTCTTCAGTCAGTGCAATGTTTCTGTGCTCCTCGAGCTTTCTTTTGTTGGACAACATCTCCTTTAGGAATTTTTCATAAGTTGGCATCTGAGAGATTATGTCGAGAAATGGCACGCTGATCGATAGGTTCTTGAGTGTTGAAATAAATTTCTTGAACTACTTTAGAAGTTTTGCCTGTCTTTGCCTTTGAGGGAAGGGAAGAGGAGGCTTGTAAGGAGGTGGTGGGACGTACGGTTTCTCCACCATTGGTTGGGATTGTGGCTCCTCTTCTTGCTTCTGTTCCTACTCGGCCTCCTTTTCAGTGTCAATTTGAGGTGATTGAGGTGGGTCGATCTGCTTTCCACTCCATAAGGTAACTGCCTGCACTTGTTCCCTAGGGTTTACTTCAGGTTGGCTAGGGAGTTTGCCCTGGTCTTTAAGGGATGAGATAATGACATGTTGGGTAATTTGGTTTTCAAGCAATTTAATATGGATTTTCATTTGGCTTATTTCTTCAAGTAGTTTGTAAATCAAGGATCAGAGGATTGTGCTTGAGATGGTGTAGGTAGCGTGGGTTGAATTTAGTATGAGGGAGGGTTCATTAATCTTCTTAGGAAACCAGGTGACTTATTATTTTGAGCATAATTTTGGGTATTTGACTGGTTTGCCCAAGAGAAATTGGGGTGATTCCTTCATCCAGGGTTGTAAGCATTTGAGTAAGGGTTACCATAAGTGCGAGCATCATACTGGTTGTTGAATGCATTGTCCTGCTCGCTTCTGGTGTCCTGGCTGGCAAAATTACACTCAAATGTGTAGTGTGAAGCTCCATAGATCTCACATTAAATTTGTCGAGAAGAAGATGCATTTCGATCCTTGGGTTTCTGCTTCTTTTCTGCAAAAGTTGATCAAGTTTAGCATGAAGAGAATTTATGGATTTGATATTATATACACTACCTGGCCGAGAGGGTCCTCGGATGTCACCGTATTGAGAATCATAAAGAGCTAAGTCATCGAGGAATTTGAGAGCCTCCTTGACAGTGAGTTGCATGAATTGGCCACCAGCAGCTGAATTGACGGCAATTCGGCTAGGTCGATCGAGTCCATTGAAGAAATTTTCAATAACATCACCCTTTGAAATGCTATGATGTGAACACTTGCGCTGCAAACCTTTCATTCCCTCCCATGCTTCGTATAGAGTTTTTCCATCTTTTTGTATGAACTGATTGATTTCGTCCTAGATTTTCCTAGTTTTAGTGGGTGGAAAGAATTTCTCTAGGAAAGCAATAGAGAGCTCATCCCATTTAATGAAAGTGTCAGGTGGCATAGAATAGAACCACTCGCTTGCCCTATCATGAAGAGAAAATGAAAAAAGCTGAAGACGGATTACCTTGCATGGGATATTTTGTACGTTGATTATGTTGCACAGTTACAGGAACTTAGTGATGTGTACAGTTGGGTTTTCAAAAAGTAGTCCTACAAATTGGTCCCGTTGAACCATCCGAATAAGCTCAGGATTGAGTTCAAAGTTTCTTACATCAATTTATGGTTCAACTATGCATGATCAAAATCCTCGAGGGTTCGGGCGATTCCGATCACTAAGAGTTACCCTTCTTGGAGGAGCGTTATTCTCAGCTTGGCCTTCCTCCTGCTCTCGATGTGATAGGTTTGTATTGTTGCATTTCGCCATGGTGTCTTGAGAAGATTGCTGCTGCTTGTAATCACGAATTCTTCTCCTAAAAGAACGTTCAATCTCGAGGTTAGCAACAAAGAATTTTTCAGCTAGTTGTTTTGCAAAGCTTAGAGTATGTGAGTGCATACAAAGATTAACTAGCTAGTTCAAAAAAGATTAAAAATAAATAAGAACAAGAGATGGAAAGGAAAATAAATAAAATAATAAATAATAATAAATTAATAAAATTAAAAATAATAAAAAAGATAGAGAAAAAGATAGAAAGTAGAAAAAGAAAAAGAATAGATAAACAAAATAGAGAAAGAAAAAATAAAGAAAGTATTTAAAAATAAAATTTAAAGTAACGCCGAATTCCCCGACAACGGCGCCAAAATACTTGTTCGCAATCTCACCGCAAGTGCACGGGTCATAGATTGTAGTATATAAATTATCAATCCATAGGAAATTCAAGACTATAAACTTTGCTTTTAAATGCTTTCGTGTCGGATATAAAATGGGATATATAAGTGGGAAGAGAATATAGTAAATAAAATGGAAAAGAAATAGAAAAATGGGAAGAGAAAATAAAAGTGAAAACTAAAACGAGTAGAGAACAAGAGTGCAAGTACCTAGGGTCTAGGATTTCACATGCATCTTTGGCAATGGGTGGTGGTATAATTATTTAATTTGGATATTGTTTGTTAAAGGAGAACAAACTCTAATTTATCCTTGCATCTTCTTTCGAAACTTACAAGGTGTACACTAATTTTCTTAACCACCTATTCTTATGGGATTAAGTTAATTAGAATCCATTAAGTTCTGTGGTTTGTTCATGGAATTCCTCAAGGTCATCATGCCTATTCTCATGGTCTTAGATTTTCAGGTTTAATATCTTGATTATCGTAAATTAGGTTTCCATCTCTCGGTTCCATCACCTAATATGTGGAATCATGCCAAAGTATTGACCCATGTATAAAGCAAGCATAAAAATCACAAGATATTAAATTAACAACAATATCCATCATAAATAAATTAAAAACCGACATCACACTACATTGTACGCATGTATATCATAAACCCTAGATTTAAGGTTTAGCCAAGCATGTTTAAGTCCAAAATAAAATTAGAATCAAAATCCATCTTAAACAAGACAATTAAAATTAAAAAGGGAAAAGATAGAAAAGCTTATTGGTTTGAAGCCTCCAATGGTGTGTCAGCCACTCCACAAATCTCGTCGGTTCGCCTTTTGCCCATGCTCTCCTCCTTGCTCTGTCTCTCTTTCTCTCTAATTTTCTACTGAAGTTTCTGCCGGTGGAAAATTCATCTGCTGTAATTTCTCTCCTCAATCTGCCATCCATAGCCCCTTTTATAAGTGCTAATTGTGTAAATTTGGCCCTGCATAATTTGGTTTATTTGCACAATTGGACAGCTCGCAGTTTGGAAAATTTTGGGCGGTTCCAGCTTTGATTTAAAAGCTTCAATCTGCTTAAGTGATCTGCAATATCGGATGGTCATGATCATCTGATTTGCTGAAATTCTGGACGGTCCAATTGCTGTTGGATTAAATGATGGCTTGGATTAAAGAGGCTGAGCTGCTGCACTTAATTCAGCCGGACGGTGGAATTTTTAGATGCTTAAAGCGGTGGTCGTTGCTAATCTTATGGGGCCCACTACAATAGACGGTTCTGAGGTGCAGTTGAATTGGACGTGCTTGAAGACTTGGATGGCTCTGATTAAAAATAGTGCTGATGCTAAGGGCGATGCCGAAATTTGGCCATTGATTTTCTGGTGACCTGGTGGGCCTTAATGAACAGTTGGATGGTTTAATCTTAATGGTGGGAATTAATGGATGGTTGGGTTTTTGCTGCTAATCCGCGCATCAGATTTGGACGGCTAAAGATTTGATTTTGCTGGAATTTTACAGCCTCGAATGGATGGCTGGGCTTTAAAGATTTTGTGGGGGCCACTTGATAATTTGATGAATGGCTTGGGTGGATGGTGCTGATTTGTTGAACGGACATGTTGGATGGGTGGGATTTCATATCTGAATGGTGTGGACACTTGGATTGGCTTAGATGATGGCCCGGATGGTTTGGATATTTTTTGATTGGCTGATCGGTCAGTGAGAAATATTGGACGATGCTGCATCTGTTTTGCTGGACGCTGAATGGCTGATTTCTGACTGTTGATTTTTGGTGGGTCACACATGCATTAAGCACATAGACGGTGGAGATTGGATGAAAAATTCTAGATGGCTTGGATCAAACGGACATGATAAACGGCTTGAAAAATTGCTGAAGTAATGCTGATTTTGAGCTTGACATGGCCTACTTTGGAGAATTGGATCAACGACCTGGATCTTGCTTCATGAGTGCTGAAATTCAGCATGGAATTTGGACCGTGCAAATTTGTGATGAATTGGATAGCAGATGGATGACTTGGCTGGTGGACCCCATGCATGGACTTGTTAATCTATAATAAAAATCTTACTAAGTGATTAATTCATCAAATTAATCAACAAGTTATTAATAAAAAATACTTCAAGCCATTTAATTTCATAACAACAAAAAAAATATAATTTCAAGCTGAAAGATTAAAAAAATTATTTAAATAACTTGAAATTAATATTCAATACCCAAATGATGCAAAACATATTTTAAATAAAATTTCACATTAAACTCAATTAATTACACACCAAATTGGCATAAAATGCCTATAAAATATATTATTAATTTCTAATTATCATTGAGTAGATCAACCTTAATTCCCCTTTGGCGAACTATAAACCCGAGAAAATTTCCTAGATGACACTCCAAATACACATTTGAGAGGATTTATCTTGATATCATATTTTCTAAGATGCAGAAATACCAACCTCAAATCTTCTTTATGCCTTTGGTGACTCTCAAATTTTACGACCAGGTCATCAATAGAGCATTCGACATGTTTGTGCAACATTTCATGGAATATGGTTTATATAGCTCTTTGATAATTTGCGTCAGAATTTTTGAGTCTAAAAGGCATGATTTTGTAGCAAAAGACGTTCATCAGAGTTCAAAATGCGATCGCGGCTTCATCTGCTGGAACCATCTTGATTTGATTATAGGCAAAATATCCATCTATGACTAAGAAAGTATCATACAAGGTTGTGGTATTTATTAGCAAATCAGTGAAAGGGAGAGGAAATTCATCATTCAAGTATGCTTCATTTAGGTCTCTAAAATCCACACAAACGCATTTTTTCCATTCTTCTTTTTGATAGGAACGATGCTAGAAATCCATCTTAAGAATTTGATCTCTTTAATGAACCGAACATCGATGAATTTTTTGACTTCTTTAATAATCTGATTTTGAGTTTTGGTCGAAACCTTCTCGATGCTTGCTTGATTGGCTTCTTATCCCATGAACTATGCAAATGGTGCATTGCAACTGTGAGATTTAGCCTGGGCATTTCAGTATACCACTAGGCGAAGACATCTTTGAATTCACTCAAGAGTTGCTTCTATGTTGCCTTACTCCTTCGTACAGGTTTTTGGCAATGAAAATGGGCCTCAGGTTCTCCTTAGTCTTGAGATTGAATTCTTCAAGGGCATCGATAGTGGGCTATCCTCCATCGTCAATTGTGGGCGGCGTGTCCTCTGGTTCCGTCAATGTTTCTTCGTCATCACTTGAGCTTTCACTTGTGGAGATGTAATAAGTGGTAATGAAGTCATTATCTTCTTCTTTGTACCGGAGGCTAAATTTTTTGTCACCCTTTTGATAATCCGGGGGTCTTTCTAATAGTGGAATAGGGATGTCGTCCCTAAGACCTTATAAGTGTGGTTAATTAGAAACCCATTAGGTCAATGATCTTCTTGCTTTCTTTTCTGGAGCAATGGAAATCTTGCTTCTTAAGCTTAGTAGTCGATAAATAAGAAGATTTGTTTGGATTAACATAGACTTTGCCATATTGCTTAATAAAGTATGTTTTGGCATAATTTTCATCTTGAGGTCCTTGCACACTCGGAGTAGACACATTGAACCCAACAAGTATTGCTAAGACCTCATCAAACGATTCCATAGGTTTTTGATTTTGTTGAACGACCTTACTGGTCATGTTGTCGTCATTATGGCAAAGCGACTTGGCTTCCTCATTGGCCTGGCTTTAGAATTTCCAAAGAACTTCCAGATCCACCTCAAAACTAGGGGATCGGCTCGAGGTGGTTTAACAACCTTTTTTCAGAACTTCTAAGTCCAAATAGAACCATGAACCTATAGCGGTGTTGCTGTAGCTGGTAGGAGGTGGTATGACTGCCACTTGTCATTGTTATGATAATGGCCGGACTAGGTCAAGGCTCATATTATTAAATTTTTCTAAAATTCAGCCCTTCGCTGGTAGGAGGTGGTATGGCTGCCCCCTTGCAGCAGTGTTGCAGCCACCTCGATTTTCCATCTTTTTATCTCCTAGAAAAAATGTTTGTGTTTGTTAGGGTAGGGGGAGTTTGGGATACCACCCGTGGAATTTCCAACATTGTTACCTCAGCTGCCTTTATATGAGTGTTGTCAGCAGGATGCCAAGTTGTAATACTTAGCATCAGAGTAGAATGCTTCTACAGTCATAAATTGTGGAACCTCGATCTTTGAGACGTGTACAAAACCCTAAGATTGTAAACCCATAGGTAATATATTTGGGAAATATATATTCATAAATATGAAATATGTGAAAATAGAGATTAAAATAATTATGTATGAAATTCGGATGAATAGTTCATGTGAATAGCGCACGTGAATAGTGAAATGTGAATAATAAACGTGGATTAACTTAATCATAAAAGACGAAAAAGGAAGCTTCCCACTAAAGGACAAAAGTGCTTTTTGGATTAAAATATTAATTTTCGGATTTTTATAGATTTTTGTAGAGAAAATGAAGAAAAAAATCATATCTTGCAATCCAGAAGTCGGATTAAGGTGAAATTTTGTATGGATGGCTAAAATATTATGCCGAATATGATGAATGGATTGGATTAAGCCAAATATTATGGAAAATGTGTTTCTTGGAGAGCAAGTAAGCAAGGCTTAACTTTTTCAAAGCAAGTCATTAATTCTACTTTTTACTTTTTCAAAAAGTAGCTTAAGATATGATATTTTAATGGATTAATTAATCCATTAAATCCTAGCAAATCCACTATGCTTGGACTCATATGGAGGCTTGGAAAACGTAATTGGAGCAACGGTTGAGATCGATTGCTTTTTCACTTGATGGATGACTTGGATTAAATTGTAATTAATGTGATTTGAAGCAAAATATCAAATAAATCAATAGGGGGCAGCTATGAACGAAATTTGGAGCTGCAAATGCACATTTTTCAAACCTTGAAAAGTGTGAAAAATCAAGGGCCAAGATGAGAAGAGTGGTTGATGATCAATGGCCAAGATTAATCACGTCTTTTGATGAAAATCAAGCAATTAATGTATGGATCAGCTATGGAAACTTGTGGCCAGAAATTTGCCACCTAGGATAATGAGAAATTGCTTGGAAATGAGGTGGAAATGACCTAAGTAAAGATATTTATAATTTAGCCCAAAATTCAAGGGGGTAAATTGCAATTTCATGAAATTTGGGATGCTATAAATAGGGGTGAAGGGCTTGAACGAATTTCACACCCATCCCAAGCTCAAAATACTTGAGCAAGTTCATTTCCCCACCCCATCCACGTTCTAAGCAAGAGAGGAGGAGAGAAAGGAGGGAAGAGAGAGAAAGTGGGAAGGAAAGGAGGAGTTCTCCACTTCGGGTAAGCAATTTCTTCCCAAATTTCTTTTGAATGTTAGATAAGGTAAAACCATGCTTAGATAATGCCTAAGCATGAGAAAATAAGTAAAGTTATAATGCTTAATCGGAATCATGCCGAAACATCGAAAATTTGGAGCAAAGATGGAGCATTCGAGAAGATAGTATATGATATGTGAAAATAATGCTCCAAATTTGATAAATGATGATTTAGGATGTATGATTATGATAAATATGATGTTTTAATGATGATATATTAATTTCATGATTTTTGGAATTAAGGATTATGCTTAAGTGAATTTATGTTGATTTTTAGTACATGGAGAAAATGATTTATTTAACCAAGTAAATGATGATAAATTCAAAATGTACGAAATTTCCTATGATATACGAAGCATAAGCTATGTCATGGTATTTTTTATTTTTGGGAAAAATGTCAATTTTTGGAACCCATGAACAGTAACCCACGTTGCTGTGAACAGTAACGTGAACAGTGACATGAACAGTAATTATGAACAGTGAACAGCGTATTTTGGGAAAAATTGAGATTTATTTTTATATTTTATGAGGATATATGGATGAAATTTTCAAAGGATTTATGGATAAAAATCCATATAAATGAGTAATGACTAAGTATCTTTATACTATTAACCTCTATGGAAATGAGGTAATGGATAATTATAAAGCATGTATGGGAAGTACACTAAGACATGATATGATATAGATAAAATATCATTTTTCCTTGTATAGGAAAAGGAAAGGAAATGGTGGAAGACACAGACTGAGGAGGTAAGCAAGCAACCCTTTTGAAAATGTGATTTTATTATCAAGTATTTATGAAATGTGTTTTAAGGATGGCCATTCCTATAATGTTTTGAAATGATGAATGTTTATGAGGTTTTATGAAAAGTCATGCCGGCATATTGATATCATGTTATGTTCATGGACATGTGCACATGTATGATGTATGATGTATGAGGAAGAGGCTTTAGTGGAGGAAGTAGGATCAGGGATCCCTCTCCACTATTGCCGAGTCGTATGGGCTGTGTGCCGACGGCGTTCTCCCGAGAGGTGGAGGCAAAGGAAAAGTTATGTGTGAAGAAATGTATGTGTGAATGAATGCATTGCATTTTCATACATGGACTGAAAAGCATGAATTTAAAATGATGATTTTAAGGGATGGTGCAAATATTTCTCTACATGAGAATGACAAGTTACCTGGTGTAAGAGGTATATAATGCCGGGAAATCAAAAGTCATGCATGTAGGAACCATGTAGGCGTCAAGAGGAAGAGAGGTTCCCTTGATGAGGCCAAGTCGGAGACAGCCGGCGCATTGGACCATGCTATGTGAGATGTTCCCTGGGCTAGCGTACCCGCACACAATGGTTCATGTCAGGAATTGAAAGGAAGCATTTGCACATCCAATGTTTATGAAAAGGTTTCTATTCCATTGATAGTTGATCACTTGCTAAGTGTCTCCTATCAAATGGAGAGAAATGCATTTACAAATGGTTTACATGAAAGGTTTTTATGAATGATTTATGAAAGGTTTCGAAAAAATGGTTTACGAAAAGGTTTCTATTCAGTTGGTAGTTGATCACTTGGTAAGTGTCTTCTACCGAATGGAGAGGAATGCATTTAAAATAAAAAATGCTTGCTTATTGAGTTTCGACTCATGTTTTGTTTTCCCAACCTCAGACAGGTGTAGGGAAAGCCAAGAAATGAAGGACATGTGTTGCTAAAGAAAAAGAGGAATCTACAAAGGTTAGTAGATTTTTGTATGAATAGATTCCCTAATGGGATATGATGAAAAAGACATAGGTTGTATGAAATTTGAAGTGATGAATAATATGAGAAGTTGATGATTTATGATGTTATGGATAAGTCCATTATGAATGATGATGAGTATATGTTTATATGATGAAAGAAAAAGAAAAAGAAAAAAAATTGGACGAGATCCAATTAAGAACCCGCCGCGTGATCAGGGCAACAATCCTGATTCACACTTACCAATCGACAAGATCCCGGAGTAAGGACAAATGTGACGCCTCGGTTCGGGGCGCCACAGAAATGGTTTATAATAAGCAAAAATTCTTTTTTTATTCCGTCTTTACAATATTTGAAGCATTGATGCATCATTGAAGTGATAATCCTATTACTTTGGAGCCCGAGTCTTCCTAGGAACAAGTTGTATGATGTCAAAACATTGATTACAAAATACATGATTTCAATGCAGAAGTCTTCTATACTTCGTTCCAACTCAATTAGGCCCATTGCCTTTTGAGTTCTTTGATTAAATTCATGAATCACCACAATGATGTCTTTTAATATTAAAGGGGAGATTTCGACCCTCTTGAGTATCAAAAGAGGTAAGATATTAATTGCAGACTTGACATCGATCATGATTCAGTTGACCAATTTGCCGGCCAAGTTGGCCGATACGTATAAAGGTTGATTATTATTAGCATTTCCAAGCAGCATGTCTTCATCAGTGAATGAAATGACCTGATCACATTCAACTGCATCAACTAGATAAGCGCACATTTTCATTAATCAAGGCACTAATTAATGAATCTTTGGCCTCTTGTGAGAGCTTAAAGCATCATAAATATTGAGTCGAGCAGGAAGTCGCTTCAAATGCTCAAGCACATCATAATTAACTGATGGCTTTTCATAACTAATTGTCATGGGCGGTTCTACTGGAGCACATGTTTCTTGTACCAGGGCTTTGCCCTTGTTCTCTAGTGTAATTCGACCAGACCGAAGGATTGCCAAAACATCCTCTTCAACTTGCACCATATTCCAGGAGGTGAAATCTTGAATATCTGCAGTAATGTTCTCAACATTTGTGAGAAAAATACTTGCATTCTTGAGATTTCTACGAAATACCCATTCATCGACTTAATGCACTAGTGAACCATGGTTTCTTCTTTATCAAAATGTTGATTGGTTATCCTGCAGTTTATCTATTAGAAAATATAATCGTATTGCAGTTCTCTTGACAGAGGATGCATTACTTCAATCATCTCTAGAGGGAATTCTGTGTTGTATTCATGGAATCTTTGAATAAACAAATCAGCTAACTCTTCCCGTGAACCAAATGCTTCTTCTGGGAGTGAGGAGATTCAGAGAAGGGCACAACTGTCATGGGCCAAGCTTAGTACGAAGTATTCGAGTGCGAACTGTTCTATTTGTCCCATCTAACAGACTGCCAGTGCATAGTCATGCAAGTGTGACAATGTATACTTGTGATTCTCATTAAACAATTGCATAAGTGGCCAGTCATAGCTTAATTCTTTAGAGAAGAAGGGGACTACTCAAAGAATGGGTGCATCATTTGTCTGTAACACATGCAAAATTTGGAGTTGATTTGTTCTCTTGAAGTTTTTAGCATCACTAAAAAATGCGTCTTACTTGCAACCTTTGCTACTAACCCATTAGATTGCCTTGATGAAAGTTTTGGCTCCAAAGATCTTATACCCATTTTCTGAAGGAGGACATACTGCATCCGAGAGGTATTTTGAGACTATTTCAGGTTCAAACAACCATATGGCCAAGAGATTACTCCACATGCTATCCCCGAAGTAATTTATATAATAGGCAGTGAACTCTTGATTATATTGTATTTCTCTCAGATAATTGCTAGGGAACTGATCACTTTGCCTTGATAAGAAGCGAATCGGAAATACATCCACCGAAATTATCCAATCTATAACCTTTCCAAGATGATTGTCATGATACCAAAGCATCACCGATTCCCTAAGTGAATACCAGAAGTATCTTACTCTAACTTTCCAAGATGTCGGTAGTTGTCGAAATTCCTGTAAGTAGGTGTTGATATGGTTTACCAGCGACATCCCTACCTCAAATTTGGTGTAATTAGGGATGGGAGGTGAAGTAACCTTTTACTACTTTCTAGAGCTAGACGAGGATATATTGATATGATAACAAACTTTTGTCTCACCTTATTGCTATCCAAGTCCTAAAACAAACCATCTTCAAGGAATTCTCTTGGATTGACACTTTCTCTGTCCTTGATTTGTTGAAGTCCCAAAACAAACCATCTTTAGGAAACTCATCTGGAATAATACTTGATAATTTCTCAAATATATATCTTTCCTTTGCTTGATGAGGAGATTTACTAGCCAAGCACTGGTAAAATGGAAGCAACATCTCAGGCTGAAGAAAGTCTATGATTAGGAATGACTGAACCCGTGAAGATTGCTTCAGATACCTTGGAAGGAAAGGAAGAATGACCTTATCCCTCATCCTTTTATCTTCTTTATATAGATTTTTGAAGCATCTCTTTGTCCACCTTAGACTTAGCAATTTTCAAACTGCCTCCCAATCATCTTTATTAGGTATGCTCACTGTTATGACATTTGACGAAGCTTGTGTTGGAGGACTAAGTTTAATAGTTCCCTTCTCAATGTAGTCTTATAATATTGTCTAGATGTGAAACCCCAATCTAAGGAGGATTTAATGTGTGCATTGAACATGTACATATGACTTATATTTGAATTAAATGGGATTTTTGGATGATTTTAGAATTTTATGATATTTTGAATTAGGGTTTCCATTGGAAACGATGATTAAAAATTTAATCGCCGGAGCCCAAAGTGAGTCGGTATGACCCAAGGGGCTTAATGAGGATTTAATGGTGACAAGGTGTCATGAATAATCATGTTAATTACCATGATTTAATTTATGGAGATTAAAGAGTAATTTTGGAATTAAGGTGAAAAATGATAAAAAATTCATAACTTGACACCTACAAGGCGGATTTCGATGAAATTTGAAAGGTAAGCTCATGACGGTGGGCCCAATCTTATGAATGTATTGGATTAAGAGAATCATGATGGGATTAGGGTTATAATTAATTATTTTTATCCCAAATCCAAAAGAGAAATTCAAGTGGTCATAACTTGACGTAGAAACGTCGGTTTGAGATGAAATTTGAAATGATGGAATAAAATTATGAAATCTATAAGATGAATGGAATGGATTAAGATAATTATGATGGAAAGTTTGTTTCTTGGAGAGCAAATAACAAGTTGCTTAAGGGCTAAGTAAAGAAGGGCAATTGTAGACAAGTGGACGGTCAAGATGTGAGCTGATTTTTGGATTTTCAAAAATGGTGAAAAAGTATTTTACTTGGCTGTAAATGTGCCACCACATATGGTAGATAAGGGAGCAATTAAGGAGTGTGGAATTTTAGCACCAAGTGGGCCCCACAGCTGGAAAAAATCCAGCAATATATATAACCTATACACGTACATATGAGAGAGAGATTTGAGAAATTTCCAAGTGCTGAAACTTGCACCCCAAGGCAGCAGCTCAAGTCCAGATCTAGAGCCTACAAAGAAGGAAGAAAAATAAGGAAAATAAAAGGAGAAAAAGAGAGATTATCATTTAATCAAGTAAGTATATGATTATCTTGATTTTATGCCTCAAATCTGGAAGTTATTTGATGTTGTAAACTAAAATATGGACGGAATAGTAAATGGATGAAATTTAGCATGAAAATTTTTAAAATAATTCTTATAGGGTAATTAAGAAACTAACCAATTCTCATCTTAAAAGAATAAGTACTTTGCAAATTAAAAATCCGAGAAGATTAACCCAAACAGGGTAAAACGGGTGACAGGATCAGCTGTACCAAAGGATTTTTAATAATTTTTATACAAGTAATTTTGAGCTTTATATTTTACAGGATACATAATACATATTTAATATCATATAAAAAAATAAAAACTAGGTTTTTATGGGTATAAATATGCCCCATAATTAACGTCATTCAGGCTGTTTGGAAATGGATTCTGCTGTCCAGTAAGGTTAAAATTCAAAAATAAATATAAATGCTTAATTTTTTGAGCTGTAAATATTTATTTTGGTTAATTCATGTATTTATTGAGGTATGGTAGAAATTTCAGATCAAAACTACTTGATTTGATATTAATTCAAGTTTTTGAGAATTCAGTATGCCTGATTTAAGCATATGTGGATAGTTGGAGAAGAAAATCAAAAAGAAATATGAAACCTATGTATAAATGATCCAAATGATATATGTATTAAATCATTAAATATGGATTAATAAAAGTGCAATTATATGCTGAAAATTCGGATTTATATGACTGCTTAGGGTTATGTGTCAAGAGACACGTTAAATGGGTGAAAAATGGGTTCCAAAGTTGCTGTTTTGGAAACCAATGATTAGTGGATTTAAATTCCATAAAAATACCCTAAGTACAGTAGTAATTAAGGATAATTATCATGTTGAAATGTGGATTAAGTTGCTGACTTGGAAAATTTTACGAAATGCCTCATATACGTGTTGTTAAATGACTATATGTGAAAGGATAGACATGCATGAGTGGTAAATGACATATGTAATTTGGTTTTGTGCAAAAATGCATGAAAGTATGATAAATGAATATATATCTGTATAGAATTACATGATGTAATTCCAAATTTTGGAATTAATTAATGAGGCTTAAGGCGACCACGTGTGCTTAAAATGAGCACCGATGTGTGAATTTTGGAAAAGGAGTGAAAATGGCTTAAGGAAGGTAATGAGACATTAAATAATAATTATTGGATGATTATTATATGATTGAATGATTACCCTACTTAGGGGGCTAAATGTGATGTGTAATAGCCCATGTAATGCACGAGCATGTGTTATACGGGCATAACGACTTGAGAAGTCAAAGGAATCATGTATGTTAATGAAAATGGGTTGAAAAATTGAGTTGAATGCAAGCGAAGGAAATATATGAATGTTATATCATTCTTATATGTATAGGAAAAGGCAAAGGGATAAGCAAAATGGAAAGCTAAGCAAGCGAGGTAAGCAAGCAGCTTTCTAAATGATTTTGGTTTTCATTACAAGGTATTTAAGAATGGCCATTCCTTGTTTATATGTGTATTGAAATATTTATTTCTATTGAAATAAATGATTGCTTATGGTTTCGCAATTATGCATGAAATGTGTTGAAACATGAGTTTATACGATGTTTCATTGAAATGGTGTTTAAAGAGGGATAGTGCAAAGAATTTTCTACATGAGAATGACAAGTTTCATGTGTAAGAGGGTATATAATGCCGGGGTGACTAGAAGTCATGCATAGAATGGAAATCAAATAGGCTAGTCGAGGTAGTAAGTGGACAAGGAGTCCCCCTTGATGTCGCCAAGTCGGAAAGGACCGGTGAGGTAGGCTAGTCGAGGTAGTAAGTGGACAAGGAGTCCCCCTTAATGTTGCCAAGTCGGTAGGTCCGGCGCAAAGGATGGAAAGGATCATGTCATGAAAGAGGGTTCCCCGTGCTAGCGTACCGTCACATGAAGGATAACGTCATCAATGGAAATGATGAATTTGCACATCCAATGTTTATGAAATGTTTGCGAATGGTTTAAGTGAATGGTTTTTCATGAATGGTTTTCATGAAATGTTTATGCAAGGTTTATGAAAAAGTTTCTGCTCCATAGGTAGTTGATCACTTGCTAAGTGTTTCTACTAAATGGAAAGAAATGTTTTTAAAGAGTGTTGTTTCAAAATGAATTGCATGAAAACCCTAAGCTTGCTTACTGAGTTTCGACTCACGTTTTGTTTTCTAAACCCATAGACAGGTGAAAGGAAGGAGGCAAGGAGCACAGGTGGAAATTCAAGGATGAACGAATTTCCATGAGTACTTGTATATGAACTTACGAATGATGACATTAAATAGTTATTTAATATTGTATATAAATTATGTTATTTTTTATGCCTATGGATTGGCGAAAATTTTTTATGAGTAAATGCTAAGGCATGAAATATCATGATATGGTTAAGTATGAAGATTATGAGATGACATGTGTAATTCTTAAATGATATAATGGCCTAAAATGGCATTTGATGGAAATAAAATGTATACATGATATAAAATCCTAAGAGTTAGGATTAAGTGGATAAATATCCAATAAGAACCCACCGCGTGATTAGGGCAACAATCCTGATTAACATTTACCAATCGATAGATCCTGAGGTAAGGATGTGACGCTCGGGCTGGGGCGCCACATTAGAGGTCCCAACATTTCTTAGTTGGGTGACTAACATATCGATGGTAGCTGTAGTATTGCTCATGAGTGATACGCCTAACTTTTGGAGGAAGTAACTCAAATAGCTCAGTTGACATGATTTGCTAGAATAATGTCCCAACATCATCCTTACCAAAGGCATATTAGATCTCCTCTCTTCAAATAGGCTAAATAGACTGCACTTTTGCTAACAGCTTTGCCTTATCTGGCTGCTTCTTGACTTCCATAGTGTTTGTAGACATCTTTTCAGCTTTTTTCTTTCTAAATGTTGTGGTTGTGGAGGATTCTTTCTTCCAGGCCTTTTATTGAGATAATAGATACTCTTTTCGACATGCTTCTATGGCTAGGGTCTGGAATGTACATAGCTATTTATTCATCGATAAAGAAATCTCGGTCTTGATGTCATTTTGGCAAAGAATGACCTTCATTGCATGAGAAAGGGGTGCCTAATACTGGTTGGCAGCTTTTTGTCATCTGGTGATGTAATCTTCAATTGATTCATCCTTCTTTTGAGACAAGGTTAACAACTCTGATAATTACACTTCTCGTGTTGCGTCAACATGACGAGCTGCGTATATGTCTATTAAAGTGCTCGCTATTTACGCAAGTATACGTGCCGTGTCAAGTAATAAAGAGTGAGTAGAGTATCGTTCCCACGAGAAATTGTTAACTGAATTATTAATTAGTTAAACTGCTTTCGATGGATGGAAAATTTTGGTTTTGTGATTTAACTAAGCTAACGATTGCAATGAGAGACTACTGGATACTTTGAATGAGTTTTCTAATTAGGGATGATAGATGGATAGCTTGGAATCCTTGAATCTAAACTATATTACTTTGGTTCTTTCTAATTGGATTACATATGAATTTACTAGCCCAAGTTCATATATCTTTATATATGTCTTCCAACATTATATAAAGTTAATTACACCCTATTGAATTGCTATGTTCCCATGCTATTAAATAAAGTAAAATCGATAAATTCATAACTTGTATAATGACTACACAGGGTTTAACGGTATATTCATATCCATTAAACAACTCTCCTTACACAAAGGTCGAAACCTATGCCTTGCACATGGATCTGGCAAAGATTTTCCTCTTTCAAGGATAAATCAAGCAATTAAATCATCTTACAAGGTAGCTAATCTTGTAAAAAGTATTCAATCCACATATGCAAAGGTAAATCATACACAATCATGCATAAAATCAACTATTCATTCCTGAATATTCTAAGAACCAAGAAATAATATAGTTTAGAATTCAAATCATCCTAACTATCCATCTAATGGAGGTTTAGTTCAAAGACATGATCTTGACATCCAATACATCCATATAAAAAGTATTCATAAAGGCAGAGAAAGAAAATTGGAAAGAATAAGAAAAACTATTTTCCGGCGGTTTCCACTAACGGGACTTGAATCCTTTCTTCAATCCGGGCTTCAATCTTGATTTCTGCTTTCTCTTGCACTTTAGTTCGTACTCCGACTCTCTCTCTCTTCCTCCTCCTCTTCCTCGCACGTGAACCCCTAGGAACTATATATAGAGTCCCTTTTTGCACAGCTTATGCACTGGAATATTCGCGTATGGATGCGTATTGGCGCCTAGGCGCCCCTGTCTGGCGCCTAGGCACCAACTCCCTGTGTACTGAGCAACTTGGACACATTTTGCAAAATCCTAAAAATTCATGCACTGGCGCCTAGGCGCCAACTCCCTGGACTGTTCTTGCTTGGAGCTTAACCCTTGAAATGTTGTGATCGATCATGCCTAGCGCCTAGGTGCCAACTCCCTGGAGTATTGCCTGACTTGTGGCTTCAACATCGTCTGAACTTGGGTTGCATGTAGAGGAAGTGGCGTCTGGGCGCCCCTTGGTGGCGCCTAGGCGCCAACTCTCTGGAAGCCATGATGTCAGCTGTGTGTGCTAAAAATGGTCAAGGCACGTAGGGTGGCGCCTGGGCGCCAATGGTTGGCTCTTAGACACCATCCATCTGCCTTTGGTTGCCTTAGCTTGCGTTCAACTTGTCTGCTCTGCCTTCACACGTCCCGTCCTTCCTGCAAAAGGTGGAAAGCTAAGTAAATAAACTAAAAATTCCTATATAATGCTAAAAATGCCTAAAAACTAAATAATGCTCTTAAAATGCAACGTGAGTAAAAATTAAGCTAAATGGATGCAAACTAAGCCTAATCTCTCAAACTAACGCACAAATCAAGTCTGAAATGGGCCATGATAACTCGTAACGAGTTATCACGACAAACCGAGAGGTTAACATTTATTTCATCTCTTCCCAGGGGATACCGAGCCAATTGGGAGAGATATATACCACTGGAAAGCATCAACAGAAAGGGTATTTGGAAACATTCTAAGGTAAAAGTTTGAATGGTGTGATCAATTGCCCATGGCATAGTGGAATGATGCCAGATGCTTTAATGCACTACCAGTACCATCAAACTAAACTTTTAGAGGCTTTAAATCCCTAGGCAACAATTCTGCTCTGACTTTTGGGGGATAAGGCCTATTGATTGTCATTGTAGGGACTCCAGTAAGTTGAGGTACCTGGCAGAGAAGGCATTCTGCCACCAATTGATGCACCATTTCTTTCTAGGTGATAAACATAGGAGGAGATCTCATAGGCGTGCTGACCATGTGTCTTGAGTTTGAGGGGCGTTGATATGCAAATTGTCGAACAGTGGGACGCCCTGGTCGAATTCCATATTTTCATCCTATTCAGTCCGCTTTCCAAATTGTCCCTCAAGGACTGATTGATGATTCTTTGGCGATGGTGGCTGGTGAGAACTTATCACTTTATCGCCTTGAGTTTCCGTAACCCACTTCATATGCTTAATCTCTTCTTAGAGATCATGAATCAGCAGAGATTCGGGTGTAAGAACCTCTTCTTCTTTTCCTACCACGTAAGTGGCTACAAACTCGCCTTTTGGGCAAGTAGTTATAATGCCTTTGAGATGAGAAAGGCTACAAAAGGATGACATCATGGGCATTGCGGCTGACCTTGGGTCAGCATCTCGGAGACTTTCGAAGTGCTTGGCTAAGTAAAGTCCACCATGTTAACTTCAGCCGTTTGAAAAGATTGCCTCCTTCTTTTGGCTTCTCTCTTAGGATGTGGTATTTGACATTCTCCATGAGATGGAGTCTTGATGGGTGGATAAGTCACGTCCTCCTTTAGTCTAATTAGTGAGGCAAATTGGTTTTCATGCTCAAAGTTTGAGACCAGACTGAGCACCGAACGCGGATACATTGTATGGCTATTAGGAGGATACTGCCATCCATCTACAAGCCTTGGTTTTCGAAAGACACTCGTCTTGGAAATTCTCTTTCTCTGCTTCTTTTGTGAATTGCCCCTTTGGTAGGGGCACAAGAACAACTTGTATCTTGGTCTTGGTGGCAGCAGCGATGAAGCTTTCAAGTTTAGGCAGGAAGTGATTTTCCCAAACTACTTTTTTGATGTACTGTGGCACCCCGAACTGGGGTGCCTAGAAGCCTTATTCCGAGATCTTATTGATTGGTAAACGTGACTCAGGATTGTTGCCCTGATCACATGGTGGGTTCTTAATTGGATCTCATCCAATTTTTTTTCTCTTTCTCTTTCTTTTCTTTCATCATATAAACATCATATAATCATATACTCATTATCATTCATAATAGACTCATCCATATCATCATAAATAATCAACTTCTCATATTATTCATAACTTCATAATTTCATACAACCTATGTCCTTTTTCATCATATCCCATTAGGGCATCTATTCATACAAAAATCTACTAACCTTTGTAGATTTCTCTTTTCCTTTAGCAACACATGCCCTTCACTCTTGGCTTTCCCTACACCTGTCTGAGGTTGAAAAAACAAAACATGAGTCGAAACTCAATAACCAAGCATTTTTCTTTCATTTAAATGCATTCCTCTTCATTCGATAGAAGACACTTACCAAGTGATCAACTATCAAATGCACAGAAACCTTTTCGTAAAAATCATTTCATAAACATTGGATGTGCAAATGCTTCATTTTCATTCCTGACATAAACCTTCGTGTGTGGGTACGCTAGCCTGAGAAACATCTTACATAGCATGGTCCATTATGCCAGCTTCTCCGACTTGGCCTCGTCAAGGGGACCTCGCGTCCTTTACCCTGATTAGCCTACCTGGTCTCCTACATGCATGACTTTTGATTCTCCCGGCATTATATATCTCTTACACAAGGCGACTTGTCATTCTCATGTAGAGAATTATTTGCACCATTCCTTTAAAACATCATTTCAAATTCATGCTTTCCTTTCCAATCCATGTATGAAAATGCAATGCATTCATTCACACATAACACTCCTTTGCCTCCACGAGGACGCCACCGGCACACAGCCCATACGACTCGGCAATAGTGAAGGGGGACCCTTTGATCTGCTTTCTACCTCCACCAAAGTCTCTTCATTATGTATCATACATGTGCACATGTCCATGAACATCACATGATATCAATATGCCGGCATGACTTTTCATAAAAACTCATAAACATTCATCATTTCAAAACATTATAGGAATGACCACCCTTAAACACATTTCATAAATACTTGAGAATAAAACATATTTTCAAAAGGGTTTGCTTGCTTGGCATTCCGTCTCGCTTATCTCGTTGCCTTTGCCTATACATATAAGAATGACATAACATTTATATACTTTATTTTTCTTGCATTCAACTCAGTTTTCCAACCCATTTTCATTAACATTCACAACCCACTTGAATTCCAGTCGGGTGTACATCATAACTTATGCGTTATACCATTCATTTCACCATATTTTCCACATTTCGCACATTGTGCTCATTCTTAAGCACTTAATTGATGTCTTAATCCTCAAATATTCTTCAAAATCACGTTGTTCACCGTTCATAGTACTGTTCAAAATTACTGTTATGACACTGTAGCAAATTACTGTTCAAGTTACTGTAGCAAGGTACTGTTCACAACATTGAAAGTTACTATTCATGGGTTCCAAAATTGACATTTTTTCCAAAAATAAAAAATACCATGACATAGCTCTCAGTTAGTATATCATGGAAAAATTCATGAATTTTGAATTTATCATCATTAACGTGGCTAATTAAATCATTTTCTCCATATACTAAAATTCAACATAATTTCACTTAAGTATAATCCTTAAATCCAAAAATTATGAGATTAATATATTATCATTCCAACATCATAACTATCATAAACATTCATCCCAAATCATCATTTACCAATTTTGGAGCATTATTTGCACATTTCATACATGATTTTCCCGAATGCTCTATCTTCGCTCCAAATTTTCGATGTTTAGGTATAATTCCATTTGGATATGGTAACTATACTTATTTTCTCATGCTTAGGCACTATATAAGCATGGTTTTACCCTACTGAACATCCAAAAGAAATTTGGAGAGAATCCCCTTACCTTAAGTGGAGAACTTCCCTCCTACCTGACTCTTTCTCTCTCTTTTCTTCTCTTTCTCATTCTCTTATCTCCTCCTCAAGCTAAAACACGTTGGGGGTCGGAAAATGCCCAAATTTGGAGCTGGGTGGTGTGCTTTGGTCATTCACCCCATGCTCCCCTTTTATAGGGTGGCATTTTTCACATATTTGTAATTTATTCCCTTAGCTTGATAAATGGAAATTAATAACATATTTTGTGGAAATTTTATACCAATTTGGTGGGTAATTAATTGAAATTAATATGAAATTTGGTTTAAAATGTGGTTTTGCAACTTTTGGGAATTAAATATTAATTTCAAGCAATTTAAACAATTTTTATAATCTTTTGGCTTGAAATTACATCTTATTTATTGCCATGAAATTAAATGGGCTTGAAATTATTTTTATAATAATAACCCACTAATGATTTTGGTGAATTAATGATTTAAATATTTTTTATGCAGGAAAACAAATTACACCAAGTAGGCCCCACAAGATCATGTCCATCAAATCAGTTACCAGCAATCAGCCGTTAGTTTCTAATCTCAATACATCCAGTCGTCCACATTTCTGATGGGACCCACTTTAGTGGCTAGAAATTCAAGCCAAATTCACATCTAGCCCATGCACCTTCCTAGCCGTCCACTCCATGCAACTAATTCCAGTCGTCCACCCCATTTACGCCCACCAGCTACCCATTTATATGGACCCCACAAGCTAGCATTTATATAATTCTATGGACCCCACACAAGCTGCCCATTTTTCTAGCAGCAATTCACGTGAGCACATAAAAATTCAGCAGCCTATCGACCCCACAAGCTAGCATTTTATAATGCTATGGACCCCACACAAGCTGCCCATTTTTCAAGCCATTCACATGAACAAACCAGCTGCCCACTAATATCCAGCCGTTCATTGCAATTAAATTCAAGCCACACATTCATTTGTCCATCTTTTTATCACCGATCAGAAATTACCAAAACCCATTCAATTTCCAGATTCTCATTAATTCCGGAATGCATTCATGTGATCAATCCAATGAGCACCGTTCACTTTAAAATTCAGCAGCAACATTCACATGAGCATTTACCCATCATTTAAAAGCATCCATTTATCAAATACCCATTGCAGCCATCCATTCCACGTGAATAACATCCAAAAATCCAGCAACCATTTATGTTGCAAGGACTCACCAGAAAATTCAAACACCCACATTCACGTGAGCAACAAGCTGCATTATGGACCCCACATAATACACATGGACAACTATATAATGGGAAGGCCAGCAGAGAGAGGGGGGACAAAGCGGAGAGAAGGTTCGGAAGCAGAGAAATACGGGCAAAAATTAGAGAGAGAAAGAGAGAGAGCAAGGTGGAGAGCACAGGCAAGAGGCAGACTAGCGAGTTGCGTGGAGCGGCCGACACACCATCGGAGCTTCAATCCAATAATCTTTTCTATCTTTTTCCTTTTTAATTTTAATTGCCTTGTTTAAAATGGATTTGAATTTTAATTTTATTTTGGACTTAAACATGTTCGGCTAAGCCCTAAATCTAGGGTTTAGGACGTAGCATGTGCATAATGTATCGTGGTGTGGATTTTTAATTTATTTATGATGGAAATTATTGTTAATTTAATATCTTATGATTTTTATGCTTGCTTTGTACATAGGCCCATACTTTAGCATGATTTCATATATTAGGTGATGAAATCGAGAGGTGGAAACCTAATACACAATAATCAAGATATTAAACCTGAAAATCTAAGACCATGAGTATAGGCATGATGACCTTGGAGAATTCTATGAACAAACCACAGAACTTAATGAATTCTAACTAACTTAAATCTCATGAGAATAGGTGGTTAAGAAAATTAGGGTACGTCTTGTAGGTTTCGAGAGAAGGTGCAAGAATAAATTAGGGTTTGTTCTCCTTTAACAAATAATATCGAGATTAAATTATTATACCACTACTCGTTGCAAAAGACGCATGTGAAATCGTAGACCCTAGGTACTCGCACTCTCGTTTTCTCTAATCGTTCTAATTTGCAATTTTCTCTTCCCATTTTGTTTATTTCCTTTCCCTTTTATTTATAATATTTTCTTCCTATTTTTCTATTTTATTTGCTATATTCTCTCCATCTCCAACACAAAAACATTTAAAAGCAAAACTTATAGTCCCGAATTCCCTGTGGATCAATAATTTATATACTACAATTTACGACCCGTACACTTGCGGTGAGATTGCGAACAAGTGTTTTGGCGCCGTTGCCAGGGAATTCGGCGTTACTTTAAGTTTTGTTTTTTGATACTTTCTTTGTTCTTTTCTTTTTTATTTTATTTTATTCTTTTCTCTTAATTAGCTAGTTAATCTTTGTATGTACCACATACCCGAAACTTTGTAAAACAACTAGCTGATTGCTGACCCTGAGATTAAACGTTCTTTAAGGAGAAGAATTCATGACTACAAATAGTAAAAAAATTCTGAAGACACCATGGCAGAACGCAATAATCCAAAACCGCCATGTCAAGAGCAGGAGGAAGACCAGGCTGAGAATAACACTCCTCCAAGAAGGATAACTCTTAGCGATCGGAATCGCCTGAACCCTCGTGGATTCCGATCATGCATAGTTGAACCAGAGATCGATGGAAGAAATTTTGAACTAAATCCTAGTCCCATCCGGATGGTTCAACATGACCAATTTGCAGGACTACCCTCTGAAAACCCAATTGTACACATCACTAAGTTTCTGCAGTTGTGCAACACGATTAGGGTGCAAAACATCCCACGCGAGGTAATTTGTCTGTAGCTTTTCCCATTTTCTCTTTGTTATAGAGCAAGCAAGTGGTTCTATTCTATGCCGCCCGACACTTTCAATACATGGAATGAGCTTTCTACTACATTTCTGGAAAAATTCTTTCCACCCAATAAAACTAGGAAAATCATAGACAAGATTAATCAGTTCCTCCAAAAAGATGGTGAAACCTTATATGATGCGTGGGAGAGGATGAAAGATCTGCAGCGCAAGTTCCCTCATCATGGCATCTCACAACGTGATATTATTGAAAACTTTTTCAATGGACTCGATCGACATAGCTGAAGCGCCGTCAATTCAGCCGCTGGTGGACGATTCATGCGACTCACTGATGAGGAGGCTCTCAAACTCCTCGATGACTTAGCTCTTTATGATTCTCAGTATGGCGATGTCCGAGGAACCTCTCGGCGAGTTAATGTATACGATATCGAATCCATACATGCTATACATGATAAACTTGATAAAATTTTGCAACAAATGAAGCAAGAATCCACGGACCGGAATGCGTCTTCTTCTGGACACATTTCATGTGAAATCCGTGGAGCTTCACACTACACAACTAAGTGTAGTTTTTCCATTAAAGACACTGCAGGCAAGCAAGCTAATGCAATCAACAACCAGTATGATACTCGCACTTATGGTAACCCTTACTCTAATAATTACAACCCTGGATGGAGGAACTACCCCAATTTCTCTTGGGCAAACCAGTCAAACACCCAAAATTATGCTCGAAATAATAAGCCACTTGGTTTCCTTAGAAAACCACTGAACCATCCTTCATATCAAACCCAACAAGCCTTACCTGCACCACCTCAAGCACAACCCACTGAGTCCATGCTCGAAAATATCATTCTAATGCTCAAGAAGAATGATGAAAGAATGGACCAAATGCAAACCCACATCATGTTGCTTGAAAATCAAATTGCTCAGAATGCCACTGCTTCATCCCAAAGAAACCAGTGCAAACTCCCTAGCCAACCTGAAGTAAACCCTAGGGAGCAGGTGCAGGCGGTTACCTTGCAAAGTGGAAAGCAGCTCGACCCACTTCAAATAGTCACGAAAAAGGATGCCGAGCAGGAAAAGAAGCAAGAAGAGGAGGCACAACCAGAACCAGTGGTGGAGAAGCCATATGTACCACCACCTCCTTACCAGCCTCCTCTCCCTTTCCCACAAAGGCAATGACAAGCTAAGCTCCAAAAGCAGTTTGAGAAGTTTGTTTCTACTCTCAAGAACCTGTCAATCAATGTGTCTTTCATTGACATGCTTTCCCAAATGCCAACTTATGCAAAATTTCTCAAGGACATGCTATCCAACAAAAGAAAACTTGAGGAGTATGGAACCATTGCACTCACTGAGGAGTGTAGCGCTATTTTGCAGAACAAGTTACCTAAGAAGCCAAACCCTGGAAGCTTCTCCATTCCATGTGCTCTTGGGAATATCCAAATCAGCAAAGCGCTATGTGATCTCGGAGCCAGTGTAAGTCTAATTCTACTCTCCATCTGTAAAAAGATGAACATGGGTGATCCAAAACCAACGTCTATGTCTCTCCAACTGGCTGACCGATCAATCAAATTCTCAGTTGGCATTCTTGAAGACATTCCCTTGAAAGTCGAAAAATTGTTCATCCCAGTCGACTTTGTAGTCCTCGATATGGAGGAGGATCGCCAAATCCCAATCATTCTCGGACGACCTTTCTTAGCCACTGCTGGAGCCATTATATACGTCAAGAATGGTCGACTCTCACTGACAATTGGAGATGAAAAGGTCGAATTTAATCTTTCTGAGGCAACAAAGCACCTATCAACTAATAACTCTTGCCTGCGGGTTGATGTCATCAACCCTTTGCCGATCGAAGAAAAAGATGACCCGATAGAGGTATGTATCATTCTAAGTGTAACTGTTGAAGATGATAATCCTGAATTGTCTGCTTGTGCAGCTCTCTTGGATGGAAGTCCTTTTATCTCACCTGCTGCCGACTCATCTCCTGGGAAGCTGGATATAGACTTCAATTCTTTTCTCATGACAAAAACAGAGGAAGAAGCACCAAAGGTAGAACTCAAACCTCTTCCTAAAAATCTCAGGTATGCATTTCTTGGCCCAAACGCTACTTATCCAGTCATAATCAATACAAATCTTTTCAAATCCCAATCTGATGAAATATTAATTGTACTAAGAAGACATAGGAAGGCAATTGGCTACTGCATTAATGACCTACCTGGTATTAGTCTTTCTCTATGCATGCACAGAATTCTAATAGAGGAAAATTGTAAGACAAGCATTGAACCTCAAAGGCGTCTGAATCCAAACATAAAAGAAGTTGTGAAAAAGGAAATTTTAAAACTTCTTAATGTCGGAATCATCTACCCTATTTCTGATAGTAGTTGGGTAAACCCAGTTCATGTGATACCCAAGAAAGGCGGTATGACTGTCGTGAAAATGATAAAAATGAACTTATACCCACGAGGACAGTCACAGGTTGGCGAATGTGCATCGATTATCGTAAATTAAATATTTCCACCAAAAAGGATCATTTTCTTTTTGCTTTCATTGATCAAATGCTTGAACGACTTGCCAATCACTCTTACTTTTGCTATTTGGATGGTTACTCTGGCTACTTTCAGATTCTTATTCACCCATAGGATCAAGAGAAAACCACTTTCACCTGTCCATACGGCACTTTTCCATATAGATGCATGTCTTTCGGTCTTTGTAATGCACCTGACACTTTTCAACGATGCATGATGGCCATATTTTCTTATTACATTGAACACATAATGGAAGTATTTATAGATGTTTTTTCTGTTTATAGCACTACATTTGAATCATGTTTATCGAACCTGTCTAAGGTTTTACAAAGATGCGAAGAAACCAACCTGGTTTTGAATTGGGAAAAATGTCATTTCATGGTACAGGAAGGAATTGTATTAGGACATTTAGTTTCAAGTAGAGGTATTGAGGTTGACCGGGCAAAAATAGAAGTCATTGAAAAACTACCGCCACTTAATTCAGTCAAAGGAATTCGGAGTTTCCTGGAACATGTCGGTTTCTATCAACATTTTATTAAAGATTTTTCTAAAATTGCTAAGCCATTGACTAACCTGCTAAATCAAGATGTAAAATTTAATTTTTTTGATAACTGTCTAAATTCATTTTGCAGGTTAAAAGAAGCTTTGACCATTGCCCCAATTATACAACCGCCTGACTGGAGCCTACCATTTGAGATCATGTGCGATGCAAGTGACCATGCTGTTGGGGCAGTTTTTGGTCAACGGAAGGATAAAAAGGTAGTGGTGATCTATTATGCAAGCAAAACCCTAGATGACGCTCAAGTCAACTATGCAACCACTGAAAAGGAATTACTAGCTGTTATATTCCCTATTGATAAATTTCGTTCTTATCTTGTAGGGTCAAATGTGATTGTTTACACAGATCACGTAGCCATTCACTATCTAATTGCCAAGAAATATGCTAAACC
Source organism: Annona cherimola (assembly GCA_030490835.1). Taxonomy (NCBI): domain Eukaryota; kingdom Viridiplantae; phylum Streptophyta; class Magnoliopsida; order Magnoliales; family Annonaceae; genus Annona; species Annona cherimola. The sequence goes on along the minus strand of CM059973.1, from coordinate 18,013,228 downwards.
AAGGTTGATTCGCTGGATTTTGCTATTACAAGAATTTGACCTTGAAATCCGAGATAAAAAAGGCACAGAGAATGTGGTAGCTGATCATCTGTCTAGACTACCATCAATTGAGAAGATTGATCTAACTAAAAATGAGCAAATTAACGAAGAATTTCCCGACGAATCCCTGCTTGCACTTAAGGAAGCATCAATGCCTTGGTATGGAGACATTGTTAATTACTTAGTCTGTAAAGAAATTTCATCCAATTTTCCAATTTCAGCTATCAATAGAAAAAGAGATTCATTTCGGACATGAAATATTACCTATGGGAGGACCCATAGCTTAACAAGAGATGCGGCGAAGGTCTGATTTGCCAATGTGTACCAAATGAGGAAATCCAAAGCATTCTTTATCACTGTCATTCCTCACCATATGGTGGACACTTGGGTCCCACCAAAACTGCAGCAAAAGTCCTGCAATCAGGTTTCTTTTGGCTCACTTTGTTCAAAGATGCTTGATCTTTTACTCTAACCTGTGACAGGTGCCAAAGAACAGGTAACATCTCAAAACAAATGAGATGCCACTCACAAACATTCTCAAGGTCGAACGGTTCGATGTCTGGGGCATGGATTTCATGAGACCTTTTCCATCCTCATTCAACAACCAGTACATACTTCTTGCAGTTGATTACGTAACTAAATGGGTGGAGGCGATTACTTCTCCAACAAATGACTCACGGGTGGTCGCTAAATTCTTAAAATGAAATATTTTTACCAGATTTGGTGTACCATGAGTAATCATAAGTGACGGAGGAAGCCACTTTTGTAACAAGAAAATGGAGCAACTTCTCAAGAAATATGGGGTCACACATAAAATTGCCACCCCATACCACCCACAAACAAGTGGTCAGGCTGAAATCTCGAACTGCGAGATTAAACACATACTTGAGAAGACGGTATCCCAATCACAGCGAGATTGGTCAAGGCAACTCGATGATGCTCTTTGGGCATACCGCACTGCATTCAAAACTCCGATCGGGACAACACCTTTCCGACTAGTTTATGGAAAATCATGTCACTTGCCTGTAGAGCTGGAGCACAAAGCATACTGGGCAATCAATTTTTTGAATTTTGATCTGAAATCTGCAGGAGAAAGGTGCCTACTACAGCTTGATGAACTCGAGAAAATTCGACTTGATGGCTATGAAAATTCAAAGATGTACAAGGAAAAGACAAAATTTTGGCATGACAAAAACATCCGGCAGAAGGTAATCAAAGCTAATGACCTGGTCTTGCTTTTTAATTCTTGTTTTAAATTATTTCCAGGAAAATTGAAGTCGAGGTGGTCGGGACCATTCAAAGTATTACAATTCTTTCCTCAGGGAGCTGTTGAAATCTAGAGTGAAAAGATGAGAGTATTCAAAGTCAATGGGCAGCATCTCAAACCCTACTTCTCAGGAGATCACATTCCAATAGGAGTCATCCACTCCTTCTGCGAAACCACGCCACCCAACTAAAAATTTGCAATCAAACTGATGACTTTAAACCAAGTGCTTCTTGGGAAGCAACCCAAAAATTTTCTTTTTCTTTCAGGGAAGTTTTAGTTTTAGTTTTTTAATTTTGAGCTTTATTAGTTATTTTCAGAGCCTACTTAGAAGGAAGCACCATGGGATGAAATTTCAGTTCAACTCGCCTAAACAAGGAAGTTAACATCTCACATTTTTACAATTACACCCTTTATTTTGATGACATGATTTTCATTGAGGACAATGTCAATTTCAAGTGTGGGGGTAAATGCGTTGCATTAATTTTCTCTAAATATTTCTTTCACTACCCTGATGATTATATTTTTGTCATAATTATAATTTTTGCAAAAAAAAAAAAAACTTTGGGTAATTCTTGCATAAAATGTGATATTAGACTCCACATTGAACTCTTGTATGTCTTGAAAGCAAACCATATGTGGAATTCAACATCTTTGAGTTAGGAAAAGTTGAAGCTTAATGAGATGTTAAATTTATTTTTGAACATGTACTTGTTGAAAATACTTGGATTTTTTTCTCGAATCACTTGATGAAATTGATATACCTAGGAACCGATCTTTTTTTTTTTCAAAATCAGAGTAATCCTCTCTAATTTATCAAATTTTTTTTCTAATACACACAATTATCATTTAAGAAGGTAGTTTTTCCCATATATATATAAAATTTTATTCTGGTTGAAGAAATTTAAAGAGCCAAAAATCCATTTAACCAATTCATGGACATGATTAAGGCATTTTTTTCTTTCATGATGAGCCTATCTTTGAAAGTATAATAGTTGTTTACCCCTATTGAGCCTTAACTTAAATTTTTCCTAAACCACAATTCCCACTTCGTTGAACCAACTTTGAAATTGAATGCTGAGATGAAAAGTGAAATAAGGAATAATATTTAATCTCCTGACTGTGCAAATAATGAAAATGACTTCCGAGATACCCTGAAATATGGTGAGAAAAATTATTGCTGGACTTGGTAAAAAAAAAGCCTAAACCAAGTGTAAGAACAGGCTTGAAAGAGAATGAAAGCACTAAGTGTGGGGTAGCATTATTTTCTATTGTAAAATGAGGCTCAAGTCATGTGGAGACGGTTCAATTTTTGAAAATTTATTTCTTATGCCAAACCTAAATGTTGTTCTACTAAGTCCTTTTGATCCTATGAATTGATTGATTGAGTTGGTAGAGGAAATTTAAATGCAAAAAAAATTGATGAGATGTATATGAGGTAATTTGACTAATATTTTCTGCACTACTACCATTACTTGAATTATTAAATGTGTGTATTGAATAACCAAATAAATAGGGAAGATATCTGATAATTAAGAGTTTATTGCAGGAGTTTTTGAACTCTTAATGATTGAAAACAAATTAGTTGACAGGGTGTGCAGTATTAGTCATGTGAGAAGGGATTGTTTACTGAGATTTTTAATGAGTATCATGTTTCAAAATTTTTAATAGTCTCATTAATTTTGATGATGGGCTAAACATTTATTTTCTATTTTTGCTCAAAGTTTTGAAATTTTATAATCTGTTCTTAAATTTCTTTATATTTGCTTGAGGATAAGCAAAAGTTTAAGTGTGGGAGTATTTGATAAGTGGAAATTAATAACATATTTTGTGGCATTTTATACCAATTTGGTGGGTAATTAATTGAAATTAATATGAAATTTGGTTTAAAATGTGGTTTTGCAACTTTTGGGTATTAAATATTAATTTCATGCAATTTAAACAATTTTTATAATCTTTTGGCTTGAAATTACATCTTATTTGTTGCCACGAAATTAAATGGGTTTGAAATAATTTTTATAATAATAACTCACTAATGATTTTGGCAAATTAATGATTTAAATATTTTTTATGCAAGAAAACAAATTACACCAAGTAAGCCCCACAAGATCATGTCCATCAAATCAGCTACCAGCAATCAGCCGTTAGTTTCTAATCTCAATACATCCAGCCATCCACATTTCTAGTGGGACCCACTTTAGTGACTAGAAATTCAAACCAAATTCACATCCAGCCCATGCACCTTCCTAGCCGTCCACCCCATTTATGCCCATCAGCTACCCATTTATATGGACCCCACAAGCTAGCATTTATATAATGCTATGGACCCCACACAAGCTGCCCATTTTTCCAGCAGCAATTCACGTGAGCACATAAAAAATCAGCAGCCTATGGACCCCACAAGTTAGCATTTATATAATGCTATGGACCCCACACAAGCTGCCCATTTTTCCAGCAGCAATTCACGAGATTCAGCAGCTATGGACCCCAAAAGTTCAAATTCATGTAGCATTTTTCAGCTGCCCATTAAATCCATCCACACATTCACGTGATCTGCATCAGTCCATTGCAAAATTCACAACATGATGCCCATCAATTCAGCCGTCCACTCCATTTGCTACCAATTAATTTTTCATTGTCATTCACGTGAACAACATTCATGCTGTGGACCCCATGCCCATTCATCATGCAACATACAGCATGTGACGTCCAAAAATACAGCAGCCCATCATCACGTCCGTATAATTTTCTAAGATTTGACAAGATTTTTCAGCAAGCACTCATGCAATCACGCCCAATTTTCAAGCCATTCACGTGAACAAACCAGCTGCCCACTAATATCTAGTCGTTCATTGCAATTAAATTCAAGCCACACATTCATTTGTCCATCTTTTTTATCACCGATCAGAAATTGCCAAAACCCATTCAATTTCCAGATTCCCATTAATTTAGCAATGCATTCACGTGATCAATCCAATGAGCACTGTTCACTTTAAAATCCAGCAGCAACATTCACGTGAGCATTTTCCCATCATTTAAAAACATCCATTTATCAAATACCTATTGCAGCCATCCATTCCACGTGAATAGCATCCAAAAATCCAGCAACCATTTATGTTGCAAGGACCTACCAGAAAATTCAAACACCCACATTCACGTGAGCAATAAGCTGCATTATGGACCCCACATAATACACATGGACAGCTATATAATGGGAAGGCCAGCAGAGAGAGGGGAGACGAGCAGAGGAGAGAAGGTTCGGAAGCAGAGAACTACGGGCAAAAATTGGAGAGAGAAAGAGAGAGAGAGCAAGGTGGAGAGCACAGGCAAGAGGCAGACTAGCGAGTTGCGTGGAGCGGCCGATACACCATCGGGGCTTGAATCCAAAAATATTTTCTATCTTTTCCATTTTTAATTTTAATTGCATTGTTTAAGATGGATTTGAATTTGAATTTTATTTTGGACTTAAACATATTCGGCTAAGCCCTAAATCTAGGGTTTAAGACGTAGCATGTGTATAGTGTAGTGTGGTGTGGATTTTTAATTTATTTATGATGGAAATTGTTGTTAATTTAATATCTTGTGATTTTTATGCTTGCTTTGTACATGGGCCCGTACTTTGGCATGATTCCATATATTAGGTGATGAAATCGATAGGTGAAAACCTAATATACGATAATCAAGATATTAAACCTGGAAATCTAAGACCATGAGAATAGGCATGATGATCTTGAGGAATTCCATGAACAAACCACAGAACTTAATGGATTCTAATTAACTTAATCCCATGAGAATGAGTGGTTAAGAAAATTATGGTACACCTTGTAGGTTTCGCGAGAAGGTGCAAGGATAAATTAGGGTTTGTTCTCCTTTAACAAACAATATCCAGATTAAATTATTATACCACTACTTGTTGCAAAAGACGCATGTGAAATCCTAGACCCTAGGTACTCGCACTCTCATTTTCTCTAATTATTCTAATTTGCAATTTTCTCTTCCCATTTTGTTTATTTCCTTTCCCTTTTATTTACAATATTTTCTTCCTATTTTTCTATTTTATTTGCTATATTCTCTCCATATCCAACACGAAAGCATTTAAAAGCAAAACTTATAGTCCCAAATTCCCTGTGGATCGATAATTTATATACTACAATCTACGACCCATGCACTTGCGGTGAGATTGCGAACATAGCTCCATGGGTTAAATTATAAATAATTTTCTTCAAAATCCATGAGATTTCTTGAGCCATGTGTAGCCCTCATAGCTACTGTTCATGCCCCCTAGCTAGCCCCTATTTATTTAATAATTTTTGATTTATTAAAATTAATTTTTTTAAGCTAATTCATCTCAACTGTTGATTTTAGGATAAGATTGATTTTGGGCCATTGTATTTGGCCCCAAAAGTCCATGCTCATCCACGCCCAAGCTGCTCCTTGGATTTTGCATATAATTATTTTGCTTTTTAATTAATAAAATAACACAAAAGTCAATTTATAATTAATGAAAAAGTGGGCTACTTTTTTATCTCCAAACGACATTTCATCTTTACCTTTGATTCATGATTTTTATCAAATCTTAAGCCATTCATCATGATCTTCATAATATTTTGGCCATCCATAAAAAAATTTCACTTTAATCTGACATCCGGATTGTAAGTTATGAATTTTTCTTCATTTTCTCTAAAAAATCCACTAAAATTCCGAAAATACTAAATAAATAAAAAAGTGGCTATTTGGTCCTTTTGTGGGAAGCTTTCTTTTTTATCTTTTATGATTAAATTAATCCAAAGTGATTAACTTAACATATTCTTTAATCCCACATCACTATTCACGTTTACTATTCATCCGAATTAGCATTCCATAATTAGCTATTTAATCCTTCAATGTCATATATTGCAAAATATAAATATCATTACATTACTTAAGGTTAATAACTCTAGGGTTTCATACACGTTCCTAAAATTAGGGTTTCATATGTACTTTCTTCTTTTGTTTTCTTAGTTCAGGATGAGAAACTTCCACAACGTTGACAACGACATGATTGACTTTGGCTTTTGAACTAGACGGAGTAGTAGTTAATTGATAAGGCAAATACATCGGACTGGGGATGACGTATTGCAAAGCGTCCAAGTCGGATCAGACAACAATGGTTCCTTGTAGCCTAAGTCAGCTGTTCCTTTGATCAACTGGCTGAACAATAGGTCGAGAAGCCCTAGCAGGCCTCCTTAGCTTTTTCCAGTTCTAGGTAGCATCTCAGTCAGGTCGAGGAGCTAGGTCGATAACCCTTGAGGCAGAATAGCTTAGTAATAGTACATTCGACAAGATCTGGGGCAGTTTTACACCCATTTTGGTGAGTAGTGATCAGCAAGGCGCTCTTTGGATGATGAGCTGGTGTCGACCAAGATGCAGCAAATCAACTTGTAGACTTTCTTGTGGAGTTGAGCTGCGAAGGGGGTCGACCCATGGGTCCTTGTGTTAATGGCTAAGTTGGTGCAGCAAGCTAGTGAGCAAACTTCTTAGTATAGCCCGACTGTAGGGTAAATGAATCCGCTTGGGTTTGCACAAGTGATTATTGTGCTGGCTGAGTGGGAGTAGCCCAGGAGATGACAACAGACTTAATTGCATTATTGGCGACTATAGCTGACACTACGGGACTCCTTCAGTGGTGCAGATCAATCCTTCTTTTGTGTGATTGCTGCTAGATAATAATCAATGTGTCAATAGACACGATGTTCTACCTTCTCTAGTACGTGAATGAAGTGATGCGAAATGACCGCATCCATGTCCTTTAGTTCAGTAATGATAAAACTGCCATCAGGCAAGAATCCAAATGTCAGTGAATGTGCCATGAGATTTGCAAAAGAGCACTTAAGAATGTTAATAAAAAGAGATCATGCAAACATATATAGAAGACTACAGTTTTTAGCTCTTAAAGATGAAGGGAGAGTGGTTCATGTCACATGTCACGTTCACCATTTGTTTCGGCCTAAATTTTCCTTTTTAGGTTACCTCATTCAGATAGGTGGTTTTAGAAAATAAATGCTCAATTGATTCCTCCAATAAAATTTTAAAGGATTTAATTCTTTAACAGAGTACAAAAAATCTATCACAGAAATATTTTGCATTGTGTTCTACACTCTAATTTTATATCCTTAAAGAGAAAAAACCCTTGATTAAAAGAGTTGAATATCATTGTCCATAAAAATTGATGGTTTTATTAATTTGATGATAAAATGCATAGAAGGTCTTTCTACGACTTTACAAATGCATAAAAAATTATGTCTAACAAAAATATAAAGATAAGTGAGTACACTTCTTCCCGTGCCGTGACTCAAAAATGGGTAGCACATGACGCCATGCATCATAACTTAAAGTGGGTTGCATATTGACCATGCGACATGACTGACAAAAATAAATATGCATCACTTTGCCATGTGCTGTGACTCAAAAAAGAAGGGAGTAAATGATGTCATATACCATGACTCAAATGTGAGCCAGTGATGACTCGATTTGGGACTAGTGAAGGGCCCATCGGCTACACTAGTGATCCTACATAGTAAGCTAAGTGCATGCTTAACTTTTGAATTTACACAGTTGTAGACACCCCCACCTTGGACCTAAATAAATGTTGCAAACCAAAAAAATATATAAAGGAAACATATGGATCAAGATCCAAGCCCAAACAGCCACAATGAAAATCAACCCAAAATAATTGCCAATGGGCTCAAGAACCAATAACCCACATGGAGCAAATCTAAACAAACTAGGCCTATCTAACCTTAGCCCATAAGAGCAAAGCTCCAACAACCCACAGAAACTAGGCTCTACAGCAACAGCCCATCAGATTCCAGCAAATTGGGTTCTGCAACAACAGCCCACCAAATCTAGCTTCAGCCCACAGAAACTGGGCTCTACAGTAACAGCCCATCAGATCCAACTTTAGCCCACAGCAAACTGGGCTCTACAGCAACAGCCCACTTATCCAGCTTCAGCCCAATAGAAACAAGCTCCACAGATCACAGCCCAAGGCCCACACGCTTAACTCTCCTCTATAAATAGAGGGGCAAGTTCCAACTCCAAGCACACAGGAGGAGGCATCCCAAAGGAGGAGGGAGTCCGCAGCAGCTCCTTAGTGCCCCGGCTTCTCCTCTTCTCCAGCTCAAGTTTTCCTCTTTTTTTAGCTCCCCTCTCTCTCTCTCCCTCTTCTTCAGATTTTTTATTTTATTTTTCCCCTTTTTATACCCATGTAAACAACTTCAAGTTAACAAATTTTGTTGTATCTATTTCAATCCGAAGATCGAAAACCAGGCTCTGTATGACCGGTGTTCTTATTCAATGGAAACGGGGATTGATCTCCCCTCTAAGATCAATGGCGACTCCATCTAGCAGTTCAAATTTGGTGGTTGTTAAGGATTTTTTATATGTTTTGTTTGATTTAATACTAACATATTTTATTGAGTTAAACTGCGGCAAGGCCGGTGCATGCTATCCAGCCACTTCCAACAACATATCTACCCTGTCACGCTGTTGAATCCTCGAAAATCCCGTGCATATGCCGCCACCCCAGAAGCTTAAGGATCAAATCCAAAATCGAGGCCTATTTTATGCAAATGTTCATTTTCTGAAACATACTAACAGCCCTTCTATTCAATGACAAATGCAGGTTCCAGCCCTTTCAATCTAGCCTAGATTTCACTGGACTAGAAAGGCATCCTAGCCTATCGTAGCGTCCGCAATTGGTGCTATAACTTGGTGACTTCACTGGGGACAGTAGTGCTGGTTTACACTAGGTGCGGGGAAGCAAAAATCTAAAGATCACGTCGCTGCTCCTCGCTGGACAGCGAGGTCCCGTGGCGTTACCCCTCTCTGGACAGTAAGGTCTCACTATTTCTAGAACCAAAAAGGCCTAAAAATGCCTGTACCTAAAAAGTTCCTAGGTCTATAAGCATTTAACTCATGAATTGGACAGGGCTCATAAAAGGGGCAAACTGTTGAGTATTAGCTTATAACTGTTCATACATGTAAAACAAGCCTAAAGGAAGGGTTTTCAAGAGTTAGATTGTTAATTGTCACTAAATAATTTTTCACTAAAAAAATCATGCCTTAGAAAAGGGGCACAAAATCATACCTAAAAAGTTTTTCAGTTCTGAAAGGGATCAACTTGGGTAACTTATGGAGGCTCTCTAAAGCACAAGTTGCTATGTATCATGTCATAAAAGTGTGTATGTGTAAAATGAGCCATGGAGATTAATGTCCAAGAGTTAAATCGTCGATAGTCACTAAGAAAAATTTGGCCAAAAAAATCATGCCTTTTTCCCGACCTAAGAAGTTTTTTGGTCTAGAAGCCTCTTTAGAAACACCTTGAACAAGTTGGGCCAAGTAGTCCCAAATCATTTTACTAGAGAAACTCGAAATGTCTAGAGCCTCCACGGACACTTGAAAGACCCCGATTTTCAACAGCTATTCAAAAGCCGATCTTTTCATTCTGAAGGTCATAAAGTAAAGTTATTATTCATTTACAATTACTGACCATCTTCATTTGTTGCTCAAGTTTCTCACCATAGCTCAAAAAAATAGCAAGTCAACCATTGATCAAAGCCCTGTGGTTGCCAGATCCAGAGCAGCCAGGATGGAATTGAAATAATCTTAAAATCATAAAGATCAAGATCAACAGTTCAAGCAGTCCATTGAAGCCTATATGGCGGCAATGGATAAAAGGATGCAAAAATTGGAAGAGGCCCTATCAAATATGGGGCAATCCTCAGTAGTTGGCCAAAATACCGTCCCACCACCCTTTTGTTCTTAGAATCCAAATGTGGACCTAGACGGAGGACATCAACAATCTTCCCATAAATCGAGAAATGGCCATTACAAATAAGAGGAGAGGCCTTAGAGTAAGACCATAATGAAATTCAAGACATCAAAAGACAGCTCCAAAACTAACTAAGAGAAATGTAGGAGCGAATCGGGAATCATCAAGGAGAAGGACTACCCTTGGCCAAAATAGAAGATTTATGTTCCTTTCCTGACACCAAGTTGCTCGAGAAGTTCGAGATACCAACTCTACTAACATACGTAGGGGATGCGTGCCCAAGGGCTCATCTTAAAGCCTTTTGTGGCATCCTGTATCATTTGGTAAAGAGTGAGGAAGTTTTAATAAGACTGTTCCAGCATAGTTTGAAGAAAGATGAACTAGAATGGTATATATCACTTAATTGCCGACTTATCAAGACATGGGAACAACTTTCAATAGATTTCATAGATCGCTTTTCCTATAAATTAAATATTGCACCCAAAAGGGCTAACTCGGAAGCATTAAAGCAAAAACATAATGAAATATTTTCAGATATGTTGCTACAGGGCGAGTATTGACAACAAAAATGATGAATCATCTTCCTTTAAATGAGCAAATCTCCATCATCATCAACTCAGTACACTCAAATATCTCTGGATACTTAGTCTCACATCCCTTTGCCAGCTTTACACAACTATTGCAAGTAGCGGAGCAAGTTAAAGATGACCTAAGAAAAGAAATGATTTCTTCATTCCCATAACAAGGGAATGTTATTTATCTTGAACAGGCAAGTCAGACATCTCAAGTGGCAGACATCGATATGGAAGTCAATTTTTCCAAGGGTAATGCCAAAAATTTTGACCCCTCTTTTCCTAAAATAAAGGTCCAATCTCATAATGATCCTGTTATTTTGCAAGTTCGAAATGTCAACTCTATTATCCTTCAAAGAAAATGTGTCAGCCCTGTAATTTTATTAGGAAAACTTGCAAAGCCTATGCAAGAAAATCCTGTTTTACATAAACCACTCATCATTAAAAGAAAACTCTCTGGTATTTTTCCTAGCAATCTAGAGACTCTGTTCAAAATAACGAACTAACCAACTTTGTCTCACCTATTCCCAAAAAATGTCTTTGTTCCAGACAACCAACCAACATGACTGCAATCTAGAAATGCAAAAGAAAACCCCAAACCTCCTTACACCTCTGATCTTAGCATCTATCTAAAGCAGTCATTGTCATCACATCTACACAACCATGCCCAATCACAAAAGGTGAAATATTAGTCTTATCAGCAAACCAGGCAAACGCCTCAGAAAAGAAAGTATTAACCAAAGCACAAAACTTTCAAAAATTTTCAACAGACGGGAAGCCAAGTGGAAAAGACAATTAGCAAGCCACAAATGAATTTATTCACACGAACAATCAAGCTGAGGCATCTAAAAAGCCACAACAAATCATCATCAATACAGGCAATGTCAACAAAGTCAAACAACCAGTCAAGTTAGCCCTGGAAGTCGCGAAATGCGTAGAGCACACAACCATCACTAGTCAACCTATCATCACAAATGCATTCTTACCACACCCACAAGGGACACTTTAAAATGGCTACAAGACAGTATTTTCACCAAGTCTGGAAAAAAAATATCAAAAATAAGTGAAGTTAATATTTCACTGGGGGCAATGTTTATTTCAAAATTATTCAAGGTAACTCTTTGCAAAAGTGCAGCGGCCAGAACAGATAACATGTACAATAAGCAGACTACCAAAGTTGCGTGTCAGGGAAGCATTAAATTCAACTGACTGCGGAAAATTTACAAACAAATCTTGAGAGGTAAAAGGTGGAGGAAAATATTTTCATATCATCACAAAGCATGGGGGCAAGCAATTTTAAAGGTAAAGGAAGTAAACTATTTTTATATCAAGTCATATCTTACCTCAAATAAGATTTAAGACCCGGAAGGCAAACCTTCATGAAGAAAGGTGTGTGTATACATTCTTTTTTTAAAAAAAAAAGAAAGAAAGAAAAAGCGAGAAAAAAAGAAAAAAAGAAAGAAAGATAAAAAGAGAGAAAGAAAAAGAAAAAATACAAGGCGAGGTACAGTTGCAGATTCAATAACAAGGTAGGAACGGTATCCAAAACACTCCCTAGCACTCTTTATGTCATCAGAAGCAATCCCCAGCCGCTTGACTAAGATATCTTGCAATGACCTAAAAAGTTTTCAGGTTCGATGGTGGTGTTCGCAAAAAAATTTTCAAAAATCCATCAGACACTCTGTGAAACCCTGACCATATACGCATTGTTTCGACCGTATACGCGTCCTTTCGACATTTGTAATTTTTGTAATTATTTTATGAATAAATGAAAATTCATGAATTATATTAATGAATATGTGTATTGGAGATTGAAATAATGCAATTAGGAATTTAATCCTGTGAATAGTGCACGTGAATAGTAACTACGGGCTAAGACACGTGATTAAGAGTTAATCACTTGGATTAACTTAATCACAAAAAGACAAAATAGAGATTTAATCACTACAAGACAAAATAGCAATTCTTTTGGATATTTTAATCCAAGTTTGGATTTTTGTGGAAAAATAGAAAAAAATTCATAAATTGCAATCCGGGCGTTGGAATTCGATGAAATTTTTTATGGATGGTTAAAAATTTATGATGGACATGATGAATGGGTTAAGATGTGATGAAAACCATGAATCAAAGGTCAAGATAAATCATCAAATAAAAATAAAAAAGTAGCTTAACTTTTATTAAAAGCTACTTTTGACTTTTTTTAAAAAATAATAAAAAAAATTTAATGCAAATCAGCAAGGGCAGGGGCATGAGCAGGGGCATTTAATGGCTATTTGACTTTAATCAATGGTCCCAATTCATCCAAATCAAAAATCAAGGGTTTAGATTTAATTAGCTTAAAATTAATTAAATAAAAAAATAAAAAAATAAGAAAAATAGGCCTGCGATATAGGGCAGCTGGAGCAGGTTAGGTTGGCTGCACAATGCTCTAAGCACCTTTGGGAAATTAGAAAAAAACACTTTTGCAATTTTACACCCTAAGCTAGAGGGGGTAAATTCCAAATTTATGAAAAATGGACCCCTATAAATAGAGGAGCAGCCCATGAACGAAATCCACAACCATCCCAGCTCAAAAATCACTTGAGCAACTTCATTTCCCATCCCCACACGTTTTAGCCTTAAGGAAAGAGGAGAATCGAAGGTTGGAGTGAGAAAAGGCGAGTTGAAGAGGCATAACTTCGCTTGAGGTAAGTGGATTCCCCTCAAACTTGTTTTGAATGTTAGCTGAGGTAAAACCATGCTTAGATAATCCCCAAATATGAGAAAATAAGTATAGATATAATGTTTAAATGGAATTATGCCAAAACATCAAAAATTTGGAGCAAAGATAGGGTATTTGGGAAAATAGCATATGATATGTGAAAATAATGCTCCAAAATTGATAAGTGATGATTTGGGATGTATGATTATGATAAATATGATATTGGAATAATGATATATTAATTTCATGATTTTCGGAATTAAGGATTATGCTTAAGTGAATTTATGATGATTTTTAGTATATGGAGAAAATGATTTTTTTGGCCAAGTAAATAATGATAAATTCAAAATATAAGAAATGTCCAATGATATACTAGGCATAAGGTATGTCATGGTATTTTTCATTTTTGGAAAAAATATCAATTTTTGAAATCCATGAACAGTAACCACGTGCTGTGAACAGTAACCACGGATGAACAGTGATTTGCTACAGTGATCTGCTACAGTGAACAGCGTGATTTTGGAGAAAATTTGGAAATTAATATTTGAATATAAGTATGAAATTTTTGAAGAATTTACGGATAAAAATATCTATGTAAAGAAATAATGCTCAAATATTATAAAGCATACATGGGAAGCAGCTTAAATAGAGGAAATGAAATATCCTTTGTCCTTGAATAGGAAAAGGAAAAGAGAAGGCCGAAGACACCTCCTAAGAAGGTAAGCAAGTTATATGTTTTGCAAATTATTTCCAAAATGCTTGAAATTGTTTGCAAGTTGCTTTATGAAATT